>JAJLVL010000012.1:0-326994 GCA_030570355.1 Pichia nakasei
ACGACAAGCTTTCCCAACTATTGTCAATCTTGTCGAACACTTTACGTTACCTTATTTATATTTTTTATTTAGTTCTTTTTACAACCTTTTGTTAGCAAACTTCACATACTAGTATTGTCTACTAGTATCCGCAATCAACCGCACGATCCGTAATATAACATAACAACCCCTCTGTAGCTCAGTTGGAAGAGCGCGAGACTGTAATAGGCTGAAAGGCATACAAGACATCTTGAGGTCGCTGGTTCGATCCCGGCCGGAGGGACGTTTAAGAATTTTTTTTCAACTTTTTTAGTTTTAAAGGTTGGGAATCAAATCATAATTTTTCAATTTTTTTTATTAGTAATTTATAACTTTGAAGAGGAGATTGGCTATATAATCTACTGTTACTTTTTTGACCTTTCAAACTGAAACAAATACACCCTCCCCTACAGCAACAAAACCACAAACAATGGCAACCCCTCAAAAAGTATTGAGCGCTTATCGTTCTGCATTACGTTCCACTAGAATTGCATTCACTTCTGATTTGACAACATTAAAAGAAGCAAGACACAAAATAAAACAAGAAATGAAATCGGAAAAATCAATTTCCAACCCAAAATTTGATTTAGTTCAAAGAGTTGAACTACTTGAAAAGGTTTCTGATTTTTTAAGACATAATGTTGTTCAAGCTGTTAAAAAGGAGACAGAAGATAATCGATATGTGTTAAATATCCACAAGGAAACAGAATTAGGTGACAATGAAGAAATAAGGAGTAAAAAGTCCACATTAAAAGCAGGTAATACCACAGGTGGTTGTTGCGGTAATGGTCAAGTCGAATTACAACAAAAGACCAACTAATTTCCAAAATAAGGCACATGGTGTACCCATCTGTCTCCTGCCATTTTCCCACATTCTCCACATTCTCCACATTCTCCACATTTTGCCCCAAACTCTGTAAATACTCCAGATCTTACTTTATACTTAGTGATTATAAGAATAGAAAAACAAAATCTGAAAAAGTAATCATAACGTCATCTTTTGAAAAGTCTGGAAAGGTGTCCAAAAGTAACCTATCCCGAAAATACTCTCCTTTACATAATTCCATTTTGTAGTTTTTCGGCCATACCAGACGGTCTATTCTTACTAGAACCATTTCTATAGGGGTAAAAACCATAGTATTTACTCTAAGCCACAAACCTTTCCCATTTAATGTCTATACAACCAACATGGCCCTGTTGAAGTAATATAAATACGGACCAATGTCCACTCTGTATATCATTTTATCATATGAAGGATTTTTTTTTACAAGGAACAACTGATCCAAACCAAATTACAAATAACTAATAATCCAAATGTCTGACCAAGGTAGAAAGAACTTTTCTGATAAGATTTCCGAAACAATGACCCCAGATTCCCATAAGTCAACTTGGGATAAGGCATCTGAAGGTATTTCGGGCACCTACGACAAAGCTGCATCCAATGCCCAACCAGAAGAAGACAAGGGTGTTTTCCAAAAGATCAGTGATACTCTACAAGGTAAAAAATAAGTTCATTACTGGTGAATTTTTTCAACTTGATTGATGTCATTTTCTTTTCTTTTATTTAACCTTTTTATATTTTATGATCCTTACTTTACTTATTTTTTGTTATGAATTCAAGCTGAGTTATTTTATTTTATAATTATTTATAGTTTTAAAATACAACTAACCAAACATTTTTAGGAAAAATCGATTCAATGACTAAAACTATTTTCCCTGAAAGAACAACTCCAACCAGTCTCGAGATAAGAAACAACCTTTTCAAAAGTGTTGCTGTTGCTCACAAAGTGATGGAAGATGGTCACCATCCATTTGGATCGATCTTGGTAGGTCCCGATAATAACACTGTTTTACTCGAGCAGGGCAATATCAACACCCTAAATCATGCAGAATCAACTTTATGCAGAACTGCATTCGACAAATATCCACAGGAATATCTATGGCAATGTACACTTTATACAAATTTTGAACCATGTAGTATGTGTGCTGGATCTATTTACTGGTCTAACATTGGAAGGGTAGTTTACGGATTAAGTGAGGAGAAACTTCATGAATTGACCGGGGATGATGTTGAAAATATGACGTTGAACATGCCATGTCGTGATATTTTCAACTCGGGTCAAAAAGATGTTCAAATCATTGGGCCATTTGCTTCTTCTGAAGGTGAAGGGGAACTAGAGGAAGCGATTCTCGCAGATCACCGCAGTTTCTGGAATAAATAGTAGACAAAGCGTCTAGCCTTTTGTTTTTATAAGACTCTCTTCTAGAATAGTATTTCCATAGTTGATATAAATAGGTTAATTGAAGTTATCGATAAGATCAACAAGTGGCTGGTTTGGTTTCCCCAATAGGCAAGTTTGCCGACAACAACACATTTTTTTTTAAGTCAAATGACCTGTAACATTATTTTTATCTGAAAAGGGTTAACTGATTGGAATGGTTTCTTGGGATTTTGTCTGAACTTTATCACCTACTCTACAGCAGCCAATTACCACCAGAAGCATGTCGACTGCATTCCTCAAACCCGGCTCACGTCTAACTGTTGAAAATCTGGGCACCTCTTCTTCAAACGAACAATATTACGTTTTCAACACTCCGGAGAGACAAAGAGGCTCATTACACGTTGTTGATGCAGAACATGGGGTTTTTGAACAATCATCTCAGAAAAGAAACAGGAAAAACATATTTAACCCTAAACATGTCATACGCAAATTGAAAAATGGGAACACTAATAAATTAGATACTGATTTGATTGTACTGTCAGATGGGGAAGAGATGGGATTACGTGCCGAGCCTGAGTTAGTAGGGTCTTCAATACAGCACAGATCTAACAAATTCAAGGACAGGCATGTTATTCCAAGTATAACTTTTGAAAATGATAGTGTGTCAATTCTTGATGAGTCGACATCTGATTCCGATAATGTAATTGAAAACTATTCTATCCAAGAAGTTGACAAAAGTCGTAGAAGGAATTCGTCTAACAAGATGCCATCTTCATATAAAAAGTCTAAATCAGTGAAGAAAAAATTTGTTGAAGAAGAGATGAAACCTAAAAGTTTTATTACATTTAGTCACAAATCCAAAATTGAACTTGAATATGAAAAAGCAAAACTTAAGGCTGCAAGATATAGGAATGAAAGAGACTATGAAAGACTTCGAAGTGAGCGTCAACAATATGCACGAAATCTAATTGATTATGAATATTATAAAGTTAATGGCCTACATAACCCTTTGGATATAAGTTCAGATTCCGAAAGTGATCAAGAATATTACCAAAAGAAGAACATTCCAAGCAAGAGAGAAACTTTAAGTTATTTTTCCAACATTCCACAAATTGAACATAATAAAAACACTAGAACCAGCACTAAAAAATCACATACTTCAATACGAAACTTAAATTCCAAATCAATGAAAGCAATAAGCATGAAACCAGATTTCTTTTCTAATGCTTATGTAGCTTCACCGCAGTTGGCTAAAGAATTTTTTGATTTTATTAATGATTTTATACCTTCCAATAAAACAGTCAGAGAGTTTAACAATGCTGTACAAAATTTTATTTCATCCTTGCCCTTATTGAATATATTAACATTTTTCATTTATATGCTGGGTAAATTTATTCCACAGCGATCACCTCGAAGTTGGAGTTGTAAAGGTTTAATGGTTGGATTTGTTGATTGTCTCTTATTATTTGTTATTGGCTCTACTTTACTTAAAGTTTTGACATTTTCTTACAAGTTTTTCTCTGCATTATATACACTTCTTAGATTGTTTAGGCTTATCTAAATGTTTGATACTTTTTTTACAGATTTTCTGTTAGATTCTTTTGAATTGGGCAAAGGCACTTAAAAGAAATAATAAGAAAGATTTCTTTTCTATTTTAATTTCATTCAGAGACCAATCAAAATTTAATTATATACCAGCAAATTATATTTTAAATTTAATTATTGAAAAGAAAAGCTCATCAAAGTAGTGTTGACAAGAAACTCCCAATATTGAGTATTTTCTTTTTTGAATAGCTCAAATTCTCTTATTATATGCCCACTGCTATATGTGAAAGTAGTTGTTAACTTAACTGAAATGGAAATTTAACAAAACAAACAATTTTTGTTCAATAATAAAGGACAATCAAACTTAGTTGGAAACAGGAAAATAGAGGTCAAACAAGAAAGAAAAAAGTAGCTCTACTGTTATATGTTTCTCAACAAGTTTGAGTGATAATTTTTTTTCATAAGCTGATGATCTTCTTAAACCATACACCACAGAGCTGTATGAAGAAGAACACGTTGTAATAGTTATTAAAAACCGCATATGTATTCTTGGTTCTCTTAGCTTTTAGTGTGTTAATTTTAATAGGAAATGAAATAACGATAAAGAAAAATATTTTTTTTTGATAAGATTATAAAACTTGTCTGAATGAAAATTAGATTTCACAATACAATTTATATGGTAAAAAATAAAAGAAAGAAATAACACCAATAATAACAATACTAATAAAAGTAACCCAATGAAAACCATGCACCAATAAACCAAACATTTATGGCTTATTAAAAATTGAGAATTGAAAATTCAAATGCAAGAAAATTACATTTAAATTAATTCAGAAGAAATAACTTGCTCAACTGCATCAACAATTTGATCAATGAGAACTTTGATCTCATCACTAGCTGCATCTAAGTGTGTTTTAGTCATTTCATCAAGTTTTTCAATGGAGTTTTCAACTGCATCTTCATTAACATTTTCTGATGATGATTCTTCGTAATTCCAGAAGTCACTAATATTACCACCGGCACCATTGTAAATCAAAACATTTGGAGTACCATCATCTGGAATGTCAGACAAACTGTCTTTAGTACCATACTTAATCATATTTTCTTTTAATTGCTTAGGAGTGATACTTGCACTAGCGAATTTAGAATCAGATGTTGGAGACAATGATAAGAAATAAGTAAGTAAACCACAAACATGAGGAGACGCCATTGAAGTACCAGACAAAATAGCAGTTGCAGAATCAGAACCAATGTAAGTTGATAAAATATTCATACCTGGAGCAAAGATATCAACACATTTACCATAATTGGAAAAGTACGCTCTACTGTCAGAAACTGTTGATGCACCAACAGTAATTGCATTCTCTGCAGCAGCAGGTGAGTAATTACATGCATCAGCATTATCATTACCAGCAGCAACGGCAAAATGTAAACCTGCCTTAACAGCAGCATTAACAGCTAAGTCTAATGCAGGTGATTTACCACCACCTAATGACATATTAGCAGTTGAACCTTTGAATCCAGATTTTGCTTCCTTTGCTTCTTTAACATGTGCTTTAGCGGCAAATTCAACACCTTTAACGACATCTGACATGGTACCTGAACCATTTGATCTCAAAACTTTAACAGCAACAATTTTTGCCTTTTTGGAAACACCATAACTCTTTGAACCAATGGTACCAGCACAATGGGTACCATGACCATTACCATCGATATCAGAATCTCCAGTTGGAATGGTTGCACCCCACACTGCTCTACCTTCAAATTCATCGTGTGCGATATTGACACCAGTATCAATAACGTATGCAGTAACACCATCACCTGCATCATCATCATATAAGTATTTGTTGTAAGTGCCTAAGTCTAAAGTATCTCTGTGAGAAATTCTTGATAAACCCCAAGGTGCACCCTTTTGAGTTTCAGCTTCGATAGCTTCAACAGCTGAGTCGAGTTCAATAACTGCAACATCCTTAGAACGTCTCAATAAATCAACGACTTCAGGGGTAAATAAACCCGAGTAACCTTTAAGACCAGGAGAATCAAACACATGATTGATACCACCCATCTTAGATTGGAAGTTAAGACTTTGAATTGAGTTTTCAAATTCATTAAGTGCAGAAGTATCTAACTTAACAAATGATTGAACTTGAATCTCAGAAACCCATAATTGGTGGAAATCAAATGCATCTTTTCCAATATCATCTTTCAAAATGACTATATAAGAGTTTGGAATAAATTTATCATTGAATTGAATATCTAAAGCATCAGCCTTATCTAATAATTGAATTGAAGAGAAGTCAAATGAATGAGCATCAGTAGATGATAAGTCTAAAGAAGCGGAACCTTTTTCAATTGGTTGAGCTTCAACGATTGCAGATGAATCTTTAAAGTTTGGCAAAACCAAAGCGGAGACTTGGGAAACAGTCAATGCAGTAACAATGGAGAAGCAGATTGAGGAGGATAATTTCATCTTTAAAGTCAGATAATCAAATAATAACAGATAAAAAGAATATTTTCAAAAGATTTTTTGTTAAAAAGAAGGGAGGGAGAAGACTAAGTTAAAGACGTAGTTGTATTTGTAGTTGTTTTTTTGATGCAGTACACAGTGGCAATGCAGCAGGTGATAAAAGAAGGAATAAAAGAAAGAAGAAAAGAAGGGTCATTGAAAACAAAGGAAAAAAGAGGGAATAACTCCAGATTAAAAGGAAAGATGAGCAATAAAAATGTCTGGAGGGCAAATTCACAAAAATGTGGCAGGTCTTTCTGATAAGACAATGCCACGATAAGCCCGGGTTTTTTTTTTAAATTTTTTTTTAATTTTTTTTTTAAATTTTTTTTAAAAAAAGCCAAGCCGCCGACGCACCGACCTTTTCGCATTTTAGCAGATTTTTTTTTAGTGGCTCCTTTTAGTATCCCCTTTATCCACATATGGAGCCCTATAGTTATCTCCACACATTCACCAAGGTATCTCTTTGCAGCCATTTACATCATTCCTTTGGCCAGTTTTTGGTCTGAACGCACGTGTTATATGTATATCCATTGAATATAATCCAAATCCCGGTCAAGAATACATTAATAAACTAGTATTTATAACAGATTGAAAATTAATCGAACTTGAGCTTTTGAATAAAAGTCACCGTTTTAAAAGCAATTTAGTTATAATATTTGCAGAATGAGTGAAAACCATTCTAACCAGTCACCAAATGAAAGTTTCCGCTATCAGTTGTTTACTTCTCCTGACAGAGATTCTTCTCCATCTCCAACTAATTCTTCACACAATGATCTTAATCATTTTAAGGAAAATACTTCTACGATGCACACTTCGTCTTTTCTGCCTGCCCCAAAACCGACTCGAAATAGACCATTAACAACAAATTTGTTCAACAGTGCTGGTTCACTGACGAAGAATTTTATCCAGAATAAATTTAAAACTACAGACAAGAGTAATAAAAATAATACTACTACCAATAATAATAATACCCATAAGACCCACACACTCAATAATGATATTTCGAATAGAAGCCGGTTTTTTAATAAAAACAAGACTTTTTCCAACACAGATTTACAAATCAGTCCAAATAACTCAAGTGATAACACAAATTTATCACAAATTAAACAAGTATTTCCAACAATTTCTAATGAAAGATCCAATTTTTCTTCAAGATCAATTTCACCACTAAATACCGATGACCATCATTCAATTAGTTCAATTGAAGAACGCTTGAATGATTTGAAATCAATTCCAGGAAATCTAAACAGTCACGCTGTCACTACTAATAGTGAATCTAAAATAGAAAATAAAGAAGTTATTGATGAAATTGGCAATGACAATAATAATCATAAATATTGGAGAAGAGATCCATTTGATAAAAATAACGAAAATCCTTTGTTTGCTCAAAGTAAAGCATTGGTGCTTGAACTTGATCTGGATTGTAATATCAAGTTTATTAGCAAGAGTTGGGAGTCAGTTGTCGGGACAAAAATAGCCAAAATCATCAATAATCCTATAAGAAATATCATTGTTGGTAATGAAATTGATAAAGATGTATTTGAAAAGGCCACGAGTATAATGACTTTAGACGATGAAAGTTATAAAATTAGATTCATAGTTCAAACCAATTTAGCAAATCCCGAATTAAATTTTGAATCAGGTTTAGATAAAGATTCTCCAACATTGTCATGTTTAAGCTCATCTAAAACTAAGGAAGAAGGTGAATTTTTTGAAGAGGGAAAAGATGATAGTGGTGAAAACGAAAAAGAAAAAGAAAAAGAAAAAGAATTAATGAAAATCACATCAAAAACTTCGAATGATAACTCGGACAATGATTCTTTAAGTATTATTTCGTCGTCTTCAACAATAACAACAGATGGTGGGTTTCTAGAATTAGAAGCACAAGGAATATTGATACATGACAAAAATAATGCACCAAGTCATTCTATGTGGATAGTTAAGCCATGGGTACCAATTCAAAATGTAGACTTACAATTCCCGGAAGAATTAACATCTACTCTTGGGAATTTTGGTGTTAATTTAATGGAGTCGTACATTACTTATTTGACAGAACTGGAGATTACAGACGAAACTGATTTACCTCCTCCATCAATGGAATTATGTCGCATATGTGAGGAAAAAGTGCCAAACTGGTGGCTGGAGAAACATTCAGAGTTGTGTCTTGTGGAACATAGAGTTGAGGATCTTGTCTATATAAATCAAGAAGAATTACAAGAGCATCAAAAGTTATTACAGAATATTTTGGAGTCTTTACAGAGGAGATTACCACCGCAATCTTTGTCACCTTCATCCTCTCCATCCATATCTTCACCTTTAAATTCTCCACAAAGTTTTGTATTATCAAATTCTTCATTATCTTCGGATAGCTCAATTTCATCATCCTCATCCTCCTCAAATAGTAGTTTTGTTTCAATTAATGAATATAAAGGTTTTCCAATACCATTAGGACCCCATAATATTAATAAACCACAATCATTGATTCAAAGAAGAAAAAGCTCTGGTAACACTTTACTACCACAAATAAGATTTCCATTTAAGAATTTGGAAATTTTAATTTCATACTGTGATGAGGCCATGATCATCAACCCAGGAGAAATCAGGTCAACTTATAAAGATGCTATAGAACAATTTGAAATAGCATATTCGCCAAATTCAGCTATTGCTTTGAAAGCTTTGAATGAATTAAGTTTGCCTTCATCAAGTGATCCGGCAATTCAACAATTAACTGAAGATACAAAAGTTTTGGTAGAAAACAAACTTGAAACTATTGAAAGATATGCTCATATTTTACAGTATGTTGACCGAATCACCAAAGAAACTAATGAACTTGTTTTAGAGACCGTTAAGAATGCACTTCAAAAAATTAGAGAGCATGTGTTTTGTTTTTCAGAATCAGAATCAGAAAATGATAACGCTTCAATTAACAAAAGTAAATCTTTTTCATCTTTGCAACTTCCATATCCTAGAACACCCAAGTCCTCATCGAACTCGGCAATTGTTTTTAATAATGCATATTTGGAATCATCATTTACTGGATCAAGAGAAGATTTAAGAATGTCAAATACAAGTCATAACTTTAGTTCAGGAAACTCTACTCCACGAAATTCTATCCCTGGAATAATAAGAAGGTCTACACCAATAATAACATTTGCAAATGATGACACGCCAAGATTGAAAGGAACAAATACAGGAAGTAGTTTTTTGACACCCCAAAGACCAACATCTCCAACTTATTCATTACCCCTATCATCAATTCAAAAAAATCATAAAAAAAATGATTCTTCATTTACTTCACCATTTGGTTCCCCATACTTGCAACCGGTTGAATCCATCAAGATGACGTTAACATCTGGATCAATGGCATCCACTCATAGTAATGTTAATGAAAAACCACCGTTATCTCCATTGCTTGTATCTACAACACCTAAACATACTTTACCATCAATTAAAGATTACGAAATTATTAAACCAATCAGTAAAGGTGCTTTTGGATCGGTATTTTTGGCCAAAAGAAAGCTTACCGGCGATTATGTTGCGATCAAAATATTGAAAAAGTCGGATATGATTGCTAAGAATCAAGTCACAAACGTGAAGGCAGAGCGTGCAATTATGATGGCACAATGTGATTCTGAGCATGTTGTTCAATTGATTGCATCATTTCAAAGTACGCATTATTTATACTTGGTCATGGAATACTTAAATGGGGGAGATCTGGCTACACTTTTACATAATATGGGTACACTGCCTGATGTTTGGGCAAGACAGTATATTGCAGAAGTTATTGTTGATGTTGATGATTTACACTCCAAAGGTATTGTTCATAGAGATTTAAAACCAGATAATTTATTAATTGATCACTGGGGGCATGTTAAATTAACAGACTTTGGTCTCAGTAGAATGGGTTTAGTGAATCGTCAAATGGCAATTGATAAGTTAAATAAGTCAAATTCACACTCTCGTTCACTATCCCATGGAAATGGATTGACTAGTGCACATGGAAGCATTTCAAGCAATAAAAATATTCCAGTATTAGGGTTACCTGGTTTGGGATCAATTGCTGGTACGCCGATATCATCCCATGGAGGTAGTTTTGGTGGAAAATTGAACCCGCTTGAAAATCTATCCAGTAATGTCTCTAATATTGAAGATTCCTTTAGAAACAATTTATTAGGCCCTCCCAATGGATCTAAATTACTACCAGTAGAGCCATTTTCATTAAATGCAACAAACCAAGATCCTGAAACACCCAATAAAGACAACAATAGAGATTATTTTTTGTTATCACCACCTTCAGATTTGAAAAATGAACAGGTTCCTTTTTCTTTGCTAGAATTACCGCAAAATATTCAACAAGAATATCAAACAAGAGCACGTACCTTATCATCGGCAAGTAAAATGTCAACCAATTCTATGACATCGGAATTACAAAACTCCATTCTAAATCCAAATATTTCATTACTATCTTCAATTAATAATAACAAAACTTCAAATTCTAACAAAAAAGAAGATTTCTCAAACAATGATTTTTTAGCGAAAATTGATCCAGATTCATCGACTCAATCAATCGAGGTGCCTAAAACATATGCGCTTTTTGATCCGTCAGAATCCAAACAAACAAGAAAATTTGTTGGGACACCAGATTATTTAGCACCAGAAACAGTTTCAGGTAAGGGACAAGACAAATCAAGCGATTGGTGGTCAATTGGTTGTATATTCTTTGAGTTTTTATTTGGATATCCTCCATTTAATAAGAGCACACCAGAAAAAGTTTTCAATAATATTTTATATGGTGATATTCAATGGCCTGATGTAAGTGACAAAGAATTTAAAGAGTATTGTTCTCCAAGTGCAAAGGATTTAATTGAAAAACTATTGATTAAAGATCCAACTAAAAGACTCGGATCAGGTGGCTCCAAGGAAGTTATGGAACATAAATATTTTGAAGGTATTGATTGGGATACTTTATTTGATGAAGATGCATCTTTCGTTCCCGAATTGGATGATCCTGAATCTACTGATTATTTTGATACCAGAGGCGCAACTATGAGTTCATTTCCTGTCGATGATGAAATTTCGAATTCCCCTGATAAATATTCTAAAACTTTCAATGAGAGAGATAATGGATACACAGGTGATCTTGAGATTGATCTTGAAGAAAGTTCTTACATTAGAGATGATGAAATTGCAGTTGACGATGACGAAAATGATGACGAAGACGAAGTAGAAGATACGGAAGAAAATAATACATCATCTAATTATTTTAATGATAAAAGATACAAAATGAGGAGAGATTTGGCAAGTAATTCGAATTCTAGCTCCTCATCAACTATTGATTCACCAAGGCAGAGTTTTTCCAAAACAAATGCGTTAGTATCACCAAGAGAAAGACGTAGCTCACGTCTGAATGATGCAGGTAGCAACTCTGAATTTGGATCATTTCAATTTAGAAATTTAATGGTTTTGGAAAAGCAAAACAAAGATGCAATCAATAGGTTAAAATCGGAACACTTGGAACATAGAAATAGTATTTCATCAATTCCTTCGTCTGAAGGTGGAAATATTCCACAGTCAACAGGGTCATCGAGCTCTGGATATGGTGTCGGGTCAGCACCTGCTACACCATTGACTGCAGTTTCGAGGGGCCGTAGTCAACAGATTCCAACTCCAAATAAGCGCTCATCATCACCTAATCCACAACTAATTGCAGGCAATTTAAAATCACCTATTTTGTCATTTATTCCATCTCCGATCAACAAGTTTGCAAGTTTAAGTCTTGATAGTTCCAATACAGGTACCAGCAATACCAGCGTTACCAATAAATCAAGTAGTGTTCAGGGTTCAAATCGGAGTTCAATTACTAATAGTAGTATGAATATGAACATGAATAATAACAATAACAATAACAACAATAAATTTAGTAAGAAGGATAATATCACTAGTCCTGCACTTCATATTTTAACCAAATCATTCACACGTACGCTGAGTGATTTTTCACCCTCATCGTCGGATAATGAGGAGAGAAATTCTATTATTTCTAGAATCAATAAACGGAATGGAACTAGAAATAGAGTCTCATCTTCATCATCTACTAAAACTGCCCATAATTTTAGGAATTTGAAATCTACATTGCCAACTTTAACGGTTTTATTATTTGAGCCAATTCCAATTCATAGATATTCGATTACTAATGATTTGAAACAATTGGGATGTATTGTATTTTCATGTGCAAGTGGATCTGAGTTAATTAAATTAAGTAGTGGGAATATTATATTTGATATTATTTTCACATCTGCTGAATCGCAACGATTAAATTCACTTGATTTGGTGAAATTGATAAGAAATACAAGTTCATTGAATACTGATTCTGTGATGGTTGCATTGACATCGTATTATAAAGATACCCAGAGTGCCGGCATTTATGATTATATGATTGAATATCCAATCACGAAAAAGAAGTTGAAAGAAGTGATTGACAGTGTAGAACAATCTGAAATAAATACGGAAGAAGCTATTATTTCAGATACCGAATAGAATTTTTATCTAGTTAAATAAAGAGTTATATAGGTAAAATATTATTATTGTTGATAATACTGGAACAAGAAAATGAGTCATTAATATTTGAGCAATATCAGTAGGCTGTAAAACTAACTCTTTACAGACATTGACTAGCTGAACTTTCAATGAATCAAATGAGAAATTCTTATCTACTCTTGTTTTACACCTTTTAGAAATTTCATTTAGTTCGTCATTTGATAAACTTTTAACAAATTCAAGAATATCTTCCCATTTATTAGAGTTTGAAGTGACTGTAAATCCTGTGAAATTATCTTTATCATCAAAATAATTGACAATGGTTTCCAAAGGCCCCCCAGAGCTATCAGCCAATACTAGTTTACCCATTTGCATAGCTTCTAATGGTACAATACCAAAATGTTCATTTGATGGAGTATACAGTAACAAATCACAATGTTGAATCAAGGAATCTTTTAAATCTGTTGATATTGAAGTTAGAAATATGACTTGTGGTGTTTTTTCTAATGGCTCAAGGGAATTTATCTCGTTACCTTTAATTGTGATATGAGACAATTTCAAATCATTACATAATTTTTCTAATTGCTTATGATACTGTACATTTTCATCAACCATTTTGTCATAACCACCAGCAATTATAATCGACTGCAATTTATCATTTGTTTTAATTACATATTCTGAAAAAGATTCAATGGCAAGTTGAATGTTTTTCTTTCTTTCAAATCTGTTGATGGATAAAAAATATGAGTTTTCCTTCAAGATATTTTTTATAGGTGAAATAGGTATGGTTTCCACTTTGTTATTACTTGAAACGCAGGGATATACAACTTGTAGATTGTCTAATTTGATATGGGTAAATGTTTTTTTCACTATTGATTTTGTAAAATTTGAATTTACAAGAATTTTATCAGAATATGAAGTTGATATTTCTTCAATAGAATCAAACAAAAATCTGTAAAATTTCCTTATTAGTGAGCCATGAGAGGCCAACAATTTATCAGGGAAATGGCAATAGAATAAGATTTTGGAGTTCCACGCTAATAGGCGTATAATTGGAATACAATAAGACAATTGATCCAATATGATGATATCGTAATTGTAAATTCTCAAAGATAAGATCAATTTCAACGTCAAATAAAGTTGTCTAAAGAATGCAAATATAATTTTGAACTTACCTCTGATACCTGTAGGCAGGAAATCTCCATAAACGGTGACATCTAAAGAGTTGTCCTTGATTTCTTCAAAACAGTGGGAACGATCACAATGGGAAGTGTAGATTGAGACCTTGTTACCTGCAGACTGCAGGGCCATTGCTGCATCTACAACCAATCGTTCTGCTCCCCCTATTCCCAAATCGGGATGAATAAATGCTATATTGAGGCCACTCATATCTGTCAGTGGATACTTTCCAAAGAACCGGCACCCTAGAACGTGTACACTGTTCCGGAAACGTCAAACAACACAGTGCGAGCAGCATTTTTCAGGTCAACCTCTAATAGGAACACGAGAGATCCTCCCTCCCCATGCCAAAGAACCCCCCGTGTCGACAAAGACATTGCTGGGCATATCTACTTGTGTGTACACTGATTGTAGTTTTCCACTCCTGCACGCGTGTAGTGAAACCAATGGTGCTATCATGGGGGTGGACTGCTGTTGTAGCTGATTCTCTGCCCCCCGCAATGTGCTTGTTGCACACTGGTGAAGGAAGGGTCTGAAATTAAATTTTCAGTACTCCTGTGCGGGCGAGTTTGCAGGCCGGCACCTTCAACTTGGAACGGTACGCCCTTGTTCATCTGTCGAGATCGGTCTCTGCCCCTGGAGAAGACAAGAAACCGCATAGCAGCATAGAACCAGATAATGCTAGTGCCTCCGGAGAAGTTTGCTCTTGTGGAAGAGGGAATATACCGCAGTTCGAGGGTGGACGGCATGAACATTCCGTTTCTCAAGTCATTAGAACTCAAGGCGGTTGTGTGGATCAGCGAGGAGAAACCACCATGGGCGGTGCGACAGTTTATGGAGGAGAACCACGTGCAGCTGCATCATGTGGTGAATTCGAGCGTATTACAGGAAGAGGAAGGTGGTGAAAACAACAACAATAACAATAGCAATAGCAATAGCAATAATAATAGTAACAACAACGGCAATATAAATACCAATACCAATACCAATATTACAATCAGTAATGGAAGTAATAATGGTATTAAGTATCAAGAATGGATGGTGTTGAGACCAAGTGTAATTTCCAAAGTATTTGAAACAGTGCTCAATACAAACAATCACAATTGTTTGATTATGGACACGAGTGATGTCATGATCGGTGTTTTGAGATGTATTCTGCGATGGAGCTACGGTAGTATTTTCAACGAGTACAAATTGTTTGCCAGACGAATGACTTACAAGGTGGAGATCTTCCTCGAATTGATCAACGTGGAGCTTTTGCCTCATAGGGATGACACACTGGATGTGAATGTTCCACGCCTCGAAATAACGGACTCTGTATCAAGCGACTCATCAACAACTTCCACATCGATATCGACACCGACATCAACATCGACATCCACTGCTTCAATTCCCATTGCTTCCGCTGCCTCCTCAATAGAAACAATGGATCGTCTCTCTATATCTACATCTCCACAGGTGCCCATGAACTTGTTGAAAATGGCAGAAAAGAAACACAAGGACCGGAAAAGACACCAGCTTCCCAACGCTTTAGACCCGTTGGCTGGTGCTACAACACAACGTAGAATTACACCGTCGTGGGACATGTATAAGCCCCGGATCGACCGGACACAAGTGTTACGGGGCGGGTGTTCCGGAAAGACCCCACTAGCCACCACCATCGCTGTTCAACTTCCCCCAGAGGGACTTCTACCTGTCTGGTTCATCCATTTAAGAGAGAGACTACAGTAGTTTGTAGGTGTATGAAATGTATATAGTAAGATTTAGGAACTATGAAATGATGTGGAACCACCGGAGCCGATGTCCGACTGGATGAAAAAAAATATGATGAAATATTCATGCAAGTATTACTTTCACGGATACTGCCGAAGAGCCTTCTAATTTAAATATTTATACATATATGTACTATATCAAGTCAATATGCCCAAAATTAAAGAGGAAGAAGACAATGAAACAGAGCCACAACAAACCAGTAACATATCGTTGAGCTCAACTTCAACCTTGAATAAACACGTTAAATTAGATCTTTTACCTTCCCATTTGTTAATGAACACACAAACAGCAATCGATCCTGCAACGTCATTACCGATAAAGCCAAAAGATCCACCGAAAATGATTATGTTACCTGAGTACTTACAGTCTGCAAATACCCAAAAAAGAAGAAGGGTAGTTAGGGCTTGTGATCGTTGTAGGAAGTTGAAAATTAAATGTTCTGGTGATTTACCATGTATTCACTGTACAGTTTATAATTACGAGTGTACATATGATCAACCTAACAAATCCAAGAGGAAAGTACCCGCTGTTAAGAAGGAATTACCAAACAAGGATACAAATATATCAGATTCGAATTCAAATTTGAATTCAAATTTGAATTCGACTCCAAACACAACCAACACCCATAATCATAATAATCAATCATCTGTTGTTACTAGAGAATCTACCAATACAGAAGCAATCACCACTAGAAAGGATCGATTTAACTCTTCAACAGTTTCCTTACTAGCATCTTCAAATCCAGAATTATTTTCCAAATTAACTGATCGTTTGAAATTATACGATGATATTTTACATAGATTATTACCTGAAGTTAAATTAACTGATTTGAATGATAACCCTAAACCAATAAATCCAATGAAACTTATGTCTGCATTAAACAAATTACGAGATTCAGGAAAATGTTCATCTAAACCAACAAGTAAACAAATTTCTAAAACTTATGATTCATTACCTGATATTCCATTACCTGTAATTCCAATAACTAAACTACCACCTAATCAAATATCAAACCCTCAAATTCAATTACCACAACCTTTACAACAAAATTCAAATCATCAAACTTTTCAACGACCACCACCTCCATTGGAACGTGCATCTACATTTAATAATTTATATCAAGATATTGATGGTTCTGTTGAATCTACAATGGGTAAAGAAATTAAGATTATTTTACCATCAAGAGAAGTTGCACTTGATTTGATTACTAAAACTTGGGAAAATGCATGTGTTTTATTTAGATTCTATCATCGTGTTGCATTTATTGAAGATTTGAATGAATTATATGATACTGACCCAAATCAATATACTAATAAACAACAAAGATTTTTACCGTTAGTATATTCAGTTATGGCATGTGGGGCACTGTTTTACAAGAGTGATAAAAATACAATAGATTCCAAATATAAAAACAATAATAAAAATGCAATGAATAATAATAATAACAATAATAACAATAGTGATAATAATAATAATAATAATACTGGTAATGTTAATGAAAATAATGATGGTGAATTTATTGAAAAAAAAGATTTTGATGATGAAGGTTACAGATACTTTATTGCAGCCAGAAAATTGATTGATATTACAGATACTAGAGATACTTATGGTATTCAAACAATTGTTATGTTAATCATCTTTTTACAATGTTCTGCAAGACTTTCAACTTGTTATGCCTATATTGGGATTGCATTAAGAGCTGCATTAAGAGAAGGATTACACAGAAAGTTAGATTATCCGTTTAATCCAATTGAGTTGGAAATTAGGAAAAGATTGTTTTGGACCATCTATAAAATGGATATTTATGTTAATACAATGCTCGGATTACCTAGAACCATTAGTTCTGATGATTTTGATCAAGATTTACCAGAAGAGTTGGATGATGAAAATATAACTATTTCATGTTACAGATTCGATAAACAAAATGATAGATTATCAAGTTCGGGAATTGCCAATGCACATACAAAATTAATCCTTCTAATGAAAGAAGTTGTTACCAAACTTTACCCTATTAAACCTAAAAAAACGTTAAATATTCATGAATCTACCGAAGAAGGTAACAATGATGATAACGCTAACACTACTACTAATATTAAAACTAAGCATGAATCACAAAGGAATAATTTTGTTTATGATTTAGAATTGAAATTACAAGAATGGATGGATAGTTTACCTAATGAATTAAAACCAGGAATTGAGCCACCTTCTCAATATCTTAAAGCAAATAGATTATTACATATTTCATATTTACATGTTAAGATCATATTATATAGACCATTTATTCATTACATTTCAAGTAATTTTAAAAGCAACTCAAAAAATGATTTAACATGTATTGAAAATGCCAAAAATTGTATTAATGTTGCTAGAGTTGTTGTTAAATTGGCAGAAGAAATGATTGATCAAAATATGTTAAGTGGTTCATATTGGTTTTCAATTTATACAATTTTTTTCTCGGTTGCATGTTTAGTTTATTATGTTCATTTTGCACCATCTTTAAATAAAAATGGGACATTAGATATGGAATATATTGCTATTAAAAAAGATGCTGAAAAAGGTAAGAAAGTTTTAGATATTTTAAAAGATAGTAGTATGGCAGCAAGAAGGACATATAATATTTTGAATGCACTGTTTGAACAACTGAATAGGAAAACTGCCAGAGCAGGTGGTACCAATAACAGAAATAACAATACTAATGTTAATAGTACTAATAATAATAAAACTACCAAAAAGAAGAATACAAATACGTCTAATAGCATGCCATTTAACAGTACTAATTACAGAACTTCAACTGAATCGCCTTCTACTGGGATCAACTTTTCAAATGAATTTAGTGATTTTAGTAGTACTAATACGCCAAATATGAATATGAATATTAACAATCAAGTGAATGAATCCATTATTGGGATAGACAGAGGTAAATCTTTTAGTCCAGTGATTGATGCCGGTGAAGCAAGTAATATGAATAATCTTTATTTTGGAATGAATAATAATATGGATATGAATAATATGGGTAATATGAATAATATAAATATGGATATTAATGATATTGACTTAAATATGAACATGAACGATATAAACAATATGGATGTTAATAATATGAATATTCCAATGAATCCAGAAATGAATATGAATATGAATTTAAATATGAACATGAATATGAATATGAGTCTGGATTTAAATGATATTGTTGATATTAATTATAATAATAGTAATCAAGAACGTGATAATGAGAAAGTGATAAATGATGGGAAACAGAATGGATTTAATGATATTACTGAATATAAGTATGTTCAAGGTCCGATGGATCAAATGGATATGAAGATTTTTGGCCGATTTTTACCACCATATATGCTTAATAAAGGTATGGGTGAAGAACCCATTGAAGATAGTACTAGAGAGAGCGGTGGAGGAAATACAGGAGAAGAAGGAGTTTTTGAACCATCGTTAGGATTATTTTCCTTTGTTGCAAAGGGGAAGAATAATGATGGTACTGAGCAAGGAGAAGGGGAGAGAGGAATAAAAAGGAAAGAGGATAATGAAGATAAAGATAAAGAGAAAGAGAAAGAACTTAATGTTGTAGAAGGCACGAAAGAAGAGGTAATGAAGGAAACGCAAAGCGGTAAATCCAATGAGAATAAAGACGGATTGATTGAAAGAACCAACAAGTTCTTTAACCAAGTAACACATAGAAATGCTATACCATCGGGGCTATCTACAGTTTATCAGAGTGAAACTGATAAGAATCAAATAGCGGTGTTATCGGACGATGGGACGAACGAGATAGGTAGTGGTGGTGAAAGTGAGATGGTGAAGGGTAACACCGCGGTTGAACTACCTAGTCGATTTACGAGTCAAGAGGGGATTGGTATGTTAGATGAACTGTTATTTGGAAGTTCATGGGATTAAGCAACACATGGAGATAGGCATTGCCCCAATAGGAAAGCGAGGCGGGATCCTGGTTTATTGGTAGGAGATCCGATTGTTTTACGCTAGTAGGACCAAATTGCTATGTAGTTTCCGGCAAGCATGTGTATTGTAAATGAATAATGAGTAATACGGTAACGATGTGTAAATTCACACACACACACACAAACACACACATACATGCACACACATACATGCACACACATATATGTACATATCCTTATATCCGTTCATGTAATTGTAACAACGAATAAGGGAGCATGCCTGCGGCGGGAGGGCAGAAAACCGGGCTGGGAGGGCCAGCGTAGTGCATTACCAGGAAAATAGGACATCTCGTAATAGAAAAAGAGAAAAAAGAAAAAAAAGAAAAAAAGAGAAGCAGAGAACAATGCGCACATTGTCACCAATTATGAAAATCCGCTCCTCCATCTTGACGTTTTTCCATTATCCCATATACCGGCCACCGTCCTCTTTTTTTTTTTTTTTTTGGACCGGATTCCGCTGTGGGTGATGACGGCAGGAGTGCTCTGGGCACAACTCGTGTTAGCATGGTGTGTACTATTAGATAGATAGATAGATAGATAGAGATATAGATAGATAGAGAGAGAGTATGTGTGTTTGTGTCTGGGTGGTCAGGTGCAGCAACCATTGAAATGAGTGGGCCAGTCTCCGAGCAGAAAGCAATGGCGGACTCGGGCCGTCTCAGTTTTCATGCCCCCATTATTAACATGGCCATGTTAATTTTAACTGTAATTTGAATTTTCCTTCCTATTTCATTTTAAACTTTTCCCTGCAACCTTTGTTCTAAAGTTACTTGGTTAATCATTTCTTGCAGTTTTCCACTGCAGTCAATATATCGTTTTGTACACAGGATTTCGTTTCTTTTGCAATCCATTTACTAATAGTTTCTTTTTTTTTCCATACAACTTAGCTTTTGTTAGATTCCACTCTGGTATTAGCTTGTGATAACCTGTTTTATTGTTGGCTCATCATATCTAGATATATTATTCAGACAAACAACTCGATGGTCTGTCAATATACTTCCTATAAATCTACATAGACTATATATTGATCACGCACATTATATTGATTGAGAATGTTAAACCCGCAATTACTTAATACATCCGATCAGAATTCTAAAAGTTCCCCCAACAATAACACTAGTGATAAGAATAAAATGATATCAAATACTAATAATACGAATGATCAAACTATAGCTTTGGTGATTGATAAATCTCTAACAACAGATTCTAATAACACTAATTCTGTTGTCGAAAATATTAATAATGAGCCTGAAAATAGTAATATTACTCATCACATACCGAAAAATCATGAAATTAAAAGTGATCATATCAGAATGGTCACTGACAGTAGCTTTGCTATTAACTCATCTTCAAGCAGTGATAACGAAAAACTATCAGAGAATATTATTGTTGATGATAACGTGGAGGATGAAGGCAACAATAAAAATAGCCAAAAAAATAATAACCATCAACTAGATCCTAAAACTGATAATAAGGAACTAAATAAAGATGATAAGGATGATGATAAAACTACTACAAAATTGGCTAATGATAACAATATAAAATCTTCCCATGACAAACAACAACAACAAAAGAATAATAGCAGTATTAATAATAACAATAATAACAATAATAACACTAGACTACTATCAAACTCAACCCAAGCGTTTGCTTATCCTCCACCGCCTTCCTATCTGTATAATCAAATGAACATGAACGGTCAAATCAATATTCCAAGTAATCAAATGATTTATTCATACACTAATACTCAACCATTAACCAGGCTAAATTCAATATTTGAAGATACAAATTATCAATTTGTAAGTAGGAGAAACTCCGTACTTCCAATCTCTGATATGTCTTCAATGCCTAATACACCACAAGAGTTGAATTTATATATGACAGCATCAGCATCTACAAACAACAATAACAACAACAACAACAGCAATAATAATAATAATAATAATAATAATAATAATAATAATAATAATAATAATAATAACAACATTAATAATCATAATAGTAATAGCAATAGCAGTAGCAGTATCCGTAGTGCAAACAATAGTACAGGAGATAACAACCCAAATGCCAACACCCCGCAAGCTACAAGTCAAACTTCAGCTTCACTGCCACTACCAATACCACTCCCACCCTCAAACACAACTAGCAATATCAATACTATCTCCAACTCGAATTCTAATTCTAACTCTCTTGCTAATTCTATTTCAAATCCAAATACAACACTGAATTCAAATGGTTCATTTTCAGTAGTTATGAATAATGCTTCATTACCTAGATTTTCATTTGATCAAAATAACATGAATTATAATTATGTAGATTTAGGAAATTATCCAGATTTATCTAAGGATTATTTTACAATCCATCCCAATAATAATTCAATTGGCACATCAAATAGAGCAAGTTTAAATAATTTTGGATTTGTTCAACCTTTTACATCTGAGAAATTTTTGAATGCAAATTCAAACGATCATCTGATTTCAAATAGACGTTTGAGTGAACAATTGGATCCATTTATTGCACAAACTAATTTGAAATCTCACAGATCTAAAATACCGTCAAATTTAAATTCAAATGTAACTAAAAATTCAATAACTAACAACACTAACCTTAACAATAAAAATTCGTCAATAATTTCGAGTACTTTAAATCCAACACTAGATATCTCAGGTAATCAAAGTTTGATTTCTAATGATTCGAGACAAAACAGCTTTTTCTATAAAAGATTCCCATCAGTGGCATATTTTCCAAGTGAATACAACCCGAATGAAATTGATACTTTCTTAAAAAGGGACAGTAATAATGAAATTATTGACCCTTTACAAATTGTGTTCAATCAGCAACAAAATTCAGATAATATAAAAAACAATAGCATTTCAAATGAATTCAAAACTAATACATCTAAGGCTAAATCAAGAAATAGTTCGGTTTTCCAATTCCCAATTGGTGTAAATTCGAAAGGAACTGGAAATTCATTTAACCAATATTTTTTCCCCTATATTGGTGAGCTAGATCAGTCTAATAACTTAAAACAGCAACAGCAACAACAAGGTATACCTCCCGAATCCATTGCAACTTCAACAGGTCAACAACAAGTTCCACAAATTATTTATACTGATAGTAGTAAAAATATACCAATGTATAACAATATGAAACAACCATACCCTATAACTCTGCAACATCAAGCTTATCCACATTTATTTATGCAACAACAACAACAGTATCAACAATTTCAACAACAACAACAGCAGCAACAATATATCATTCAGCAACAACAACAACAACAACAGCAACAGTATATTATTCAAAAACAGCAACAACAGCTCAAATCAGGTAGTGATACAAATCTCCGGATAAGTCCACCAATTCATGAGATTGGTACACCAGTTGAAGATATTTATAATGATAGGAGCTTTGAATCGGAAGATAAAAACGTTGATGATGGTAAAAATGAAGGTGGAAACAAAAATAACATTGATAATATGATGATATCTAAGGAAAACACTCCAATAATCAAAAAACGTAAAAGAAATACTAAATCTAAGGCAAATGAAGATAAAGAATCAAAGAAACATAATAAAGGTAATAAAGTTGACAAAACAAATGAAAAAGTAAACAATTTCAAAATTGAAATGTTAAATCAAAATCAAAATGATGTTGATTCAATGATTAACTTACCAGATACTTTAAAACGTGAAGATGGTAGACCATTAGTTGGGGCAACTAAAGTTGATCAACTCATGTTAATCATTCAAGCTAGGAAAAACGGTGTTTGCGGAAACATTAATGAAGAAGAAAACGAAAATAACGAGATGAATGATGATAATACTGATACTACTAATACCATTGATAATAAAGAAACTAATAATGATAGTAATTTAACTAATGCTCATTTAAATAGCAACATATTACCAAATCCAGTTGATTTAATTGGAGGGGTTGAAAAAACATCAATTAAAAGAGCCAAAAATTATGAATGTAAATTCTGTCATAAAAAATTCACTCAAACTACACATTTAGATGTTCATCTTCGATCACATATGGGGGTGAAACCTTATAAATGTGAATATTGTGATAAAAGATTCACACAAGGTGGTAATTTAAGAACTCATATGAGACTACATACAGGTGAGAAACCATTTAAATGTGAAATTTGTCAAAAAGAATTCAGTAGGAAGGGTAATTTACAAGCACATCATTCAACTCATGAAGATTCTAAACCTTTTATTTGTAAATTTGAAGGATGTAATAAAGGATTCACACAATTAGGTAATTTAAAGGCACATCAAAATAGATTTCATTTAAATACTATTAATATGTTATTTGGTAAACTTGCACAAATTGGTGAAAATAATCAATCTATTGATGATTTACCTGAAAATGAAAGAGAACTGTTGAACTATTTCTCTGATTTATATAAAAACTTAAACAAGGGGATCAAAGGTCGTGGTAAGACCAATAATTGATAAATTTTAATTATCAAATTTATAAAGTAATGTATAATAATCAGATGTAATGTTAGTTTAATATTCCTTATAAAGAAATTAAGGAGGCTCTCTCCCTTTTGTATATTGAATTTGAGAGAAATTGCAAAAATTGCGAAAATTGCGAGAAAAGTTTCAAATCTACAGAAATCTACAACATGAAAAAAAAAAATTCATGTCTTGAAGTGATACTTTTTTTTTCTTTTTTAACATTGCAAACAACCAACCACATACAATGACTGACGCAGAAAGTAAGCCAGTTGCACAGCCAACCAACGATGTTGAGATGAAAGATGGAAACACAGAAGAAAACATGGAAGTTCAAGTAGACACAAGTAAAATTCAATTATTACCAGGAGCAACGAGTGATGGACTTGCAGCATCATTTCAATTAATTGATGAAGATCATACATTAGGTAATGCATTACGATACATGATTATGAAGAATGAAGATGTTGAATTTTGTGGATATTCGATTCCTCATCCCAGTGAAAACAAACTGAATATCAGAATTCAAACATATGGTAAAATGACTGCTGTTGAAGCATTTCATAAAGGTTTAGATGATTTATCTGATTTATGTACACATGTTGAAGAAGTTTTCAGCACTCAAGTTTCTAATAAGGATTACAGTACGGAAGAACCATAATTAGAAGGAAATTTTTCCCGTTAACGATGACTTATTAACTTTTATAGATTGAAAAATAAATTAGTAGGTGGATAATTGCTGTATTTTATATTTTAATTCTTTATTATACGAACCGAATGTAAAGATTATGATTGATTTATCTCTTACTTGGTAGAACAAGTACTGATGCCATGGTACTTCCCAAAATGGTAATTAAACTCTCGCGAATTTTTTTTTTTCTTTCTTTTTTAATTGTGAAAATTTTTTTTTCCCCTCTCAAATCCAGCCTCTAAGATACAAATTAATAATGAAAATTTTTTTATTATAAAAGCAACAAACAATCTATACACTTTTTTCCTTCTAAACATTTTTAAATTTCTATTTCCTTTTACTTTAAACAAATCGAATATACAAACAATGGGTTACGAAAACGACAACAGAGGCTCCTACAGATCTTACGGCGGTGGCGACAGAAACAGATTCGGTAGAGATGATAGACAAGGTTCATACGGTAATGGCGGCTTCAACAGAAGTGGTAGAGGTAGTTTCAGTAGAGAAGATAGAGAATTAGGTGACAATTTACAAAAGCAAGATTGGAACAATATTTCTTTACCAACTTTTGAAAAGAACTTCTACAAGGAAAATCCAGAAGTTAGTGCAAGAAGTGATGCTGAAATTCAAGAATTTAGAAATTCTAATGAAATGACTATTCAAGGTAGTGATATTCCAAGACCAATTACAAGTTTCCAAGAAGCAGGTTTCCCAGATTATGTTTTAAAGGAAGTTCTAGCTGAAGGATTTGAAAAACCTACTGGTATTCAATGTCAAGGTTGGCCAATGGCTTTATCTGGTAGAAATATGGTTGGTATTGCAGCAACTGGTTCAGGTAAAACTTTATCATATTGTTTACCAGCAATTGTTCATATCAATGCACAACCATTATTGAAGCCAGGTGATGGACCAATTGTTTTAGTTTTAGCACCAACAAGAGAATTAGCTGTTCAAATTCAACAAGAATGTTCTAAATTTGGTAAAACTTCAAGAATTAGAAATACATGTGTTTATGGTGGTGTTCCAAAGGGTCAACAAATTAGAGATTTATCAAGAGGTGTTGAAATTTGTATTGCTACACCAGGTAGATTATTAGATATGTTAGAAAGTGGTAAGACTAATCTTAGAAGAGTTACTTATTTAGTTTTAGATGAAGCTGATAGAATGTTGGATATGGGATTTGAACCACAAATCAGAAAAATTGTTGATCAAATTAGACCAGACAGACAAACTTTGATGTGGTCAGCAACTTGGCCAAAATCTGTTCAAGGTTTAGTTAGAGATTATCTTAATGACTATATTCAAGTTAATGTTGGTTCATTAGAATTATCTGCATCTCATAATATTAAACAAATTGTTGATGTTACAACTGATTTTGAAAAAAGAGATAAAATTGCTAAATATATTGAAGAAGAAATGAAAGTTGAAGATTCTAAGATTATTATTTTTGCATCAACCAAGAGAAATTGTGATGAATTAACAAGTTATTTAAGAAGTGAAGGTTGGCCTGCATTAGCTATCCATGGTGATAAGGAACAAAGAGAAAGAGATTGGGTTTTAGCTGAATTCAGATCTGGTAAATCACCAGTCATGTGTGCAACTGATGTTGCAGCAAGAGGTATCGGTACGTATTAAAAATCAAAATCAAAATCAAATTGAGAAGATACAATTTTTTTTTAAACAATTTTTTACTACTAACAACAATATTCAAAGAGTGGTCTTTGAATTAGAAATCTTTTATTTATTATTACAGGCTTAGTTTTCAAATGGGGCATCGGAGAAGAAATTTTTTTGATTTTTTTTTTGATTTTTTTTTTTTTGGACTTTTTTTGGACTTTTTTTTTTCGAAGAACTGGAACTTGTTTAATAACAACCAACGAATGTGGATTCGAATGATGAGTTATTAGTTATTAGTTACTGGTTTAAGAAGAGAAAACAAGGGAGAAAAAAATGTTTTTTTTTCAGCCATGAGTATTAGTTTTGATGATTTTTTTTGAAATGGTATTATATTGCAATCAATGAGGATTATAACGAATTAGGGAGACTTTATTATATAGTTTTGCAATATCATACATAAACAGAAATTATTTAAACAACTAATATATTATTTGGATTGGGTGGAAATGAAGAGAAAAAGAAACCAAGAGTTTAAAACCTCTACGAAGTTCATAAATAAACGAACTAAGCTGTAAAACAAAAGTAAAAATATAGTAAAAAAGAAAATTAACAAAATAACAAAATACTAACATTAAAAATTATTATTATTATTATTATTACAGATGTCAAGGGTGTTACATGTGTTATCAATTTCGATATGCCAAGTAATATTGAAGATTATGTTCATAGAATTGGTAGAACTGGTAGAGCAGGTGCAAAGGGTACTGCAATTACACTTTTCACTAGAGATAATGCTAACCAAGCACATGATTTAATTGTCATTTTAAGTGAAGCTAAACAAGAAGTTTCTCCAGAATTACAAGCATTGGATAAAAGACAATGGGGTAACAGAGGTGGTAACGGTAGAGGTGGAAGAGGTGGTAGAGGTGGTAGAGGTAGATACGGTGGTGGTAGAGGTAGATTTGGTGGTGGTAATGGTGGTAACAGAAGTGGTAGTAATAACGCACCATTAGGTAATAGAAGATATTAGATACTAGTTTGTATAATAATTTGAAATTTAAATTTGCACATATTGTAAATAACTATAATTAGGGATATCTTCCTACATAATGGATTCAAGTAAAAGGGTTTACTACAATTTATTGTCTTATGAAGCAGATACCTCTCAGGGTGAAAAATGGATGGTTAAATTTTGGATTTAAATATGACAACAAAAACAGTAATGGAAAATCTTCAATGTTCTTTTTTTTATTTGTCAAAAACTACTTTCTTGGAGGCTCGTTTTTCTTACAATTTATTAGTGTTTTAAGTTCTTTTTCTTCCTGTTATTAAATCAAAAAAATGGCATAGATAACTGTCCTGAAATTCTATCTATGATGATAACAGTGGAAGTCATTTTTCTCTGGGTGATTTAGGTGTATCCCAAGAAGCTCAGTGAAAGATTGGCATATGAAGCAAGGTTTTGTAACAGCGACAGAGCTTTTGTCGTTTAACCTACCTTTAAATAAAAAATTGTAAAAATTAATATGCACCAGCCATGTTTGGTAATAATAGTATATGTGGCTGGTGACATTTTATTGGACGCCTACAAAAAAGAAGCTGAAATAACAATAATTTGAAGAGATAGACAGATTTATATAAATATGGATTAGATGGGTTCCCATGAGGATAATACTATTTTTTTTGAAATTTAAGACGAGGGAAAACGTAGGAGTAATAATCTTTATATTCCATTAATTGTAAATAATCGAAAGGATTATTCTGTGACCAAAATAGTAGAGTTTTAGAATTGACACCATCTTTAATCCAAGTTTTTGCCAATTTTTCATTGAAAAGTTTGATATTTGAATTTAGAGGAGTACTTGGATGAACTTTATTTGAAGGATTGGAATTAATGATATCGACAATTCTATTTGTTAATTCATCATTTTTTAAATTATTCAATTCACCTCCATGTTTATCATTAAATAATTGATTATATTGATTTAATAAATCACAATTTAAATATTGATCAACTAAAATTTCATTAACTTCCAAAGCATAAACCATTTTCCAATATTGTTCGTTAGTCATTGGCATGAAATTGTTTGGACCAAACCAATAATTGCCCTTGTTTGGTTTCCCGTTATTATCTGGGTTTAAAGCGGATAATTCTCTTGCTAATTGGATTTCAATGTATAGTGGATTAGATAATGGATCATAATAGAATGAGATTTCCCTTATACCTGTGATTGTTAAGGCGCTACCTGCAAGAAGGTTGGAAAATCTAGTGAACCTGCGTCTAAATGGAGAGATGAAAGTGGGGAACCTACGGAAGGTGGCACCAATGAGTATAATACCTATAGAGACTTGAATACGTGATAGGATTGTACGTGGCAATAGGGCATCATGAGCTGGGGTTAAAGCACCCCAAAGGAATAAGTTAGGAGTTGCATATCTGAAGTTATACTTGACGAGTCTCTCCCAATAGGAATCGTTTGGGTCATTAAGTTTGCGAAAGGTTAGCTTTGTATTGTCGTTTAGTTCCACCATTGGAGAAAGAACCAACAAGTGTGAGAGGGAAAACAAAAAAAAAAAATAATCGAAAAATAATCAAAAAATAATCAAAATTTCATAGAATTCATAAATTTATAAATAATTTACTAAATTATTTAGATGTATCCAAGACATATCTACCCAAAATTTTACCTTGAGCCATTAATTCAAAGACTTCTGGTAATTCGGATAAACCGACAACCTTGAAAGGAGAGGAGACTAAACCTCTGTTGTAGAAATCTAAAGCTTCTGCGGTATCTTCTCTGTTACCAACATAAGAACCCTTGATTTCAATGGATTTAACAACTGCTTCAAAGACACCAGTCTTAACTTGAGCACCAGCTGGTAAACCAACAAGAACAACCTTACCCAAAATTCTAGCATATTGACAAGATTGTGCAATTGCTGCTTCAGAGACAGAAACATTAATGACACCATGAGCACCACCTTCAGTTGCAGCAACAATATCCTTAACGATATCTTTAGTTTTAGTGAAATCAATGAAAACTTCAGCACCTAAGGACTTACAAAGTTCATTCTTATCATCACCACCATCAATTGCCAAGACTCTGAGACCCATTGCCTTTGCATATTGGATTGCTAAGGAACCTAATCCTCCACCAGCACCAGAAATTGCAACCCATTGACCTGCTCTTAAATCTGCAGTCTTTAAAGCTTTATAAACGGTAACACCAGCACATAAGATTGGAGCAACACCTGCTAAATCTGCGGTTTTTGGAATGTGAGCAGCTTGAATTGCATCTGCAGTTGCATATTGTTGGAAAGAACCATCATGAGTATAACCTGATAAATCAGCCTTTGGACAATTTGGTTCTGCACCTTGAACACAGAATTCACAACCCATACAAGAACCATTTAACCATTTAATACCAGCATAATCACCAATTTCAAAAGAATTGACGTTTTCACCCTTAGCAACAACAATACCTGCACCTTCATGACCACCAACTAATGGTAATTTGACAGCTAATGGCCAATCACCTTTCCAAGCGTGTAAATCAGTGTGACAAACACCAGAATACAGGACTTTAATCAAGATTTCAGTTGGTTTTGGAGTTGGGACTGGAATTTCCTTATATTCAATTGGACCACCATTTTCATAGAAGATACAACCGTATTGGGTTTTTGGGATTTCGAATGTTTCAGACATTTTGTTTTTATTCTGTTTTGTTTGTTAAAAGAAAGAATACAAAAAAGAAACGATAAAGTAAATTAAGTCTAATTAAGGGAGAATAAGGTCCCCTTTTTATAAATTTTATAAATTTTATAAACCTGATATCAATCCGGGCGGCAACAAACCAAACACCTGATGCATAGGGGGTGAGATAATAAATTGTTACGTGTTTTATCGGTAGGTGAACCACGGAGGGTGATTCTCCGGGAATAAGCCGTCCGTGCGTAGATTGAATAGTGGCAGGATGAGGGGGTGTCGTTTTCCCGAGTGGGGTGTCCTTTTTCCGAGTGGGGGCGTGGAGGGGGTCAAGAATTTGGGGGGGCAAAAATTAAATCACCCCATCTCCGGGGTCGCGGAGTCCGAGACGCGACGGCAAAATGGGGACAAAGAGTGAGGGGGTGGCAGTGAGGGGGTGAGGGGGTGGTGGTTGTGAGGGTGAAATTATAATTAGGTGGAAACAAAAGTAGACGAAAATAGGACAAAAATAGATAAAAATAAACAAAACACAGGTTGGCCACTGCCGCCGCGTCGGCCGGCGCAGCGGCGAGTGTGGTCATGGCAGTTATTGCAGTTAGTGCAGTTAGTGCAGCACAATCGACGCGCCGGTGTGCTATTTCTTTAAAAAATTGACCAAAACGTCGTTCTCCCTCTGAAGCAACGGGTGGCTTGCGACAGCGGCAAGAAATGCCTCCAGACCGACGCGCCGCTGCTCGACAAAGGAGGCGTTAAAGCGGTGCGTGTAGTTGAAGAGGGTGGATGGTGGTGGGAGTGCCGGTAGGGCTATCTGAGCGTGCCTCTCACGGAGAGCATCTCGCAGCTCGACGAATTGAGAGTACCGCTTGCGCACGGTGAGTTGAGTTGGGGTTGCTGCAGGCGTCCCCGTGAAGGCTGGGATGTTGGTGCGAGTGATGACGAGATAGTCGGTGTACTGAGGCGGACTGCCGTGTGTAACTGGTTGAGACACCTCAATCTCGAGCAGGTCCTCTGGGGCAGTGTAAGACACCGTCCGCTGTGCCGCGGTGGATGCAGTGAACGTTGCAAATGGATCGTGGGCCATTGTTGAAGTAGGTAACGATGGCCGGAGGACGGAAGGTTAGATACAGACTCGCTCTTTTCGGGGATATTAAAATCAAGAGCGTTTTAACTCGACACTTATTCCTTTAGTAGAGAGAACAGATGCAGTCCCACGATCAGAGGACCACGCTACACGAGAACGAAGATGACGTCACGGACATGGTCCATCGAAGTATCGAGGAAGATGGCACACAGCCAGGGCGGGGAATAGACGAAGACGAAGGGGATGAAATAGAGGAAGTTGATGACGACGATGAAGAAGACGACGATGAAGAAGATGAAGAAGATGATGAAGAAGAAGAAGGTATTGGTGGTGGTGGTATCGGCTTAGAAGATGAAGAAGGAGAAGATGATGATTTGGAAGATGAGGAAGGAGAAGATGATGATCTCGAAGATGAAGAAGGAGAAGGTAATGAAGATGACGAGGCTAACCCTTCGGGGGCCTTTGCTAATGTCGGCCAGGGGCTCGTTGGAAAATACAAAAATATAATGATGCAGTACTGGCAAAATACTATCGATTCGATCGAACGTGATGAACATGATTTTAAAAACCATCAATTACCACTTGCTAGAATAAAAAAGGTGATGAAAACTGACGATGAAGTCAAAATGATCTCCGCTGAAGCTCCAATCTTGTTCGCAAAAGGCTGTGATATTTTCATTACTGAATTAACAATAAGAGCTTGGATCCACGCTGAAGAAAACAAGAGAAGAACTTTGCAGAAATCAGATATTGCTGCTGCATTGCAAAAATCAGATATGTTTGATTTCCTTATCGATATAGTGCCCAGAGAAGATGACATTACTCGTAAAAAATCAATATCCGATCAAATCGATCTACCAGATCAACAACAGAATGATCAATATTATTACCAAGATGATACCGCCACACACAATTCCAACACTTCTCCCGCTAACCCTGCTGCTCCTGCCGCTTCTTCCACAGCTCCTGCTCCTGGTTATTATAAACAAAATTTCCAATTTCAATAAACTAAAAAAATATTGTATAAAAAGAAACTCTATAATACTTTAAAATACTAGCTCTTAAAATTTGCTGAATAGTCATTGCTCTTCAACCTCAGCAACAAGTTCAATTTCAACCTTGAATGCTGGACCTGCCAATGCAGCAACTATACATGATCTTGCTGGTCTAGTGGTGAAATATTTACTGTACACAGCATTAACTCTTGGAATCAATGCAGGATCAGAAACGAAAACTAACCCCTTGGCAATAGAATTGAACGAACTACCAGCTGCCTTCAAAACAATTGCTAAATTCTTGATGGCAATTTCAGTTTGTTCTTCAACACTTTCTGGAACAGTACCATCTTCAGCCATACCAACAGATCCGGAAGTATAGATAAGTCCTGATTTTGTAACTGTTGCTGCATCTAAAAGCTTAGATGCAACTGGTAATCCACATTCTTCCCATGAAATAACTTTGACCATTTTGTTTACCGAAATAACAACTGCAAAAGAACTGGAAAGTTATCATTCCAGTTTACCCTTTTTATACAAACTTCACCGTTATCACGATTTTCACTATTATCACAGTTATCCGCTCTTTGCGGGTTTAACTCTTTTCGTCTTATCGGCATTAATTTCCAATCTTATCAATTCTTCTCGCCCAATCAGGTGTTTATTCCGAACATCTCTTCACACGGGGCATTAGGCATTCCATACTTCCAATTAAACAATTAAGTAGTCATTTTCAGCCTAATAGAAAGCTCTCTCATTTTATTTACCCTTTTATCCCCAATCTCCACAATCTCCATCACTCTTACCCCCGGCCAATCACAGACAACCTATCTGTCAGCAGGCTCAAAATCGAGCATGTTTTCTCAAATTTCAAAAAATTCAACAAAAATTCAAAAAGAATTTCTGAAAATTATATTAATAATATATTGAATAAAACCTTCTTTCTTTTAACCAAACAATCAATATGGCATTAATTGAAGTATCAAGCAAAGATCAATTCTCAGAATCAACCTCCGTAAAGGATAAACTAATCGCACTTTATTTCCACACTCCATGGGCTTCTCCATGTATTCAAATGAATAAAGTCATCGATACTTTATCAAATTCTTCTCAATATAGTTCAATCTCATTCTTAACAATTAATGCTGATACATTCCCTGAAATCTCAGATCTATTTGATATAACTGCTGTTCCATATTTTGTGCTTATTCAAAATGGTACAATCTTAAAGGAATTAACAGGTGCAGATCCAAAAGAATTTGTCAGTGCCTTAGACCAATACCAAACTACACCATCATCTGTCGTATCTCCTCCAACCCCAGAACCTACTGCTAATGCACCAACTACAATCCATGAAACTCAAGAAGAAGAAAGTCCGGAACAATTAAATGCAAGATTGGAAAAATTAACAACTGCTGCTCCAATAATGTTATTTATGAAAGGTACGCCATCAGCGCCACAATGTGGATTTTCAAGACAATTAATTGCAATTTTAAGAGAACATCAAGTACGATTTGGATTTTTCGATATATTGAAAGATGATTCGGTTAGACAAGGTTTGAAAGCTTTCAGTGATTGGCCAACTTTCCCTCAATTATACGTTAATGGTGTATTCCAGGGAGGTTTGGATATCATTAAGGAAAATTTAAGTGATGATGATCAATTCTTTGAACATGCATTACAAGAATCTGCTAATTAATTAGTTTATTAAATAATTAATTATATAAAATATATATCTTTTAAAATAATTTCTCAAGTACTGCTGAATCATCACTAAACTCATCATCCTCATCAATTGCTCTTTCATCTTCATCATCACTGTTCTCAATAGGATCAGACTCAATCTCATATCCATCGTTATTATCTTCATCATCATGGCCCGTCTCACCAAAATAAATGTCTTGTAGCATTTTCAACTGTTTTATCCCACCTTTACTTATTACATCAACATCATCTGCTATCTCATCAAGCAATTGATCATTTGCAATAATTGAATTATTGAAATCACCACCAAGTCTTTCAATTTTATCATTATTCAACTCAACCCCGCTATTGTACATTTTCATTCTCAATTTAAAACTATTCATGATAAAACTAACATAAAACCCATCAATTAAATTAATATCATCATCACTGCAATATATTCTTCGTTGATGATTTAATTCCTGATACTCCCTTATATCTCTCCTTGTCTTATTTATTTCACTATTCAACTTCTTATCTCTTGAAAATATCATTTTTTTGGAATACTGACCACCTTGGCTCTTCTTCTTCATTTTTTCAAAAACTTCCCGTAATCCATAACAATTATAAAATGCAATATTCTTCAATATATCATTATTCCCCTTATCCCCATTTTTCTTACTCAATGTAACCATATCATCACATAAACTCATCATATCCATCATATCGTTTAACTCTTCAGAGATTGGTGGATTTAAATGTCGATAGTTTTCAATAATACTTAAATTGAACCCATTAACATTACTCATTATTTCATTACTTATCATATCAGCACTAACAACATATTTGGAAACTTTCCCCGTATTTAATAACTTTATATTATGTCGTTTCTGAAAATCTTCCCATTCTTCTTCTTCATGCTTCGTACCATATATAATTTTCCCAATAGAATGGAAAATATCCAACACACTCCCCTTCCCATCAATCCCATTACTATTTCCTAAATTTCCATATTGAAACTTGTACCAGAACTCAAAAGTATTGATTGCATTCCTCAAATCGCCCAATTTGCTAATTTCCAGAATTTTATCATTTATACTTGTATCTCTTCTAACCTTACGCAGTTGAATAATCCTTATTATTGCATTCTTGATAAAACTAACTGCAACTTTATTAAAACTGATCCGTCTCAATCCATTACCTAAGAATTTCATAATTTCATATCCAAGCACAGTCTCAACTTTAAAAGTATTATCAATCGTAAATCTACCATTGTAACTTCCATCATCATTTTCAATGTCATATTCACTGATACATATAATCAATGGTGGGAGACGATAACTTCCAAGTGTATTCAACCAATTCAATATCGCTATTCGAAAATGGAATTGCGTTTCTTTATGAAATATATTCGGTAATTCTTCAATAATTATGCATTTCTCATTAATACCTGTCAATAATTTACATTGGTCAAGGAACTCTGTAAAATAACGTACACTTGAATTACCCAATCTCGATTCATTCAATATATTGAATTCAACTAAATTTTCATCATTATTATTGTTTATTCGATCACTAATATCATTATTAATTGATAATTTCCTGATAGTGTTCAATCGTGTTTTCATCAATTTATTGGCGATTATTTTAACACTCGTGCTTTTTCCACTACCACTTGGACCAGAAACTATAAGTATTCGTGTTTCATCACGTTTATTTATCAAATTATCTAACTCTCCTTCTAAATCTGTTAATTTCTTCTTATGCACACATATTTCTGAAAGTACTCTTGGGGAATATTCATTCACCCAAATGTCTTCAGGTTTCGTGATTTTCCGTTTCTTTGAAAAATCATTTTTATCTTCTTGCAGCACCCTTTTCGTTGGTGCTATTTCAATATCAGAGTCAGTATCTGTGATATCATCAATGAAGCTGATCGATGTATTGGACATATATATAGTATGTCCCTACTATGCAAGAAACAAACTAAAATGCTTGAGGCTCGTAGAATAAATTCATAACTTAACGTTTTGAAATGTCATATTTAAAAAGTTTTGTATTAAAAAAAAAAATACCTTACATAATCATTACAAGCTATCAATCGTTTTGAAGACACTCTTCAATAAATCCTTTGAGAATTTCTCCCCGAATGCATCGAGTCCTGGTTTTTGTTGACTGAGCCAACTGAAATCACTTTCCAATCCCAATGGTATTCCACCACCATCACGTTTGATATTGTTGATGTTGATTTTGTTTAATTTAGCAGTATGTTCCCATTTATTTGCTGCAATTTCAGCATTATTGACAATTTCAACAGGTATTCCACACATCGTAGCAACATGCATACCAAATGAACCATTTGATTTACCCTTCTCTAATTTATACAAAAATGTAATTTTTTTAGATTCAGAATCAACTAAAATTGACATTCTTAATGGTATAACTTTTGGATGAGTTTTAAAGGATTCACCTAAATTACCATAATGTGTTGCAAAAAATCCGATCGATTGAATATGAGTTGCAAAATGATGTAAAACGGCTTCAGCAATGGCAAACCCATCACTCGACGACCCACCTCTACCTAATTCATCTAAAATAATTAATGACTTAGGTGTAGCATTATCTAACATTTTTTTAGTTTCTAATAATTCAACAAAAAATGTCGATTTACCTTGCATTATATTATCATTTGCACCTAATCTTGTCATTATTGAATCAACTGGTGTTAAAGTTGCAGATTCTGCAGGTATGAAACATCCAATTTGCGCCATTATAGTTGCAATACATGTCATTCTCAATAGTGTAGATTTACCAGCAGCATTGGCACCAGTTAACAACCCAATCCTATTTTCATTGTTAATACCGAGAGTTATATCGTTAGGTATAAAATCTTTTGTATTTAATATCCCAGAACCTGCAGAAAAAACTGGATGTCTTAGTTGTTTGAAATCAATAAATGAGTAATCATTTTCAACTATTTCAGGTCTGCAAATAGGGAATCCCATCATTTCAGATGATCTTGTCAATGATAACAAACAATCGATTTTACCAATACTGGAGATAATCTTAATACATTTGGAATAACTCTTATCAAAATTTTCATAGATTCTATCTTTCAGATTCACACAAATTATCTTATGTAATTCTTTTAGTTCCATTAATTCCTTAACTAATGATTTGACTTCTGGTGACCAATACCTTTTACATTTAGCAGTTGCTGCCATTTGTAACCAATCTCTTGGGATTTTGTTAACTAGTTTACTGGGTATTTCAATTAAATAGAGTTCTTTCCCGCTATCTTTATAATAGATTTCATTTGACTTATATTCGGATCTATATTCGTTCAATAATTCATCAAGTTTTGATTCAACATTTGATATCTTGCTATTACTCTCATCGAATTCTTCATCAATTCCTGGATTTGGAACAATCAAATTTTCATTGATGGCTAAGTTCCTATCGAATTTATCATTCCAGTTTTCTAGTAGCTCATCTAATTCTAAAATTGGGAAATTGACAATAATTGATTTAAGCAACCCTTTTAAATTATCAACCCCAAAATTACTTATTTGATTGATCAATTCGGAAATCGTTTTAAAACTATCAATAACTTTGACAAAATCTTTTGGTTTCAAAATTTTGGAATGAATTCTAGTTAACATCCTCTCAACATCAATAATTTTCTTTAACTTATTTTCGATTGAGTCTTTCAACTCATTATTATCAAGTAATAGTTCAACAGAATCTAATCTTTCATTAATTGCATCCTTGTTTAATAGTGGATGAATAATCCAATTTTTAAATTCTCTTTTACCAAATGATGTTAAACCTTTGTTTAAAAGTCTAAACAATGTACCTCTATCAGATTGATCAAATGAATTATTGAAAATTTCCAAATTTTGTAATGTAATACCATCCAATCTCATGGTTGAATTTAATAAATTTTTATTGAATGGATCATATTCATTAAAATTACCCATCGATATAATATTGTTATCCAATTTAAGGGATCTCAAGTACCAGAAAATAGCACCAAAAGATGAAAATGCTAAATATTTTTCATTTTCATAGTATTTTTTCAATATAGCTGGTGTGTTCAGATCATTTGTGGTGTTAAATTTACTCAATTCATCGACCGTTCTTTCATGATCCCAAAACTCTTCTTCTGGTTTGATGAAATTGAATGATGCATTAGCATTGGAATTAAACTTCAGGATTCTCAATGTCAATGAATCCAATTCGTTTTTAGGTATTAATATTTCCATTGGATTGATCTGTGATAATAAAGTTTCAAGTTTAGTACATTCAAAATCATCTTTAAATTCAAGTATTTGGAAGTTACCTGTAGAAACGTCAACAAAACAAACACCAAATGTTTTGACATTATTTTCATAATCAATGATTTCCTTTAATGCTAAACAATATTTGGACATTTCATCGTTCAATAAATTTTCATCAATTAAAGTACCACATGTTAAAATATATTCTAATTCTCTTTGGATGACTTTAGATTCCTTTGATGTAGAAGTACCGTTTTTTTCTCTAATTTCCTTAGCCAACATTGATTCCTTTTGATCAACTTTTGCAACTTTATAACCTGCGTTGATGAATCTTTTAGCCCAATAATCGAAGGACATTTCTGGAACACCAGCTAGCCTCATGTTTGCTCTACCTGTACCTGCCAGTTTTAAGTCAAATTTAGAATGTCCAATATCTGCATCATTTTCATATAATTCAAAGAATTTACCCTTTTTAAAAAAAACAACAGTATCCCACATTTTACATTTGATGGTCCAATACTGTTTTTCAAATGCAGTGAACTTCATCCATGCAGATTGTGGAATAAATAATGTTCTAGGATCATATTCCGGATCAGATTCTAAATGTCCTTCAGCATCTTTCACTGTAACTAACCATTGATAACGTTCTTCATTTTCCTTGTTGAATTTGTTTTGAGGTGTCAACGAGCTTTTTATCTTTGGCTTGTTGGATAAGATATTGGATATTTTAGAAACTGATCTAGATGATGTTGATGATGCTGAGCTTTGTTTTTTAACAGGACGGAAATCAACCACATCATCATCATCATCATCATCATCAATCTCATCATCAACTATAGTTTTATCAGTGAGTTCTAATAGTTCTTGCTTCGTCTCATTCTTGCTCTTGTTTTTGTCTTTATCATCGTCAAAATCGCTTTCCTCATCCTCTCCATCATCATCATCATCGGATTCATTGATTTTACCTGTCTTGGTATCAATTTCAAAATCATCATCATCAGCATCATCCCACGCAATGACTCTTCTTCTCTTTGTCCTTTTAATTCCTTCGTTATCACCATCTTCATCATCATCATCAGACAATTCGGAGTAATTCACTTTTCTGGATCTACGTACTGGTGATGAGGAAATATCTTTACTTTTAGTAATTGGAACATCGTCAATCGACTTATCATCACTGCTAATTTCATCAGAACTATTTTTCAAAATATTAAAATCGTTAGTGGATTTTCTTTTCAATGATTTAGGAGTTTGCAAAAATTCTTTTTGTTCAGAATTACGTTTAGTTTCTTTTTTAGTGGTATCAATTGCGATATCAACTAATGAGTTATCAGGTGTTATGGAATCGAGATTGGAGTTGATGGTTTCTTTCACAGGTGCAGGTTTTTCCTTTTTCTTTCCAAAAAAAGACATCAAGGATGACTGTTTAAGTTGTTTTGCTTTCCTCTGTTGTTCCACAGACATTTTTCCGGTTGTTTTGTGAAAAGAACAAAATAAAATGATGAGATAGGAACAGTTTCGGAGAGACAGAAAATAGAATTTCAAACGGGAAAACCAAGGGAATTTATTTGTAGAGAGATACGCGTCATGTTAAAATATAGTGAAAAACTTAGCTTTTGGCGTAGCGTCGATAATGACGTCGAATTACTATTTTTATGATGTTAAACATTACTACCCATTAGGATTCCTTTTGTTTTTTTGGTATGTAATTATCCATAGGACATCCTGAAAGAGAATAAAACTCTAAATAAGTGGCATGAGAACACGGCATCAAAAAGTTTTGGACGGAAATCGGGAGAGTAGCCAAACGCAGATTCAAAAGGTTTTATGAATGAGACGGTTTGATTGATTGTTATAAATCTATAGTTCAGGATATTCCTGAACTTAAACACGTTCCTGCATTGAATAGTTAAATCTCATATCTCATGCAAAAATCACCAGAGAGAAAAAGAAAGAGAAAGAGAAAGAGTTGGAGAGTATTTTTGGATTAAATATTTGATATGTCTGCGTAACTACCACATAACAGTATTTAGGAAATTAGGGTAGTTTATCTGGATATTTGAAGATGTTGTGATTACTTCATTGCTGTATAAGACATTTTGCAATTTTGTTTCTTTACATGCCTATTACAATAGACCCAAAAATATACGAACATCAATAGCGTTTATAAAGTTGGCATTGTCATTGCGTGGCTTGAGAGGGTACAAGCTGCCCAACTGGGAATATGTGGAAGGCCTCGTCCCTTCCCAAAGACTCCAACCGTTTACCCCCATTATAGGGAAAAGAAGAAGAAGAAGAAAGGCAACACACACATTATACGTAAAATGGCCCAAATTGGGAATTCGCTGAGCCCCCTTTTAAAATTCCCCTTTCTTTTCGGATAAAAAATTTTTTTGCTGGAAAAGTGATGTCATGCATTGAGCTGTGTTGGATGTGGTGAATTAATGGCAACCTGACCGGGGTTGGGTTGTGTCCTTTTTTCCCTTCATCGAGAGACACGGGGATCTGACAGAGCAAACATGACTCAGAAAATGAAGTATGTGATCGAGCACATGGAACAGGGGTTCACCAAATGGGTGGTGTTGGAGTACTCTCAGATATTGAGAGATGTTGGTAGGGAAAACCTCTTTTTGGTTTCACTTCCAAAGGATACTACCGAAGCGGACATTCCAAAGGAATTACTAGACCTGGGTTTGCAATGGACCACTGAAGATATTGTCCCATATCTCACTGAAACTAATGGTGTCTCCAACAAAGAAGAATTATGCTTGTTAGATCCAAGAGCTGAAATTGAGTTACAACCTTCAGACTCAACCGAGTTCAAGTATTTTATCTTTGGTGGTATTTTGGGTGACCATCCACCAAGAGACCGTACTGGGGAACTCAAAGCCAAATTGAACTGTCCAACTCGTCGTCTTGGAAACTTACAAATGACTACTGATACCGCTGTTAGAACTACACAAATCATTCTTGAAAAGGAAACTAAGTTTGAAGACATTAAGTTCATTGATTATCCTGAAATCCGTTTCAGCAAACATGAAGCAACAGAAATGCCATTTAGGTACGTTCTTGATGAAAGTGGAACACCTATTTTCCCAACTGGAATGGTTGATCTTATCCATGCTGAAAACTCTAAAAACCTTGATGATTTTTTCTAAATGTAATTTACTAGATGTATAAAAGTATCTGCACGTGCATTTATAAGGCTGTACACTTATACACACACTCTCATCTCACTATATATTCAATATATTAAGTTTAATATAACGCATGATTTCTGTATCATGGTATTCTTATTAGAGTTCCTCCAGTGTGTGCAGGCGAGGCCTTTCCCAATGGGAAGGGCTCTTCCAAATATACTGGCACAACTTTGCCATGTACCGAAGATGTATACATAAACACATTTGCAATTGTCGTTAACAAACTTCACGCATGCTTCTTTTAACATATAGCAATACAAAAAACAGGAAGAACATAATCATTTGCTTCCAAAAAAGGTGTTTTCATGTAGAAAACTCACTTGTTTTAATTAAGATTTCATCAGATGCTGTCAATATTATCTTAATAGAAAAAAAAAAGAAAATGTTTCTTTGATATATCTTTATCTACTCCGCCAAAGTCTTTGAAAAGTTCTTTACAATCACCCGTTTCATACTTATCCGAAATGTCCGCTTTCAAAACCTAGTTTCAGGCGAATCTCAATTTCCACCTAACAGAATGAAATAAACCCAATAAGATACTAGTCCTTAATTGATCATTTTGCTGCCTTTCAATAATTCAATCAGGAATAACAATCCTGTGACCATCATACTAACTTGAAAATTTGTTTTCAAGATATGAGAACTGGCAACATATCCAGTTTTATACCACACGTGTAAACCGTTGTAGTCATATAGGGTCATCATATATCATATAATGAGCTTGAATGAATTGATTAATCTCCTCAAAAGCACGATTGTTCTGAAACTCCCACCTAAACTCTTCCAATCGTATATATCTTGTATCACACCCTTTGCTTATATATTTGATTAAATATTTCATAGCACCTCTCGATTAAACCACATTCAAACTTACTTCGCCTATATATTTTGCATGCAAATTTAATTCTTGAAATACCAAACTTTCCTTATCATCACTAATCGAAGGTGTAAGCATTCCACTAACAGTTTCCTAGAAACCATTGTACTTCTTTTTTTGGGAAGCCACCTTTTTTGTAGTTTTTTAGATTTAAATCATCACTTCCACAACAAGTTTAAATTCTAATATATTTCTTTTAACTATATAAATACTGATTTAAAATGACCGACGGCTTTGCAAACATGATGATGGTTAGAGTAATATATTACTCATCTTGATCCTTTCTTATCTACAGTTTCATAAATGGTAATAGAAGAGAAACAGAGAGAAAAACACATGTGATTACGTAAGAGTTTGAAAAACGACTCCACATGTCCCGTTGGATATTGATTGTTCTAATACAAATTTCTCGATTATTATTTAAGGGAAAAGAGAGTGAGTGGCTCTGCTACTTTCTTCCTGTATGCTTTGATGTTTTGTAGGTTCAATCACACAATTAAGCCCCCAATTGAATAAATATGCGTCTTAGGGGACTAATTGTGCCGTTGTTGAGTTTGTCTTTTATAACTGAAGCGATTAAGTTTGACGATAAACAGTTATTAGAACTTGATAAAAGTATCAACAATTATTTAACAAGCCTAGATTTAGGAGACAATTTAGAAGACGATTTCAACAGTGATGGTCTTCCCATAAAAAAACCTAAGGGAGGAGATGATGACGATGAGGATGGGAAATGTCCACCTGCTTTCAATTGTAACTTACCCAACTTTTTATGTACGCAATTCTCCACATGTAACCCATTTACAGGACATTGCGAGTGTAAGGCTGGGTTTGGAGGTGATGATTGTTCCATTCCATTGTGTGGTGGATTGACCGATGGATTGAATAGACCAAAAAGAAAAGAAAATACAACCTGTGTTTGTAATGAGGGCTGGAGTGGTATTAACTGTAATATGTGTGATGATGATTCTGTTTGTGATCCATTTGTACCAATAGGATTGAAAGGTACTTGTTATAAATCGGGTATCATAATTAATAAGTTTAATCAAATGTGTGATGTTACAAACGAAAAGATATTGACAATATTAGATGGGAAAATTCCACAAGTTACTTTCAGTTGTAATAAAACTTCCGAAGCTTGTGATTTCCAATTTTGGATTGATCAAAAGGAAAGTTTTTATTGTGACTTGTCGAAATGTGATTTCCAGTATGATCTTAATGCCAATGCTACTCATTATAAATGTGAAAATGCTCAATGTAGTTGTCTCCCAGGTAGAATGTTATGTGGTGAAAATGGCTCAATTGATATTTCTGACTTTTTAACTCATGAAATTCAAGGTCCTGCAGATTTTACATGTGATATTGAATCTCAAAACTGTAAATTTAGTGAACCTAGCATGAATGATTTGATATCAACAGTTTTTGGAGATCCACAAATTAATCTATTCTGTCGTTCCAGTGAATGTGTGCATAAGTCTGAAATTCCAGGTTTTGAAATCCCTGACAAACGTAAGTTCACATTAATTGATTTCACAAAATTGACAAGTGTATTTTTGGGATCAGTTGTTGTTGTTCTATTATTGCTCGATAGAGTGAAATCATCCCCATTGTTTTTAACTTCAGTTAGCTTAAAAGATGATGATGATGATGATAGTAATTCTAGCAACGTTGACACTGATCTGGTTTTAGAAGAATATAAAAAGGCCACACTTGCTTTCAGCAATATATCATATTCCATTAATGATAAAGTTATTTTAAGCAATGCGTTTGGATATGTGAAACCTGGAGAATGTATGGCAGTTATGGGTAGTTCCGGTGCTGGTAAGTCAACATTATTAGATATTTTAGCAGGTAAAAATAAAAGTGGTGGCATAAGTGGTGAAATTTATGTTAATGGTCAAAAAATAACTACTAAAAATGAATATGAAATATTTAGAGATTCTATTGGATTTGTTAACCAAGATGATATCATGCTTCCAACATTAACCGTTTATGAAACCGTGCTTAACAGTGCTTTGTTGAGATTACCTAACTCCATGCCATTTGCTGTTAAACAATCAAAAGTTTTACAAATTTTATCGGAGCTTAAAATATCACACATTAAAGATGCTCTAATAGGTTCAGGAACTGAAAGAGGTATATCTGGTGGTGAAAAAAGAAGAGTTGCAATTGCTTGTGAATTAGTTACATCTCCTTCAATTTTATTTTTAGATGAACCAACATCAGGCTTGGATGGTTATAATGCATTTAATGTGATTGAGTGTTTAGTGAGACTTGCAAAAGTTTACAATAGAACAATTATTTTTACAATTCATCAACCAAGAAGTAATATTGTTTCATTGTTTGACAAATTGGTTCTTCTCTCCGATGGTGATATTATCTATACAGGTGATATGGTTGATTGTCCAAAATATTTTGCGTCTGTTGGATTTAGTTGTCCGATTGGTTACAATATCGCTGATTATTTGATTGATATTACCAATGAAAAATATGAAACTTACCTGGATCCAAATGTCAGTTATGATCATAACAATGATCCTAATCTGGAAACCAGTGAAGCATCAGAATGGGAACATTATGCGTCTCATAGAGATGAATTGGTGAAAACTTTAAACCCAACTAAAATTGTTACAAGAAATGATAAAAATTTGGCTTCACTTTTCAAAGATTCATACATTTATACTTCTGTTGCATTATTGATTGGTGAAGAGATTTCAAATGCTTCATCTTTATTTTTTGAAACTGATAAAAAAATAGCTAAAGCTAACTGGTTGAATCAATTTATTGTTCTTTCATCGAGAACATTCAAAAATTCGTACAGAAATCCAAAGCTTTTGCTAGGACATTATTTATTGTCTTTGGTCATGGGTTTGTTCTGTTCCTACTTATACTATAATGTTGAGAATACAATAAGTGGGTTTCAAAACAGATTAGGATTGTTTTTCTTTTTATTGACACTCTTTGGATTTAGCACTCTAACAGGGTTAGATTCATTTTCCCAGGAAAGATCAGTTTTTGTCAGAGAAAGATCAAACAACTACTATCATCCATTAAGTTATTATTTCTCTAAAATATTTTGTGATGTTTTACCATTAAGAGTTTTACCTCCTGTTATATTATTGGCAATTATTTATCCACTGGTTGGATTAAACATGTCAGGTTACAAATTTTGGGTTTCAATTGGTACGTTGATTTTATTTAATTTAGCAACAGCAATGGAAGTTATGGTTATAGCTATCATGGTGAAAGATTCAGGATCGGCTACTATTTTATCCGTTTTATTACTCTTGTTTTCTCTTCTATTTGCTGGATTGTTTATTAACAAAGATAGTATACCATTTGGATTATCCTGGATTGAAAAATTTTCAGTTTTCCATTATGCATACGAGTCATTAGCTGTTAATGAAGTAAATGGTTTGATATTGAAAGAGATGAAATTTGGTTTGAATATTGAGGTACCAGGTGCCATTATTCTATCAACATTTGGATTTGATGTTAATGCTATTGGTTGGGACATTGCATCAATTGCAATTATTTTTGGCGTTAATGTTATACTAGGTGGTTTCATCCTTACATTTTTTGTTTACGAGATACGTTAGGTTCGAAAAGTGTGTTGTTTTCTATAAAAATTATACATAAGATGAAAAAATATATTGAGTTTATGTAAACTTTTTTTATATATCTTTTTCATCTTCTTTAATAGCATCTAAATTTGTGGTACTGTAATTTTGAGATTTTATAATCTCATTCTTTACATTAATTTCTTCACCTCTATCCTGTTTTTCAGAAAATATCAGATAATCGAAATATGACATTTTTCTGGGAGGGTGATCCAGTAACATCCATTGTGCGAGTCCTTTCCAATTGTTAGGTATGTCAACTTGATCGTCTATCTTAGATGTTTTCCATTCCCAAGAGTGATCAAATATTGCCATCTCCTTTTCATGTCCGCTGGTGTAAACTCGATCATGATATACTTCTTCAAATATATTAAGTACTGGAGTTATATTATCGGGGCTGAAAAATGACTTTTCTGAAGTAATATCATAGAGAGAAGACTTAACAAGTTCTGAAACAACTGTGGCTCCTTCACGTCTATATCCGTTAAAAACTGTTGCTCCCTTTACATTTTTCATTTTTCTGGAAACATTATTTCTTATTTTGTGGTTAATTCGAATATCATTGTTTATTAGTGAATAATATATAGCATCTGCATGGACCCACATACTAAGCTCTTTAATAAACAAATAAGTATCGTGTACAGGTTTGGTGAGAGCCATTTTCTTATACTCTATTTCTAATGGGAATCTAATTGCATTGCTTCGTGCCGCAACAAATGTTGGAGCACCTTCAAATAATGTCAATCTCAAAGGTGACAATTGTTCATACGTATAGAAATGATCATTTCTACAATTGTACAACCTATTCTTTTTGTGAATTTCATAAGCTACATCATCCTTTGCCTTTTCAGTGGGAGTTTTATTAATATACTTGTTTTTATCTTCACCTTTCAATTTTTGAGAAAGACTTGCACGAGATTGTTTCTTCGCATAAGGATATTTTTCAACGTTGACATTTGGTAACCAACTTTTGATATTATTCAAATAACCTTTGGAGATTCTATCATGTGAAAGTGAAAGTCCGGTCACGTCAATAAAGATACCTGAATCAATATCAATAATTCTAGCGTCTATATTATTATTTCCATTACCTTTACTTCTGTGTGTCAGACTATCTGTACAATCAACAAACAATTTAGATGTACCATATTTAGGATTTTGCACAATCATTGAGTTATTGAAATTTAAGCAAAATGTTGCTAAATCTTCGATTGGCATTTGTACATCAGCATCTGTATCCCATGGGAATGTGGATGCGGCAAAATACCAAGATAATAACGATCCATGTGCAGGAATCATTATTAACCCTTCATGAAAAGTGGTCGTTAAGATTGTATGTATCATATTGGAAAGAATGATTGATCTTCTTTTTACCGTCTGGTCAGAAGAAGATATTGATTTCTCTTCATTATTTTCAAGATATTTATAGTGTGGAGAATGAGGTGTAAATTCAGAACTTGGCATTTCAGTGAGAAAACCTGAAAAGAAACGTGAATCATAATGGGCTCCACTTTCAGTAATTTTATGACCAGAGTATCTTGCGGGAAAGTGTATATTTATTTCTTTGAAATATTTAGCTAAATTCTCTTCCTCTATCGAATCAGAATATTCTATCGATTCCTTGAATAATTTTTCATGATTGGACAACAGTGACGATTGATCGTTTGAAAAAATGTTTGAAAATGTCACATTGTAGTCTAAATTAAATTTTGTGTCAGGAACTTCATATTGATAATTTTTTGATTTTGATAATAAAACTGCAAAGTCATTTTCATTATGTGATAAATAATTTGGACCAATGTTTTTTTGTTCTTGAATTGGGTCAAATCCATTAAAAGAGTTTGAATTTCTAAAATTATCAAATAATCCATTATCAATCATATTGGTGGACTGGAAAGGTTCAGCCCTATAATAAGTTCCATTATCACTTAAAAAGTAAATAAATGTCGGTAGTGGTGCATACGACAAAAGATATGATTTGGCATTGTAAATCTTACCAATAAAATTTGACTTTTCATCTATTCTTTGTCTAAAATTGAATCCAGGTAATAATGATCCCCTTTTGTATTGTCCATTTTCAGTATCTAGATATTCGTTATTATCTAGGCAATATGTTTTATGGGAGAGTTCACTGGATTTCAATGAAGAATCCAAATCATATTTTGTTTCTATATCAAAATTTTTCATGAAATCTGCACATGAAACCTGCCCATTTTCACCCAAATATGTGTTCAAATAAGATAAATCCGTCCAATCTTCCCATGAAAATGGTATCTTCTTTGATTCCTTCGAAAACTGTAAGTTTAAAGCGTTAAGGTACACAGAGTATGTGATTCTTGGATCATAAATATGTTGTGTTTGCCTTATTTTTGAATATTCTTCAATATATTTGTAATCAGCGACTGAATCAAGATTTGAGTTTATCAATCCCTTTGTGAATCTCCAAGAAGCATTGTCCAATTCCGGGTTGGAGAGTTTGTTATAAATCGAGTTGCATATTGTCACTAATGCATTTTTCTTGAAAATAGTGTATTTGTCAAACACTTGATGTGGTGTAATCAAATAAGAAATATCATTTTGTAAATTTAAAAATTGGTAAACTAGAGTTTCGGAATAAGAGCTTCCACCAAAAGGTTTAATTATTGAATACAAAACCCCCAAAAGAAAGAGAGATGTAAGAAGATACTTTCTTCGTATCATCCTCATAAGCGGAGCAGCACTCATGTTGACGTTGATACGAGAACCTATCGTCGAGCATCAACAACAAAGCAAGGTGTTTCTATCATGTCCTTTGTTTAGACTACAACAGCCAAAAAATTAACTCCATGGTCTTCTGACCTATCAAACGAAATTGCTTAGATTGGGTAAAACAATACAAAAAAAAAAGTTATCGGCTTTTGGGCGAGAAACCGTTAGGTTGATGATGTAATATGCAAAACTGGGGCACGGGCGGAGTTTTCAAGTGTATCTTTAAACCGGTGTTATAATGGATCAGTAAAAGAGAGAGAAGAACACCTGCTCGACAGCCTTCTTCATATTCGGGATAAAGTATTCGGTGGACTTAGTGAATGGGTGATGTTTGGCCATTTCCCAAGTGCTGAACCAGTTGAGGTAATTGTAGTTGGAGGAAGGACCAGTCATTCCCAAACATGTAGGGCTGAAGAGTAAGAATGATGCAATTATTATTGAGTAAAATGAGAGATAAACCAATTTTTTTATCTTTGAATTAAGACGGATTGTTAAATAATCTGTTGTAAATCCAAGCATAAAAATGGCAAAAAATAATGATGGAACGTAATGATGATAGTATGTAACACGACCCATTATAATAAATGGTAAATAATTGAAAATATAACCTAATAGTGGTATGACTGCAGTAATGAAAATTTTCCAAAATGAATATTCGTCAATGGACAAAACTTGATTTTTCCATTTAATGATAATTGTAAATAAAAGATAAATGAAAACTGGAATATTCAAACTTGTTAACCAAACTATCAAAGGATTACCAAACATATAATATTTTCTAACTACAGGAGACCAATTACTCATTCTAATACCACTTCTCATTAATGGCCATTCCCACCAAGATGATGCAATACTGTCACTTTTTGATGGATCTGGTGTCAATGCATTATTTGAAGCAGCCATTGAACGTTGTAATTGAATAAAATCTTTCCAAAAGTTGGATTTTGGATATGAATAATCATAATCGATTGGTAAATTTGATTCAATCACGGATTCTATATTCCAGTTCGCAGCTGTATCCCAATATAATGAAATAGATCCCAATTGAGGAGCTGGTAAACAAACAACTTCCCCTTGTTGAAATCCCCATGTTGGATAACTTTTACCAGTTGTACCCAAATAACATCCCAATTTTTGATGTTTAAGTCTAAAAGTTGTTGAAACAGGATGAATGTAGTCTTCAAATATTTCATTACCTTCAATTTCATTAATTGATGAGTATGTTGAGTTAGATGAATGTAATTGTGACACAATTTCAACTATCCAATTATCATTTGAATCACTAAATGATCCATCACCATAACCTGAAACTTCATAAAACTGTTTTGAAATATGTCCATTGATTGGGTGTGAATGAAGTTTCCCATTTGTGTAGATATGTTGTAAGTTAATAATATCACCATTTTTCAAAAATTTCGAAATTGTTTGTTTAGAACTATAAGAATTCAAAATTCTCCAATCATTATTTGAATCTTTGAATCCATATGTTGTAATTTGATATTGTTTACTACCACTTGGATAGACATGTGCATGTGAATGTAATAGATTGGAATTCATACCTTGAGAACGTAATGTAATTATATCATTTAATTGAACAAGTCTTGGTTGTGATAAGATATCAGTTTGTTTCAAATTAGATTGAAATAAAGTATTCATTGAACCGCTACCATCACCAGGTAAATAAAGTAAATCTAAATGAATTTTGAAAAACAATAAGTAAAGTAAACTTGGTATAATAATAAGTGATATAATTCTTCTTATCCAAAACTTTGAATATTCAACAATACTAAATTTAACATTCCAAAATTTGATCCATAAATCAACAATTGTATAAATACCTACAACTGATGTAAAAAATAAACCAACCCATTTAACACTACAAACACAACCTATACTTATGCCTAAAAGTATAAACCAAACATCACACATGAATGATTTCCCTTCTTTGGATCTATATTTATAGATTTTAGCCAAACACCAAAAAGTTGTAGCCATGAAAAATAATAAGAAAGAATCTAATAAAACAAACTTCCCCAATACTATGAATGAAGATTCCAAACAAATCAATAATGTAGTCAATAGTGAGGTAAGAAATGAATAATTGATGGTGATACAAGTATCCCAAACAACGGGTATAATCAAAGTACTAAAAATAACTTGAAATAATCTCATACCATAATAATTTATTTCATCAGGGTAGGGAGAACCACTTTCAAATTTAAAATCTGCTACTTTTTCAATTGATGTATTAAACCCTACTAGCCATTCTGATAATCCGCATAACATTTTACCTAAAGGTGGATGAACATCATGATAAAAGGTATGCTTATTATAATATGAACCGAATTTTGCAAAATGCGCCTCATCCCAGATGATTGAATTGTTTTCACCAATATTATAATAACGTAGATGAAATGACAATGCTGTAAGCACTACCAACGGGGTTGTTGCTATGATCCAATGCATTGATCTTGAATGATGATATATGTAGATATATGTAATTCTGAAATATTTCTAAAACAGTTATTGTATGAACTAGGTTAGCGAACACGTACGTACAGTAAAAAAAAATATTTTAATGTTATTATTATGTTATAAAATGCAGAATTTAGAAGAGGAAATAATAAGCAAAAGTACAAACGTGTAGTCATTAAAAAAGTTTTCATTCATTCATATTCATATTCATATAATTTATATAAAGAGTAGTACAGTATGTCGAAACAACATAAGATTTGTTTTTTTTTTTCGATTCCGCAAATAACTTCAATTATTTGTAGAATTATCAAATGATAAATAATCGATATTTGTATATAAATCATCCAGACCTTTATTGGTTGACATACTTATATTGGAGCCCCCAGTAATTTGAGGATAATTGAAACCCAATGGTTGATTCAACAAGTTATTGGATGTATTATTGGATGTAAGTGTATTGTTAATTGAATTGCTCATATTTGCACTTATATTTGCATTTGATGATGTATTGTTAAATAAAGTATTTGTGTTCGTATTGAATGTACCTTGTCTTGGAGTAATTGGAGTTGATGGAGTTGTTAATCCCTTGTTTCTCAATACATTCAAAGAAGCCGTCGACGAAGAGTGATGGAGCTGATTAGTTTGTTGTTGGGATTGTTGTTGTAGTTGTTGTAACGATGGTATTGAACTATTATTCAAAGAAGAGTTGACATTTATTGTACTATTTATATTATTCAAGTTCAAACTGTTAAGATTTCCATTATTATTAATATGATTATTATTATTCAACAAACCTAATGAAGATTGTGGGTACTGTTGATTCTGTGATATATTTCTAGATGATTGTGGATGTTGTCTCAATCTGTTGTTTGTCAATTGAGGATTGTTCAAGTTATGGGATTGGGATCTAATTAAGGAAGGCTGGAAATTTGTATTGGTATTATTGACATTATTATTGTTGTTGTTGTTGTTGTTATTAGAGTTATTAGCATTATTATTAGTATTATTATTATTATTATTACTAGAGCTAGTATTAAAGAAAATTGAACTACCACCAGTATTTTGAGATTTTGAATTATATTCATTGGATTTAATAATCAAATAATTATTTTCAAATGAGTGTGATAAATCCAACAAATCGCATATTAATTTTATTGAATTGATTTTCAAGATTTCAGGTAGCAAAGTATAATTGTAAATTAGTTCGTGAGTGTTTAAATTGTTATTTTTAATATCTTCCTTAAAAATTACTAAATTTGTGTAAAAAGTTAAAATTTCACGGGAATTAAAGTCGATTTCTGTAGGTAGTTGAGGTAATTGATCAGATGTTGGGAAAGTGGAAATGTTCTTATTACCTTGAGTTGAGAATGAAGAAAAATTTGTAAAGCTTGGTAAATTATTTGAAAAATTTTGCATGCTTTGAACAGTATGTAGATTTTGAAAATTTTGTAAATTTTGTAAATTTTGCATACTTTGAATACTTTGAATGCTTTGGATGGAGTGGGGTTGATTTGTTTGAATGTTATTATTGTTATTGATACTGTTCCCATTCAACAAGTCGAAATCATTAAGGTGCAGTGAGTTCAAAGTCATTGAATTAAGCGGCAAAGTTACATTATTGTTGGTATTGTTATTATTGTTATTATTGTTGTTATTGTTTGTAGGAAGGTAAGGAGGAGCAGATGAAATCGAATACAACGAAGCAAGCGACGTCAGCGATGTAGACCTATGTTGCTCTTCAAGCTGACCCTTCTTAACCTTCTTTTCTCTCTCTATTCTCTCCCGTTCGTGCAACGGAAGCATTTTCTTGTACTCAACACGTAATTTCCTTCCATCGATTTCTCGACCATTCAAAACAGTAACCACGAGAGAAGTTTCATCGATGGAGTTGAAGTTGGCAAATGCAAGTCCTCTAAAGACGCCGTTGTCGAAATGATAGTTGAAGGCGTATGGAAGTGGTAGTGAAAGACTTGACATAAAGTCCAACAGCTGCTCCTTCTTGATTGCAAAGGGGATATTTTTGATGACGATGGCAGTGGGAATGAGATCATCTTCAACCGGGAGGTCCCCCAGAGAAAGGGAGGCCACTCCTAACGTCGCGTCCTGTTCATCGAGGTCCATTATGCGGCAAGCAGGGGGGAGGAGAGAGGGTGGAGATAGAGTGGGTTGTCTCTCTGGTATCCAGCGGCAAGGGCCAAGCTCCCTCCCGCATGTGGCTGCACCAGAAAACAGTTAATATTTGCCCCATCGAAGGGCGCACAGAGAGCGCACAGTGCCAAGTCTGCGATTCGTGGGGGGTGAGGTGGGGGGAGGTGGGATGAAGTGGGCAGCGGGAATGAGAGGCCGGTAGTGCAACATCCCATGATGTCGTGGGTAAGAAGAAGCCGGAAAATTGGGGGAAAATTGGGGGAAAATTGGGGGGAAATTGGAGGAAAATTCCGCGTTGCCCATTCTCGACACAAGATGGAGACGCCAACATGGAAAAATGAGGTGGTCCCAAGTAGCCACCTGGCGTAGCGGGAAGAAGTGAAGGTGCTTTCTCTTCTGCTTTGCTTTGTTTATCTTCTACAAGACAATCACAGCAATGTCCACATCCACGTCTGTCCCCGGCGGAGCAAAGACCCTGGCAAAGAGAAAGGCCGCTTCCGAAAACAAGGCCAAACAACACGCCCTTAACCAACCTAACTCCGCAAGAGCTGCAGGTCAGGGCGGGTCCTCGGCTTCAATGCTCAGAATCTTCAATGATGAAGCATCAGGTTTCAAAATTGATCCTCTTATTGTCCTTGTCTTTGCTGTCGCTTTCATCTTTTCCGTCGTGCTCTTGCATGTTCTTGCCAAGATCTCAGGATCTATCTTTTGAACTATTCTAATTCTCTATATTTCAATATGTATACAGTCTTTATATTTATCTATTAAAAAAATAATAATGCAGCTCGTTTGATTATATTAATATTAATATTTCTATTTCTATTTACATGTCCCGCAATAGCACTTCAATCACATCAGATGCGTGTTCTTCCTTGACAATATGCTTGTCATCGAATCCCGATTTGGAAACAAAAGTCCACCCCCATTCTTCACCATGACTCTCCATCACCTTTTTGTATTCTTCACTAAACATACATCCTCTTGTTTCAATCTCAACCGATCCTTCCATTCCTCCTACAATCACTTGAAGTGGGACCCCAATCATCTTACTTTTGTTCAATTTCTTACCAAATGAAAGATTGTTACTGTCATCATTTTCAACACGAATACCTCTATCAATAAGTTCTTTCATAAGTTCTCTCCCAATTGACCCATCATCCTTGCATATCAAAGTAGTTTGTATTGGTGCAATCTTACTTGGCCAACGTAATCCCATATCATCTCTTAAAATATCAGCAATAACGCCAATGATTCTACTGATTCCAATTCCATAACATCCCATATAATATGGTTTTTTCTTATTATCTTTATCAATAAATTGACCATCCAATGGTTTACTATATTTCGTACCTAGATAAAATGTATGTCCAACTTCAACACCTTTCATCCCCACCAATTTACCTTCTCCACAATTTTCACATACATCTCCCGCTTCTGCTTCCGTAATATCTAATTCTTGAAATGTAATCATATGGTTTTTGTTAAATCCAACATTATCAGGTAAATCTGGCATTAAAGTGCCTGGTCCAACTTGTTTATCAATAATACGAAATATAGTCACCAAACCATCATTCTTTTCATTATTTTTCACAAATCTATCAATAATCTCATCTTTACTCATAACATTTTCATTGAAATCAACTAAATCTTCTTCTTTAACAAACTTCATAGATAATTTACGTCCCTTTGGGAAATAAACACAAATTAATTCATCATCTTTACTTAGGAAATATTTGACATCACTTTCTTCAACATATATTCCATCTTCTCCCTTAATACTCCTCGCTCTCTCAACATTCCCACATGTTCCACAACTCTCACATTTAACAACATCATCTTCACCAATTTCACTAACAATATGCCATTCATAACTTAAATCACCTCCAATATCCCCACTATCTGCATTGGCCTTTACCCATGGTAATCTCAAATCATTAAATATCTTCTCATATGTCTCATTCATTGAATTGAAACTTTTCAATGCTTCCTTTTCTCCAACATCAAAACTATAAGCATCTTTCATATAAAATTCTCTTCCACGTAATAATCCACCTCTTGATCTCTTTTCATTTCTATATTTTCTAGTAATTTGATAACCAATAAAGGGCATCTTTTTATAACTGTTCAAATAGGGAGTAACTAAAGTTGTAATTTCTTCTTCAGCAGTTGCAGCTAAACAATATTCACCAATTTTAAATAATTCATTATTATTCCATCTATTTGTTTTATCCCAAATAGAACTATGAGATAATGATGATAATTCAACTTCAACACATCCATTCTCATCATGTCTTTTCCTTGCAATTTCATTAATATTATCTAAAACACCCTTACCTAATGGCAACCAATGAATTAATCCCGCATTTGGTTGTGCAATATACCCTAATTTACAGAGTAATTCACTAGTGGTTAATTTTTTAATGTCCTTTTTGCTCAAATTATTACTCGGTTGTGAGAATATTGACTTACTACTTGCATATCGACTTATCTGTCGAACACCAGCTTTCATTTTACTAATTTCCTATTCTTTATTTAAATCGTCAATGAATATTATCAATGAATCCTCAAGAATAAGTAAAACGACAACTTTTTCAATGTGAACGCTTAAAATAAATTTTAAAAAAAAATTACGTTATCTATTTTACACTCTATAAAATTTCAATAGTATTATAATAGCAACTAAATCAGATTCAACTTAGAATTTTTGAGCTTCTTAACATGTTCTTTAACATGATCACACATTTCATCATTACCAATTTCATTGAACACTGCAAATCCTTTGAAATCTACAGATAATATTTCAATCATTAAATTCCAAATTTCAAATTCTAAATCAATGCCCATCTTCTTCCAAAACCCAACACCTTTACCATCATCTTGTGCATTACGAATAACCATCCATTTCCTTATATTACTGTTTTTATAACTATTATTATCATCATTTAAAAGTAACTCATTCACATTTAATTTAGGATAGTTCACATGTAGAAACCAATATTTATCACTATTACTTGGATTCATTTGTAAAATCCCTTGTCCAACATATTTATTATTCTTATCCTTATACCCAAAACTTTTTGTTTTTTGTCCCGTCATAATAAATGATTTTTCATTAACTACTCTACTTGCCAAATAAAATGTCTCTTTATCACCTTGTCCGGGGAATCCTTGTGAAAAAATTGGATAAAAATATTCGGGTCCATAATAATTGTAATAATATGAAAGTAATAATGTCTTTAAATGTGTACTTTTATTTATCAAAATTTGTCCAGATTCAATTGATGGTATGGTGGAAATTGGATTAGCATAATTGGATAATCCTGACATTCTATAAAATTTATAATTGGTAGATCTTTTCCAAAAATCTGGCCATGAAATAAATCCAGTCTTTTGATAGTTCGGATCCTTAAACATATCTTGGATATTATGAATTGGTATATTATCTGAATCGAGGTATAAAATATCGTTAAACGACGTTAGTAATAAAGCTAATGATTTGTATTGATATCCTGATAATTTTTTCATTTGTTGCCAACTCAAATAATCTGAGAAATATGAACATTTTACATTTGGATACACCAAACTAATTTTATTACAATGATTGTCATTATTATCTCTAAAGGGTACAAATATTTCAATTGGTGTTGTTTTATCTTTCAATTGATCTCGAATATATTTGATGGATAACATTGTCAGCCAATAATATTTTTCCCCAGAAACATAAACAATACCTTGGTTTTCTTCTGTGTTTTTCAAAGCCATTTTTTCCATATTAGCAAATATTGAGTATTGAGGTGTCAAATAATAATTGATTAATTCATTATGGATTCTCATCATTTCATCTTCTTGATTTTGTGAAACTTGTAAAATATTTGACAGTGAATCTTCATTCAATTGCATATGATGAGAAAATCCATAATATTGCCAATAATTACTGGATTCTAAATTATATGTTGTAAAATTTTCACATTTTGGTTCTAAAATGGAGTTGAACAATGATGTATATTTGGAAACACTATTCTGAAATGGGCTTTTCAATATAACCAGGTCCAATGACTTATTACCATTTACTATCAAAATACACAGAACCAATGTGCATAGTATGAAAGTACTCAATATACTCACTTTTTTTAATAGCTTATTGAACTTGTATTTTGAGTACCCCATCTGTGCTTGTATAATAATATATATCTATACCTATCTCACTAGCAAAGCTTGTCTGGCAAAAAGAATATCTTATCCGGATAAGAGGTAGAAAAAGGGTTTTTTTTTTATCGCCAAAATTTCTTCCAATAGATAATCGTCAACAATTTCTCCACCAAACAAAAAAGGCTGAATTTAAAACCGCGTCACAGAAACACGGTTTGTAAGAATATCATTGGGATAGATGTTAATATAATAGCCAATGACCAATTCAGTACACTACGATGGCTGCGTATTCCCTATGGCTATAAATGAATTACTTAGATTTGGTGATGTAACTTTGTATAAAAACATAATAAGGTAATTTTCTTGAAGGGCGGGGTCGATCACGTTTCAAGAATCTCATCAATTCCTGTCCCAACTATATATAAATCATATAAAAGAAAAACACCTCCTCTATATAATTATAGGCCACCACTAATTATTCTTTTTGACTCAGCCAACAAACAAATAAATAAACCAAAATGTTGAGAAACTCAGTTAGATTATCAACAATCAGAATCAACTCAACTCAAAGATATGCATATTCTACATTGGGTGATAAAGCTAAAAAAGTTGGAGATGCAATCAGTGAAAGTTTAGGAAAGGCAAAGGAAAATGTCAATAAGGGCACTGCAGATGCAAATTCAAAGCTGGATGATCTGAAAAAACAAACAAAAGATAAAGTTAATGAAGCAGCAAGCAAGGTTAAAAAGGAAACCAATTAACTTTAGGAATCAGTTATTTAATGGAATGTATAAATGAGTATAAACCAATATATGAAAATATAATATGAGTTTTTCATAATTTTAAATTAAAATTGTTCTTTTTTTTTATACATGTATATTTATGCAGTGAAAGTTTCAAACTCTATTTCTAAAGAGCTCTTGGAAAGTTGATTTGGAGATGAAATTGAGTAAAAATCATCATTTTCTTCAGAATTGTTGGTTTGGGTAGAGTAAACTGTAAGTCTTTTCTTTGGTGATATCGGTGTATCTGAAATTGGTGAAATTGGTGATAGTGAACTTAACTTTAATTGAGAACTATCATCAAAGTTGCTAAAATTGGATGGTGAGTCCATTAATGAATCAAAAGCCAAACTATCTCTATTATTATTATGAACAGGCGTGGTTGTTGATGGGAGAATATTTATAATTCTAAAGTTTTTCAATCCAATATTCTTATTGACACTAGGATTTTCATTTATAAACTCATCATGAAGTTTCCTTTGTAATGTTGAAACTATAATGGTTCTTCTTTCTTCTTGAATTCTAGTTGCATAGTTTTTCCTCATTTGTTTAATTTGATCTTTTAATATTTTAACAGTGTAATTCAATTGATTAACTTCATCTTTCAAATATTTGGAAATGTCATCGTCATTTAAGTAACCAATATTTGTATTACTCAATATTGGTGTATTCATAGTGGACCCTATAATTGAAGTATTAACCGCAGACGGTATTATTGTTGCTGGTGAATTGACAAAATTGGTACTTTTATTGAATAATTCGATCTGTTTAATTGAATCTGCATATAAATCAGTTAATTCATTGGGTATTTCACTACTTGGAACTAAAATCAAGGAATCCTTTTTTTTAATAAAATCCGGTAAGTTTTCAAGTAAATTCCTACTAAAGGAAACCATTTCATTTGATTGTTCATTTCTTGTATTTAATTCATTCCTTAATTTCGTTATATCTTCAAAATATGATTCATTTTGAATTGTTAAATTTTTGGTTTCATTGTCAAGAAATAAATAACTTTCAGCTAACCTATTATACTCATCCTCTAATCTAGAATATTTTTCATCATCTGCAACAATTGAGTTTGAATCATGTCCCAATTCAATATCCTTTAGTTTTTTTTTCAATCCTCTATTCTCAATCTGAAGTCTTTTAATAATGTTGCTTGTTTCCTCATTTTGAATATTATTGTAATCAATATCAACTTCTTCATCAATTGATTCCCAATCATCATTATTAATCGAATTAACTCTATTATAATTTAAGGGATCCAGTATATTAGTCCCATCATTTAAGTTCGGATTTTTAACACCCATCAACGCATTAAACGATATTTTTCTTGCTTGATCTTCATTATGTACGTTAGTTGATATAATTGGTGAACCAATTATACCACCACCACCACCTGATACTCTTCTTTGTAAGTTTGGTTGTCCATTGATCGTTTGTGATTGATCATTAAATTGATTTAAATACATGTAAGATTCACGATAATTTTTAACTTCTTTGTTTCCTTGATCTCTTTGTTTCTTCATAACTATTTGATTAGGAATTTGATAATTTTGTGGCTGCTGAGGTGGGTATTGTTGATATGGTTGGTTTAGTTGATGCTGGGTTTGATTATAATTGTTATTGTAATTATAATTATAGTTGTAATTTCCTTGTTGCGGCTGTACTTGGTTTGGATATTGTTGGTAATTCGGGTAATTATTATGATTAACATCATATCCCTGACTGTAATTCTGATGGGTATATAAATTTTTGGGATTAGGATTGTGGTTATGATTAATGTTGAAATTTTGTGGAACTTCTCCATTACTTGTATTCTCACTGTAAACCGAAGTATCATCTAGCAGTGAGCCTTTACTTCTTGCCATGGCACTATTGTACATCACACTTTGGGTTTTAGCTTTCACTTTTTTTTTGTTAGACATTTCCAATCGGGTTGAAAGATCTGTCTGCCTGAGTCCTGCACGAGTCCCTGCAGAGCTGGTATCACCATATATTTCGGAGTTCATCGCTGTATTTTTCGAATGGAATTGATCCGATTGCCAACTAAATGGGCCAAGCGTAAACAAAAGAGGTTTGTGATTGGTAATAATTTTTTCTCTGTAATAATTAGAGTTGCAGAATCAATTGGAGAATGTTGGAAATTGGAGAACGGAAAATCGACTCTGACGCGTCCTGTTTCCGGAAGGGGAAACCTGATATTAAGACGCGTAACTCACAGGGTGCGACAACAAACGATGTTGTGAAGGCCCAACTGACCAGTTTTCCATTTTCAACGGATGGAAACAGTTGCCTGGCATTCACTGCCGGGTTCCTCACAACAGGTGTCTTCACTGCAAGCAGATCCCAGTTTCCTTACTCAAAATTCACAAAATGCCAGACGATCACCACCACCACCATCATCATGGCAACGATCCAGAACATGACCATGAACACACACATCCACCGGGGGAGCCACCACTGCCGACCACGCCAGCACAATCACTTTTGGCATATATTGACGTCGGTCGTATAAAAGTCTCAAATGCTGCAAATCCTTCAGCTATAAGTGGATTATTCACCAAAGAAAATAATACAACACCCTTGCAGAGTGATTTTGGACCAGAATTATTAATTACAATACCATTTACAGTGCCCGTGAAGCTTGTATCTGTATTAGTTACAGCGCCATCGCCACCGGAAGAACTAAGATTTTATCTAAAGGAACAACACGATATCGAAGCTGCAAATAATACAAAACCAACACATATTGTACAACATCCGCCAAATGTGGGCCCTACGGCCGAATTATCATTAGCTATTGTTGAACATCATTTACCGAGACGTAAATTTCCACAAACTAACGAATTTTCAATTTTATTGACAGGCAATGTTACAAATAGCGAACTAGCTATTTCTATTTCAAAATTAGAAATTCGTGGACAGGCTTTAAAACCCAGGAAAGAGCTACCTACTTCAATATTGTATGAATCTGCCCCAAATCCAAATGATCATCCAATACGGGAGAGTGCGGGTTTTAGATCGTCGTCTACGTTTAATATCTAAGGAAATACGAATGGAAAAGAATATTCAGTCAGGTGACGGTGCACACAGCCACAGATGAGAGATTTACCGACGTATCTGACTGAAATGCATTTGTGCTTATAATGTAATAGATTTATAATAAGTAGGAATACACCATATTATAATGTAACATTGGAAACTTTAATATGGATGGAAGATAGATACTCACAAACTCAAGCTAAAATAGATCCTCAAAATTGCTCCTGTTTGAAAATCTAATGTTAGTTCGTAATGCATTGGAAAAAAAAAACAATTAGTCTTGACAGTTCTCTTTGGGAATAGTCACCTCGGACATAAAGCACTGTTAATAAAGAATTATATTCGATCTTTATGTCTGCAAAGATACTAATGTATATGCCACCGCTTAAAACCTTATTTAATATCTGGTTTCGCAACCTAGTTTCGGGAGTATTTCTCTGGGAAAGCAAAGTTCACAAAGTTCGGGCACCTTCTTTCCTGCCACTCCACGGCAACAAACGAGAGAAATACTCTATTCCCAAGAAAAACAAAAATAAAGTTTTGCTCGGAGAGGGTCTGGACTTCGCGAAACGATTAGCGATGGCCATCTCCGACTCCGCTGGAGATAAGATCTCGCTTTTGGGGCAGTACGATGTTTCTGCCCCACCTGCTTGGGGCGTTTGTTGTTAGGGTGTTTTTTTTCTTGTTGTTTTTTTTTTATTAAAATTTTATAAACAGTAAACAAACAAAACAAAAGCAATGAAAAAAAAAAGGTAGTAAACAAGAAAGGTCACAATCATGTGAGTATCTCAGTTTGAGGCATGACATTTCTCTAAATGTCTTTGGTATCTGTAGCTTCTGTCAAACCTTCTATGACAGTTGTTACATTTAAATTTATCGGTATGAACTATACTATGTCTGGTTAAATTTTCCTTGGAACTTAACCTCGTACCACATTCTTTACATTTATATTGGTAAACTTTGCCCAGATGAACTCTATTGATATGTTCAGTTAATCTAGTTTTCCTCGTGAAAGAACTGGGACAATCGTAACATTTGAACGATTTCTCTATTTTATTTGTAATTTTAGCTGGTTTAGAAGTGTTTAAACTATTTCCTGTGGAGTTTTTCCTCACACTCTTTGGGTTAACAAAGCTTGATTTTCTAGAACGTGTAACTCTAGTGTTTTGAAGTTTGTGATAATGATTATGATTGTATTCATCATCATCTTCATCATCCTCATCTTCGTTTTCTTCATCCTCTTCATCTTCATCTTCTTCATCTTCATCTTCTCCATCTCCTTCATTATCATCAGCTTCTATTTCATTGTAGTCCATGACATTACCGAGGCTTGAATAATCGTTAAGACTATTATCCAAAGATATATCATCAATATCATTCATTATTTCGGAATTGGTAATAATGTTCATATTGTTAGTATTAAATACCTCATTATGAACATCATTATTTTCCAGTTTGACATTGGCAGATTCAAATGCACGGTCAATATAATTATTATATTTATTGTGTTGACTTGGTAATGAAATATTCAATTGTAATTTAGAATCCAAACTATTGTCCAAGTCAAATAAAGATTCATTCATACTGAGTTCAAAATTTGGAAATTCGGTATTATTATTATTATGATTATTATTATTATTCTTGTAATTAATAATATCAATATTATTGTTCTTGTAATCATTATTAACAGAAGTATCACCACTGAAGACACTTAGGGCAGTAAACGCGCTATCCATACTACCCCTTTGAAAAGGAGATAATGAATCATCACTTGGAATTGGGGTATCAAAAATATAATAATCATTATCTTCATCATTATTATCATGATTAAAAGTATGAGAATCAGTGTTTGTATTGTTATGGGTATAAGAATTTGAGATATCATTCGTTGGTTGTATATAACTACATTCCCTAAGATTGGAATGAGATTTTGCATATTGCAAAGGTTGTGCAGATACAACATCCGCGTTCAATGGAGTTAAACATCTTGGAGTGTTTTTAAAATCTGGTATTGGCATCACAGTATTAGATTTATTGAAATTTGAAATAATGTTTTTATTGTTATTGTTAACAATATTATGATTATTATTATTATTATTATTATTATTATGACTGTGGGTATTGTTGTTATTCATGTTAAAGACATTAGAGTTTGAGTCAAGAGATGATAAATTAGGACGCCAGAAGGTTGAAGGCTCGACTAAATTGTTGAGATTGGTATTATTTATTTTATTGTTATGCAAAGAAGATAAGAGCACGTTATTTTGATAATTATTTAAGTATTCGAATAGTGTATTAGAGTCCATTGTAAGTATTGATCAATTTATCTTTATAAGTTTAATATTAATAGTGAGTATATTGAGGGGAAGAAAGAATGAGGGTATGTGTGGTTGTTAATTGTACAATGAAAAAAAAAAGAATAGAGGTTATTATTAGCAGGAAATGGGGAGTATTAAATAAATGGGCATAAAACAGAAAACACACGACAATGCCAGCATTAAGAATGAGGTCATTGAATGAATGCAATTATTCCAGGCACTGGCAAGCAACGAAAAAACAAAAATTTATTCCAATGCGTTCCAAAGTCGCTGCAGTATGCATTAGCACCGAGACTAGCGCGTATGCAGTGTTACATTGGTCCTTCTTCCCCACGGAAAAGTCTGGGCAGCAGAGACGTCATTTGCTACGGCTCAGACGTAATTTCTTTTTCTCCGCGCCCAAAGTTTTGGACACTACTTAGCGACAAAGTACCAAAGATTATAACCGAATAATCGCTAAGTAGTTTGCCGCGACGCGTCGGTTTTGGCTTTTTACGTTTTTTTGTTTTTTTTACCCCGCCGAAAGTTGTGGAGGCCCTTGCTTTCTTTTTCTCTTTTTTTTTCTCCCTTTATCGGTTTGACAGCTTTTGGCTGAAGAAAAAACAAAATTCCCCTCCTGATGATCTTTATCTATTGTTGTGACTATATTTCGTCATGATGTATAAATGGAGATAGTGACCTAGCTTTTTTTTTTGTTCAACCAAGAGATCTTCCTTTTTCTGTTACACTCCTTAAACACATTCTACTCCGCACTACGATTACTAATGTCAGAATATCAAAGACCAATCTCGCTCGCCGATTTCCAAATTGCAATAAAGGATTCCTCAGATGAACAATTAAATTTCATATTACAAAAACTCCAAAATGCTTTGAAAAAGCTACAAGATTCAAATGCTCTGATGCATTCTTTGATAAACAAAAAAAAATCAGATGCTTCAAAGATATATAATAGTATAGATTTAGGTGAATTCCAATCTAATAACAACAAGCTTAATAATGAAAATGAAGAAGGCGATGAAGATGAAGATGACGATGATGAAGAATTTGATCCTGTAACTGAAGATGATATCAAATTATACTCTCAATGTATTAAGGAAAACGATCATGTCATTGAAAATCAATTAGATCGTATTCAAATTATCAAAGATGAATTTGTTTTTAGAACCTTACCATTGGATTCAAACACATCAATTAAATCATCATCTACTAATAATTTGCGTGTTGAATCTAATCATTTTGTCAATATACCTATAAGTACAGATAACGATATGTGATTGTGGTAGTAGTATACTTATTTATTATTTATTTGATTGCTTCTATATACTATATATAATATTTCTTTATTAATGATGATCTGTCTTTGTAAACGAGTGAATTGAGATTATGTGTTTTTGTTGATATGTGGATATTTAAATTCACATATCAGCAATGTTGATAAGTATTTAAATCAGTCCGTGAGATTTTAAATATCTTATCAACCAAGAAATTTGACAGATATTAACAAGAATGTAAATTACCAATGTCATGATAACATATTTCATATATTTTTCCAATGTATCTTCATTTTTATTCCTTAATAAAGGTTCGGATGATTTCAAACTTCCAACTAATCGATCGGTAATTTGATCAATCTCAAGATAAATTTTATCTAACTTATTTGAAATATCATTAATATAGACTGATGATTCTTGATATTTTTCTTTAATAGTATCCATTCCAAATGATAGATCTAATTTGGCCAACACTGGATCGGCACGTGAATTCCATGATTTATCATATTTTACATTTTCAAAGCAAAGATCAAAATATTGTAGTTTGAAATCATCAATGTCATCTGTATTGACTGGATAATCAATCAATATATTTACTTTATCTTCTGTTACTTTATTGATTCTTCTCAAAGTATTACCATCTTTGTCCAGTAAATTGATATTAAGTGTTTGCTTTTCAACATCAATTCGGAAATCTGTATCTGAGAAATCAATATGTATAGAAACTAACAATCCATTGTTGATATTTGATTTTTTCATACTTAGAACATTTTCAAGTGTACTATATTCATGTAAATAGAACCTTAAACATGAATTATTTACAAGATAGTTATTGATTATTTTGGAAATTTGTTCATTGAAATGTTCTAACATTTTTGTATTCTTAATATCGTTCAGATCTGTTAAAGAATACATTTGTTGATGTACCAAATCTATATCTAAAAGGAAATCTCTGTCACCATTTTTACTCTCGGTTATTTCCATTCCCACTGACACTGATGCCGATATCACTCGTGTGAGCAATAACACAGCAATCCATAGTTGGTTGAGACAGAACATGTCTACACTATATTATAATAATAATAATATTCGGGGGTGATGTTGTTATTCAGAGAACCTTCTCAAAGATCTGCAATTGGCCGAAAACCGTTCGTGCCAAAAGAAAACATTTTTTTTTTAATTATTGGTGTCGTCATCCATTTCAGGACAAAATTTGGCCCTCTCCAGGGAAAGCAAAACAAACGAGTTCCAGTCGTAAAAATAGAAAAAGTGAACGGGGCCGTCCTCCCGCACTCTGAGGGGCCGGTGCCTCTCTTTCGCGCCAACATAGAAAACAAATCCGTTTTCATCCGCAAAAATGGGGCTGCCGGCGCGTCGGTGCGTCAACTCTGGTTATCGCCTACATACATTACACACACACTAAACAGAACCATTGAACAACATCTCGATAGCCCCCTCCACGGAACCCCCACTACGTTTCAATGCAGTGATGTTTCTTTCAAACTCGAAAAATCCCATGTCGTTGAGCTGGCGCAATTGGGTCGCATAAATTTCCTCTGGAGGTCTGCTGTCAACTGCTGGAGATGCATTGCCACCGGCATTACCAAACAAATTCATCATATTCGGATTCAAAGCAGGATTCATGAACGGGTTACCGCCCAATGCATTGGCACCACCAAACAAGGATGCAAATGGGTTGTTGTTGCCCGCAGTAGAAGCACCATCTGAAGAACTGTTAGCATTGTTATCAGTGCCTGTTCTAGTTTCATTTTGGGGATTTGGGTTTCCCGGTGTTGGGAAACTAGAAACACCTCCAGCAGATCCATTTCCTCCCATAGCTCTTTGGAATTCCATCATATTTCTCATTGCTTGTGGGTTGGATAATAGATTCTTGACGTAATCAGACTGAAGTAATTCTCTTGCTGCTGGTCCCATTGATCTCAACTGTGGGGATTGTTGAATCATGTAATCTAACATTTGAGGATTTGATAGCATCGATCTCATGCTTTCTTGAAATAATGGGTTATCCATCATTTGGTCCATTTGTCCTTCTGCTGGTAACTGCATACCGTCGGCTCCAAAGCCTAATTGATCCATTGTTGGCATAGGAATGTTGTAACCAGCATATCTAGCATCGGTTAATCCCGCTAATGGATCAAACGCACTCTGACCAGCTTCTATATTGGTTGGAACAGCACCTGCATTGGTATTCGATGTTGGTGTAGATGTTGATGTGGCATTTGTAGTTGAAGTTGTAGTGCTTGAAGATTTAGCAGCACCCTTGACTAAATGTATAGAATGGCCTTCTTTGATCTTGTATGTTTCTAAAGTATCGTTATCCTTCAACACTTTACCAGAAAAGATAAGACGTTGACGATCAACGGAAACATCTAAATCAGTCGCAATTTTCTCCTTAAGTTGAATAACTGTCATATCAGATGATACTTGCATTTGATGCTTCGAATCACCAGTCATCTTTATTGTAATTGTAAATTCAGACATCTTGTATATATATATGTATATCTATATCTGTTTCTATCTTTCAGTCCTTTTGCCAAAAGAAATAAGAAAAGGATTATAAATTGCCACCGCATTAACTTTCAATATTAGAAGAAAATTGATCTCACCAAAAAATTCATTAATCCAGCCAACTCTCATGTATGCTGTTTCAAGATTTTTTACTTTAATATCTGGTTAACTTTGCTTTCTGTGCAAGACAACAGGACAAACATCTATCCATCATCATTTATATAATATCCAATCATGGTGGTGCCACCAGTAGGTTACAAAAGACCAAACTTTCCGTCGCTTTATTTTCCTATTGGGCATAATCAGTACGATTATGAGTCTTCCTTTCTTTATCGATTTACAGACATGTGGATGTTTACAACTGTTTGGACTATGATATGGATGACGGGACTTTACTTAGCGTGTTCAATAATTATTTTAATTACACATTATCTCATAATACGAGAGAGTGTACAGACTAAATCTAACCTTCATTTGGAAGAAATTACTGGCACAGATGTCAATACTCACATAGTACTTGCTGATGATACCGAAGACAAACCATCAAACAAAAGCTATTTCACAAATTCAATCATATCAGGAAACAAAAATACAGTTCTAATTACAGTATTTGGATATATTTTTGTAGGTGCTTTCCAGGGGTTTGTTTCAGGTTCTATTGTTGGTGTTGTTCTTGGTGCAATTTATGACTCAGCACAATTTAAAATGACAACATGGATTCCCTTTGTCTTCTCTTTAATGATTACACTTTTCAATATAGCTTCAGCCTATCCATTTACTGTGAAAAGTTTATGAGTGTGACAAGTTTGTTATATTGTACGCCCTTTCAATACCCGTTTTATTTTTAAATGAATAATTCACCAAATCCCATGACTCCTTCTTATTATGTATAATACTCAAAATATAAAACTACACTTTTCTTATAAACTAAACCCTGTTTCTTTAAATCCACTTAACTAACCCAAATTATACCTTTATTGTTTTTCAATCTTTGCAATCAAAGCAATACATTTTCACTTCACCATTTTCCAAACCACAAACAATACGTGAATCTCCTAATCCAACGCATGAAACGGAACTTGCATTGGCAAATGTATGCATACATTGTCCATTTTGTAGATCCCAAACTTTAATACTCTTATCATGGGATCCACTTACAATTCTAAATGTATCAGCGGCAATTGACCAAACACCTTCAATATGACCAAACTGGGTACGTATACATTTACCAGTTTTGAAATCCCATAGTTTGATGGTATTATCAAGTGATGCCGTCAACAAATGAGTAGGAAGATGACGACGTGATTTTATCAGTTTTTCAAATTCACTGTCATTAATCTCCTCTTCTTCATCACTGTCAATTGCATCATTGTTTATCGTATTGTTATTCACGCTATTGTTTCTACTTCTTCTACCGTTGTTTCCCATTAAACTATTAGTTCTGCTGTTATTGTTATTGTTATTGTTATTGTTGTTACTATCAGTATTGAAATTATTATTTAAATTTTCACTATTATCTGCACCGCTTCTCTCAGATTCATCATTAGACCCATCTGTTGTTAATTCATCACCATATGTGAAAGGAATAACACATTGGACTTGCGCTGTATGACCACCATTTTCAACACCACCAAAAGTTTGAATACATTTATTAGTTTCTAAATCCCACAACTTGACAGTTGAATCATCACTAGCACTAAATAAAGTTCTACTCTTTGGGTGAATTTTCACTGATGTGACCCAATCTGTATGACCTCTTAATGTATAACAAGTTCTTGTATCCACATGCCAAACTTTAATGTTTTTATCTGCACTACCACTGACAATTAACTTATCCAAAAAGTCAACACATAAAACACCTTCTCTATGACCAGGATATGATGATATACAATCACCTGTTCTCCAATTCCAAACTTTAATGGTTGCATCTAATCCACCTGAAATACATTTTTGATCGTCAAAAGCTAAAGCTTTCACACCCATTGTATGACCACTCAATGTTCTTATTAATTCACCTGTATCTGTATTCCAGATTTTGATAGTGGTATCATATGATCCCGTCATTAATAATTTATTATTATCATATTTACAACAAAGTACACCATCTGAATGACCTGCAAATTTTTTGAGTGAGTAATACCCTTTTCTCCAATGTCTTTCAACTGTGTAACGTTCTGAATAAACGGCTTTCCACGGTCTTTTTTGTCTCATTAATTCTTGTGGTGTTGATTTCTTACGTTTTTTTAATGGGCCTGAAGTTTTTTTGGTATTGGAATCATTACTTTGACTTTGCTGTGAATCTTGGTCTAAACATGGAGGTTCATTTGAAGAATTATTAATTTCAACAACATTATGAGAACATGATGAATTTGAAAATTTTCTTTTTTTACTTGACTTTTCTTGTAATTTTTTAACAGCCATTAATGGCAATCCCCAACCACATTGAGGACATTTCCTATCAATATGTTGTTCACACATATATCTCCAAACTCTGTCATCATCAGCCAATTGTTTCCATTTTGTCGATACTTGTGCTGCACTACATAAACTCTGACAATCCAAGTAACATAAAATTTTCAAACCAATTTCACAAGGTAACATTTCAATAAAATCAATCTTTAATAAATGTGAAATTTCATGTGAAACAACAGATAACTGTGGAAAACAACATTGTGAAATGAGACCTTGTAAAAGCAAAGCCCTCTGTGCATATGATGAATTTGAAAAAGTAGACCATACGCTCGTTATTGCCTGTTGATCTTCTCTTGAAAAGGTTGTTAATTTATTCTGAATATTGGTTAGTTGTTGCTGATCAGCTAATTTATTACACCTAATTCTTGGATTATGGCGATAACAGTATTTGTGATCAATATCGATTAAATCATCATTTGTGGAGGCAATCATAGATTCATAGTCTTCGTTAAGAATGTTCTTTATTTTTTTCTTCTCATTTATTGGAACGAGTTTTAGTCGTTTGTTTGTGAGTATTTCATTCGATTCGGTATGGGTATATGGTTTTTCTTCGATAGTCTGTGTGTTTAAATTTTGTTTAGTTTTGCTTTGAGGAGAGTTGATATCTTTATTAACGCCGAGAGTTGTGACTAAAGCATTCTGTCGACTCAAATCTAATGAGCCGCTAACTGCTGAATCTTTCGAACAGCTCCGCTGCAAATAGTTCATTGCATCTTCTATTACTTCACCGTCTGGCATTATTTGGTAGATGCCACTAAAACGATCTCTGTTGTTAAAGGGAAATAGAAAAACAAACAAAAAGCAAAAAGCAAAAAATATACAGCCGAATTCTAAAAGTTAACAACCATTATTAAAAAGCATGCAAGAAATAAACCTCTAAAGAAAAAAAAGAAACCAAGGGTATTTATTTATTACACCTGCAAAAACGCCACAGTTTTATTGGCTTAAAATTTTTAAACAGTGAATTTAGAAAATTAAAAAAAATCACGTGAAGAACGGACGTACGTACGTAATCACGTATTTAACACCATTTATCTTCAGGATCGGCACAGTACGCTTCGTAGTCTGCACGACGGTAGACGCTGAGTTCGGTTTCATTCTCTATACCGTAGGAGGAAAGAGGGCGGCTTTCGTCTTGGATATCCAACACCCAGTCATCATCGTGATCCATGTTAATCACAAGATTCATGGTTTTCGTTCCATGTGCGTGGGTATAAATTTTAATGGTATCGAATTCCACGTTTCTATAAGGTCTTAAACTACCTTCAGTCTGTATGGTTTTCCTGATGAGTTCCATCAACTGTTTTGGTGTTGTATTTGCTAGATCGATGTGTTGAAAGACGTGGTTTCTGATATTTCTGAATGGGAATGATTTGATAATACGAACCGTAATAACAGAATCATTTATCGGTCTAACTGTAGATGTCAAAGGCTCTTCTAAGTCGTAATTAGACATTTTAAAGGATGATGATTTGATTGGTATATATATATAGGTAGATAGATATCTTCTTTATGAAGTAAACTTACTGATTGTAAAAGGAAATTTGATCAATTTCTTTCAGGTGAAAAAAAATCTGCTCGTGGAAAAAAACCCCAAAATTCGGAAATATTAGTTGCCTAATCCGGAAATTTCAAAGCTGTTGCTTTGGCAAGAAATTCTTGGGCAGGATAATCATTTGGATTCAAAAGTTTCTTGCAACTTACATATCGAAGTTCACGCTGATGAAAGTTCAATTCAACAATTATAAAGGTTTTGTGCTGGATGATGATGGCAGAAATGGAGATTTAGTCAATATAAGAGATGGATTAACCTCACTATCAACTTCGAATAGTAAAAAGGGTAAGAAGGATAAGGGAGGGAAAAATCAAGTTGTTGAATATAAAACAGATGGTTTTGATGTCTTAAATATTTCTTGGAATCGAATAAAAAATACAATGTCTAATGAAGAAGGAGATAATGATGAAGAAGACAGTGAAATACAGAGATATAGTTCTTATTTACGTGGTCTATGTTATGAATCGACCTTGTCTGATTCATTTACAAACAACTCCGATTTGAGCTCTCATACAAATATATACGGACAAGATTTGAATGTGGATGAAAATTCTGAAACTGAGAAAGACATCAATGTTAAGGATAACACTCCTAAACAGAAAAAACTTCTTGTAGAAGAAAGAAAAAGGGCTAGGAAAGAAAAGAAACAAGCCAAACTAAACCAAAAGAAAAACATTCGAGAGAACAACAGAAATAAGAATGATAATTTAGAATTGATTTCTGGTGTAAATTTGTCCTCTTCACGACTGAAAATCAAACACTTGCAATCTTTGCTACAGCAATGTATGGAAACTGCAGAGTCAAATGTGAAGGATTTAAACAACAGTTCAATCATTTCTCAAATTGATGACGTTTCGTTTTACTTGAATGATTTACCAAATCTATGTGATGATGAATGGCTATCTGATAGTAATATTGCTTGGTTTTATGCTTTTGTTTACAATGCCTTCATTTTACCTATTTTATCCAAAAAATTGATTAATTCAAAATTTTACCATTTTGACGATAAACTCAAAAAGAATATTTTCGTATCTCCCATTTGCATTTTACTGCCGACATTTACTTTTCTAATTGCCAATCATCCTGATCCAAAAGAACTTGTAACAGGAAATGTTTTACCTAGTGGAATTTCCGATGCACAATTCATTTTTTGTCCATTGAATGATAATGATGACTTCGGAGCCTCGGAGGGTGGATCACACTGGAGTTTGGTGGTTTTTGTAAAATTGCAGTCTTCTAATAAAAAGGAATACATACAAAATGCATTAGTTTTTGATTCCATGTTTCAAGCAAATGAAACAGAAACAAATCAATTAGTTCAAAATATGACACAAATATTATACAATGATGAAGACTCAAAATCAAGTTTAGATTGGAATATTATTCACGTAAGAGACACACCACAGCAAACTAATGGCTCTGATTGTGGCGTTTATGTAACATCAATAAGTTCTGTTCTGTTATCTCAGTTGCTATTAGTTGCTGGCACTTCGGATAATTTGGCAAGTACTTCTGTTGATTTTTCGTTATCTAATTTAAGATTTAGTTCAATTGATTCCAGAATATGGTTAATGAGTACCATATTAAACTGCTTGAAAAATCCAAACTACAAAAAAGGATGAGTTGCCATCAAACATTATTTAGTAAAATGTATCTCCTTTTGCTTTGTTTGTCTAAATAAGATTTATCTAAATATTGTAACTTTAGTATTGCAACTACATTTTCATTCAATTTTGTTGAATTCTCTTCAAAAAAAAATCTGATTTTGTAATGTTTTCCAAAGATAAAATCATATAACGTTAATTTTTATAATTTCTAGAAAATGTCAAATTGTGGTTTGAGGGCTCGTCAAAGCTGTTTTTTTATCCTGACTGTGTCATAGTGGTTCATATTTGAATAATTATTCTAAATCCTTTTGAAGATTCTTTATTTACTCATAAAGAGTTGCATAGTTTAACACGTTTGGGTTTTGTTACAATAATTTAGATATTTGGGAAATTTCCCAACTACATACCTTGACATTTCAATTTATAACATGACTTTTATGGTTATTATTTTTAAACTGTGGCAGTTCATATAATCAAATAATGATGACCCGTAATTCATTAAACTGCACGTTAAATCTATATACTGACTGATCATTTTATTCAAATCACCAGCCACGAAAAAAATATACATGAACGTTGTTCTATAAAATTGATAGTTTTATGTAGGAAAAGCATTACTAATCATTCAAATTATCATCATAATTTATTGTTGTCTGTAATAATCTCCATCGATTTGACATCTCCCTTAGCCAATTCTTCATTATTTAAAGCTTTTGAAAGACAAATCCAAGGATCACGAGATCCACCCCAACGTAAAACTTCATTTTTGAATATTTCACCAGATTCTCTAGAGAATGGATTTTCCTTAAATAGTTTTTCCCAAATTTTAGACGCAATTGCACGATCAAATAGGTAGGAGTAATACAATGCACCATAAGAATGCAAGTGACCAAACTTTCCCGGCCAAGTTGATTCAGTATCTGCTAAAAACATTAAATTGGATTCCAATTCATGATAGAGTTCAATTACATTGAATGAGTCATCATTTATCGTAGAATTAGTAGCACCATGGTAAATTTGATCCAATAATGCCATTTTCACTTGTCCGAAAGTTTCACAATACTTCAAGATTTTTTCGGTTTGTAAATGATTCTTCAATAATTGAATTGGAACTTGCTTATTTGTCTTATAATGTTTACCAATAATACCCAAAACTCTTTCATCACGAGCAAATGTTTCGTGCAAAATAGATGGCAACTCAACAAAGTCTGTTTGACACCTAGTACCTGAAACATTGTGTAGTTCAGTTCTACCTAACATACTATGAATTGCATGACCCATTTCATGAAATAATGTTGCAATTTGGTCTAATGTTAAAAATGCAATCCCAGAATCATTCCCACTAACACTATAATTACAAACTAATGAAATTATAGGTAGTTGATATGTTTTATCATTTTGGTTTACAGTTTCAATAGTTTTTGTTGTTGGGAAAGTTTTCAAATTAAATGGATCGTTTGAGTTTAGTTCATTATCGTGTAATCTTCTTGAACAACAAACAGTAAAGTGTGCAGGGTGAGGAGTTTTACCCTTTCTTTGAAATAAATCTAAATAGATAATACCAATATTTTCATTTTGATCATTAATTGCATTGAATCTACGGACTTCATTGGACCAAACTTCTCCAACTTTCAACTTTTGTGGAACTAATTTGATTCCATAAATAGAATAAAATAGTTTGGATAAACCTGATACAACAGTACCTAATGAAAAATATTTAGAAATGTCTTCACTTTGTTGAGATTTTTGTGATATCATATAATTTGACAATAAATATTCTCTATCCCATGGCTTAATTGACCTAATAATATCTTCATCCGATAGTTTTTTTCCATCGCTATTGTTTTTGTATTCTGATGAATTTTTATAAAGTGTTTTCAATTCAATTAACATTTTTGGTTTCAAATCGTCAACCAAACCTTTCAAAAATTGAATTACATTTTCAGGTGTTTTAGCCATTTTATCGTTAAGTGAGTATTGTGAATAATTATCACATTTCATTAAATTTGCTAATATTTCACGACATCTTAGTAAATTAGTTAATAGTTCCAATTGTTCATTTGGTGAACTATGAAGGGCAACCCATATTTTTTCACGTATAATTTTATTTGGACAAGATCTTAATAATTCAAAGGGTATATTACCATAAATTGGAATAGATAAACTCCCATCAAATCCTTTAGAAAATTGTTTTAAAAATTCAGGTTTAATGTCATTTTCATTCCATTCATCTTTTTCAATTTTAATTGAAGTTTGTTTTGGAACTGTTATATTATTATTAAATTCTTGACCTGCATTGGCAATGTAAGATGATAACTGAACAAAACTTTCACCAGTTTTATCATCCATATCAATACCAGATTTTTTGAAGTCAGCATATAGTAATTTTCCAACTGATATTTCCTCATTTGAAAGATTCTTGCTTATGTTTAATTTTTTATCATATAACACTTTTTCTAATTTATAAAACAACGGTTTTGAAGTATTCAAAATGTTCATATGTTCAAACAATTGATAATGGCATTGTTCTGCTGCTTTAATAAAAGATGAGTTTGGATGAACTACCCGTATAAATTCACATAAATCGATAACTCTACACAACATATCTGACAACCTATCCAAATCTTTGATATAGGAGTTTAAACTTTCAGTAGACTGATCATTAATCATATGTGCAGTCAGTTTCCTTGCACTGGTTAAAGTTTCTTCTGCAAACTGAATTAAACCTTTTGGGCTCGTAAGGTAAGGATTACAAAACAAACCAACAGATTTTGATGACGATTTCAGATTAATTAAAGAATCAAATAACCCGGACTGATCTGAACTATTGCCTTTCCCTTCTTGATGAACTGTTTTATTGAAATCATCCCAATTTTGATTAGAATCAAAAATTCTCCTTATAGTCTCTTCATTTTCAGTATCTTGATGAGTAATTTTCAAATCGGTGGATGAAACATTTGATTTGTTGATATTTTTTGATAATGAGTTATTATATGTTTTGGTTGATGACACAAATCTAGTCTGTATCAGTGAGCGTATTACAACCCCTCTTGATAGGAATCCATTTAAAACAGTACGTCGCATTTGTTTCCAAAGAAGAACTGAACAGTTCAATGAAATAAATTCTGTGTTTGAAAAACTAGATCGTCTGATAATGAGAAATTGACTTTTAATATCGAGGGGAAAAAAAAATAGAATATTGTCACATTGACGAAAAAGCAACGTTTATTCAATACACTTTACCAGTGTAAATTAAAAAAATAGCATTTGAAATGAAATAGAAAAAAGATATACATAAATATTACATGGAAATAAAATTGAAAAAGAACAGGAAAGAGAAAAAAGTAATACACTATCAAAAATCACCTTTTTGACATGCACGTTTTCCATGCATTCTCAGTTAATCTATCAAATAGTTCACGATCTTTAATAGGATCATTTGATAGCGTTTGACTATATTTATATGTAAACGTTCCAATTGACAAAGTTCCAGTAATTTTTTTGTAAGATTTTTGAGAATTTGCTGAAACATTTGATAATGTGGAGTTTGTGGAATTTAGAGGAGAAGTAGAGGAAACTAAATTTGTAGTATTTTCCTTTGATACAACTTGAGATTTCAAAGTATTGTTGTTATCAGTAACTTTCTCATCATTCAATTCAGTGACATCATCATCATCATTATCATCATCATCATTGCGACCATCATCATCAATATCGTTGATATCGTTAGCTTTAACATTTTCAACATTTTCAACATTTTTAACATTTTTAACATTTTGAGTTATGTTTGATTCATAAACATTTTCTTCAACATTATAAATGTCTGATATATTGGAAGAGTTGAAAATTTTATTGATATTTGGATTTTTTTGTAATTGGATTTGTATTTGTTCTCTTTGCAAACGTTCAGTAGATTTAGTGATGGGAGATCTTAGATTTGCTGAAGATGAATGAGTAGTTTTTTGTCGTTTATTATTGATTTGATTAATACTGTTAATGCTATTGTTAGGTGAGAAAACAGAATATGACGGGACGTTATTAACACAAGTAACAGGAGTTAATACTGGAATTAAACTACCACTTGCATTCTTCATATATACAATTTGTGAGATTGGATTATGCTGTTGTAGTTGTTGTTGTTGCTGTAGTTGTTGTTGCGCAGGATTTCCCGGCAATATGTACATTATTTGTTGGCCTTGAGTATGTGCCTGGGGATAAACTTGGGGAGAAGAGGTTGTTACAGGAGTGGACATCAAAGATCCCGTCTGAGGATTATAAAACATTTGTTGATATTGAGGCATATGATTCTGTTGTTTTCGTTGAGTTGAAAAAGATACTTGCTGTATAGGATATATTGGAAGCTGAAATTGAGATGGATTTTGATGTACAGTATGACTTGGTGTCTCGTGATTTGATGATTTCTCGTTGAACGAAGCAACTGAGAATCGTTTCGGAAGGGATAGTGGAGATGGTGTAAGCTTAGATGGTTTCTGACTGCAGTCATCTGGGGAGACATTATCATTTTTATATCGATGGTTTATAGTTTCATTTGATTGATGATTCACGTGAGGTAATGATGTATCATAATTGTCTGTTTGAGAATGAATCGGATCTCTTTCCTTTCGAGGATCCGTGTGAGGGTGGGCAGAAGTGGTTTCAGACATCTACAACGGTATATGTCAATATTGCATTCACGGTCGGTTGACTCCAACGGTTGCCTAACAGATGCAGTAGGTCCCTTGCGTATATTATATCTCGTGGAAGTCACACTGCTTCTAAGTTGTGTGCCTAGAGCCAAATGCAACAAAAGCTCGAAATTACCCAATCCGACACTGGCTGAATGCCAGGGCCAGAAAAACTCCCTCGAAATTTGCCAAATAATAATGTTGAATTTCCCTTCTCTAAGCGAACAAAGTTGGTTGTTGTTTCTTTGTTGCCTCGTTGCCTCGTTGCAAATGCGAAAATGAAATTGAAATTTTCTGGCTCAGCTTCCCAACCCTGATGACTACAATGACAAATTGGACGATATCTCCCCCTTCTTTTGGGACATACCTTTTTCCTAGGAGGCATTTCCCTCGATTGCATTAGATCATACATCTTCGATAAGGGCTCTTAAGAGGCAGCACTGCAAATGTCAGCTCCTCCTTCAAATTCCATCATGAGGGGACCGTTTCACGATCAATCATCCCCATCGGCTTACGCCACATTGCCCAATTCCAACTTACTCCAGAAAAATAGCAATATCCATGTTAATGTCAACGAACTTACTGACGTACATGTTTCAAATGGCAAAGATATTCTTCCGGCTATACAATACCGACATCGCTCAACGACAAACCAGGGACAATCTCTGTTATCTTCATCAACGGCACAAACTCCGGTTATTCGTGTCTCCGATTATTCCTCTAATTTTAATATGACAAGTATGGATGATCTTCTATCACTCTCCGGACTAGATGAATCCAGCTCTAAGGTGAATTTGAAGTATTATAATAAGGCTCTTGTATCGTACTTATCCCATCAAGGTCTCAATATGAATCCCCTTAAACTAACTGCATATCAGTTGAGAGAGAAAAATTATGCAAGTTCATCATCTCCAACTACACCAATCAATTCTACAATTGTCAATAACAATAATATTGAAACTTATATAACGGGAAATGGACAAATTCTCTTTTTGCCATTTAATTCTCAAAAGAAAAAGAGAAGAAACGCTAATAGTACTAATAATAACAATATCCATGATGAATACAATGATGATGATTTAGACAATGATAATGATAATGATAATGATAATGACAATGATAACGATAATGACAATGATAATGATAATGATAATAACGATGATAATGGGGATAATAATAATGATATAGATGACGGGAATTTTGCTGGTAACTCAAACGAACATTTTTCTGGTGATCCTGCACTACTAAATAGTCAAATCAGTCTTGAACAGAATTTGAACATGCGGTATGGATCTTTAACAAATTCCATAAGTAAAGATAATGGTAATGGTATAACATACCATACTTTCGGGATTATCCTTAAAATTAACAAAACTCTTAATTTGAATCGTATGGTTAAAGTAAATTATCATACTCATGCCAATATTAAATGGATTGCATCAGAATTTTCCAAAAAGGAATCTATTGATGAAAGATACAGAACTTCAAACCCTATCAGTTGGAATTTAGATTTATTAAATCCAGATTGTTACATACCTTTCAAAGATCCAAATAGTACAAATTCAAATGATTCTAATGATTCAACTACATTGAATGATTCATTGGAATCTGATTCTTTTTCTATGGATTCAACAAGTAATTCCAAAAAGCCCTTAGATTCTAAAGTTTCTACTGAACCTACTCAAAGAATCAAATATTTTAAGCCTCTATCACCAAATAACTACAGCTCCGAATCAAAAAATTTAATTAATGATTCACAGGTTGAGGCTAATTTATTTAGTAAGAATGAAAATACGTCTGATTCTTTGGATGCGGGCTATTATATTTTTTTGCTGCCAGTTGTTTATCCTCTGAATACATGCGAATCTATATTTACACCTACTTCTAGCATCTCTCATGATTTCTCGATTCAAATTCAAAAAGGTATTGCACCACTACCTAGCTTACAAGCACCACAATCTGCATTTTTATCAACATCTCCATCTTATCAGCATCGATTTGATGATTCAAAATTCGACATCGAATCTAAAAATATTAATATCATCGATAATAATGACATAATTAACAATAGTTCCATAACGAATTCTTCAATTAATAATTCAAGTTTTTCCCCCAACTCATCAAAATCGTCTTTTTTTAAAAAGATTGGAATAAGAAGAAACTCTTCTTCCTCGTCAAAAAACAAAACGCTAGCTTCTTCTCCAAAGGCAATATCAATCGGTAATATACATGATTATATGTCAAACGAATCACGAGTTAGATCCAACAGTGGAGCAAGTTTTATCAATCATCATCCTCAAGCTATTAAAAATGTTGTTTACAATTATAAGTATCAATTACCATCGGTTAGATTACCACCGTCAGATGCAACTTCCACTTTAAATAAATCAATTTATGTTAATAAAGTCTGGAATAAAGCTTTGAACTATGAGTTACTTTTGCCTAAAAAATATACACAGTTATCCCCTCCTCAAAATTTAAATGTTTCTCCTGATGATAAATTTTTGCATAATAATAATTTTGTGTTACAAATGAAATTAGTTCCTTTGGTGAAAAATTTACAACTTAAACGTATTAAGATTAATATAATCGAAAAAATTACGTATACGGCTAAAATTCCAAAGGATAACAAACTTGCCCAAGAAACTAAAAATAGTAGAAATCGCTCGAAAGAAACTATAACAACTTTATTGGAAATTAAGACAAAAGATAAACCATCAAATAATGTGAATCCTAAAAATATTCCGCAAAAAACTGAAATAATCACTAATTGTGTCAATGATAATTTATTAACTTTTTGTTATAACAATGAGGAGTCAAATAAATTTAGCGCAGGTCATCTTCAAACCCCAACCAAGACACATACTCACTCACATTCAAGATCGAATAGTCATGGAAGTAGCAATAGTTTTAAAAATTCAGCTTCAGGATTTTTGCACACATCAAAAAAGATGTCAAGGTTTTTAGATAGTTCATTCAGCGGCCACAATGATAACAACAATAATAGCATTGAAAATAATTCAGCTCAAGAAGATGTGGTAATTACTAATCCTGTGAAACTACAGTGTCCATTGACTTTTGTTGCAAATGATGACTCAAAGTTTATATCCACTGTTTATGAAAATCTTTGTACAGGGACTTCTGATTTTATGGGATTGAGAGATGGTACTGAGTATAATAATCACAAGAATAATAATCAGAATAATGATTCTATGTCAATTTTTTCTGTTAATTCAAACGAAAAGAATGAAAATGTTTTATCAGACGATGATTATGGATTTTCTAAATCACCTAAGAGAAGAACTCGGAATTTTTCATTTTCAAGTAATAATGAGAATCTCAATTACAGTTCGAGTTCAAAGAACAACCACTATGAAACTAACGAACATCAGAATACAAACAATAAGATCAACAATCATAATAACAATAACACAGTAGATGAGGGATCTTCTTCTCAATACAAATTTTTACCAGATACTACATTTTCCAATCTGAAAGTTAGACACCGACTACAAATTTCATTTAGAATTAGTAGACCAGATTCTAAACTAACAACAAATGACAACAAACCTAAGATGCACCATTATGAAGTTGTTGTGGATACACCAATTGTATTTGTGTCTCCATTCTGCGTACCCGAAACAATGAACTTGCCATCTTATGATGACGCTGTTAAACGTGGAAGCTTTGAAATGAATAGGAGTTTGTCGCAAGCTGAACTTAACTCTGATAATGGCGTAAACTCTTCTGATGATAGTAGTGAAGAGAACACAGTTTTTGCACCATGTTCGCCATTAATGTCCGGAAATCTGACAAATACAATGAATAATAATATCAATGAAGGAAGCAACGCAATTGATACAACTCATATTATTGGCACATCGCCATCATCAGTACCTAATACAGATTATATGAGAGAACATTTTGACAATAGAAATTTGCCTATTCCAATTACTAAATCCGTTAGAGGAAATGCGTTGGATACTACATCCTTGTTATCTGCCACTTTATCGAGATCTAGAGGTAGATCGAATTCCATTCATATGATGTTATCTAATCAGGAGATGGAGAAGGTAAATACCATCGATGGTTTGATGGGTCTGACACCACCAGATGAGAACGAACCTCCTAAATATAATGAAATGGAATTTAAGTTTCAAAGAATCAAGGATGAAAATAATGATGTAGCAGAAGAAAATGTTCCTCCTCCTCCAATTTATGAAGAAGCCATCAATCAAAAGCCAAAGGGCCAGAGTGATACGAATATTTCATCTAATAATAGTTTACGTTCTGAGAGGCTTGGTATTTTACATAACCATAATGATACCATTGATACAAATATTCACTATAGAGGAGTCGATGTAACAAATGGAAATTTAAGGCTGATACGAGACAAAAATATGAGTGTTGATTCCGATTTCAGCGGTGCAGTCGATGTTGATAGTGTTATGGGGGATATTGCATCATTGAATCTAACACCCACAGTGAATGATCGATAATTAATTGTTGTAAAATCAATTAAGTAAGTATTTTATTAAATTAGTGTAATTTATTTACAAGAGATTATATTCTAATTTTTTTTATGTAGAATTGAGCTGAAAGGTTTAATCTTTATAGTCAATCATTTTTACATCATCAGTTGGTTCGGATCTATAAATATCACCATTAGTATTCATATATTCCAATGCTTTAGATTGTGACGCAACTAGCTTTGATTCTAACTTTCTTTCCAATGGGGCTTCAAATACTGAACCAGCAAGGCATACATTATCATTATAAGGATCAATGTTAAATGCTAAGTAATCCACCATATCTCTTTCAGTTTCAGTTATATTATCATCATTTCTGTTTTTAACAATCCATTTTTGTTTTGTATCAAATTTGTAAATGATTTGACATAATAAAGTTGATCCATCTTCATGTGGGAAAGCGTTAAAAGATAATAATTTTGGAGCTGAATTAAATTGAACCAATTCCCATTTAATTGAACCCTTTGGTAATGCTGCTTGTCTTTTACCCAACTGGAAATAAACAAATTCAGAAACCACTGGACGAATATTTTCAATCTTACGACTTGCAAAATGTTTATTAACTTGAACAAAAGTAGTAATTGCTTTATTTTTCCATTGAACAAATTGTGGTTTATAACCTTTTTCCATACCTGATTTAAATTGGTAAACTTGGACCCAGTTGAAACAGAAAAGCTTGAGTCTATTCCAAAGCGCACGCAAGGATTGTCTTGGGTTGCTGATTGTTAAATGATTATATGCAACTGGAATATATGGATCGTGTGGAACACCAACTTTGTTGATTGTTGGACGTTGTTGGTTATTTTTCTTTCTTGATTTGGAACCGATTCCAACAGCTGGATCTTTCTTGGTGACGATTTCCGTAGTGGATGCATATCTTGCAAAAAGACGTGGCGTCAGTAGCACGGATGGACGGGTTCTTGCCAGCATGTGTTGTTTGTGGTACGATAATAAAAATCAAGTTTTAATTGGAAGTTGTGGAAGTTCATGAAATTTTGAAGTTAGTTAGTCGATATTTCAAATTTTTTGAAGATTACGTCAGCTGTGTGGGACATTCTAATTTACAAAGTGTTCACTATGCAAAAGCCTGGTGTAGAGGGTCTATATACATATATATATAGAAAAAGAGGGGAGGAGGGAAGATGAATGAAACAGCAAATTATTAGTGTACAAAGGTGTTTATTTTCTGAACTCGATGTCATCATCAGAGTCGGAATCTGAGACAGGAGCAGGACCTGAACTTGGTCCCATGCGACGACGTTTGGTTGGATTTTCATCAACCAATGTGGAATCATGGAGAGCTGAAGGAGGAGATGTGGTGAGATTATTTTTCGGACTATGTGGTTCATGATCGTAAGATCTATACTGTTCATTGGTTTGATAACTTTCAAATGGCTTGTCTTCTGAATAATCATCATGTATCTCATTCTCCACATCATCATTTTCACCATTTTCACCTTCGTTAAGTTTTAAAAGGAGGTTAATTTGACGCAATAGAAGAGGTCTAAGTTGAGATACTTCATACTGGGATAAACCATAAAGATGTTGCGTTCCTGTACGTAACATCCGATGTATTTTGACATCTCTTAGTTCTTGTAAATCGTGTAAGGCTGCCCTTATATCATGAGGGGAGTCTATCAGATCATCATGTGCATTTTTCAACAATATACGAGCCGTTGCAGGCCACAGTTGTGGAAGATTCAGTTGATCTGGAGTTAAAAGAGTTGCGGGGTTTCGTCGTTCTAGGGAAGCCGCTCTTTTCAACACTTCAAGGGAAAGCCAATCTGGTGTGACAATGTTACACTTCCTCTGTCTTTTCAAAATGATAGCACTCCACAGTGGAATCTTGTGGCGTTGAAGAGCCTGCATTCGTGGAATCGTTGGCCCTATCATATGAACTGCAGGAAGGGAGTGTCGTGATAAAACGTACACTTCCTCCTGTTCTGCCAAAAACGCAAGCTCTTTAACTGTAAGCGTTGGTATATCGGCCATGTATATGGATAGGAAAGGTGCTATTGGCAGTGATAAAACAACAAAGACTGCTCTTCCATTTCAACAGGATGCTTCCAGTGTTTGAACGCCAACACTGTGCACATTGTGTAAATATGCTTACGTAACATTTCCAATGCATGAAAAAAAAAAGTTTTGGCTGTCAATGAAAAATTGGTTGACCCCATCGAAATTTAACACCAGACGGAGGTACTGAAGAACTGGTGTGTAAACGTAATGGATGAGAGATGAGTATGTCGGATACGTTTGATCCATTGTCATTCTTTGAGCCTGTGTTAGCAGAGAATGCTGAGAAGGAAGACTCTTGGGCATTTGAACCCCAAGCTAATAGAAGGAAAGAGGAAGAAGTGAAACCTGTTGAAAAAGAATATGATGGAGATGATGATGATGATGATGATGGTCAAGATGATGAAATACCAGCAACAATACTGGATTTGCCACTTCCATCTGCACCATATTTAGTTCTTTTATCTACTCTAAAACTTCTTCAACCACCAAAAATAACAAACTTCTCTCGTGATGATGATGAAACCGTGGCATTGAATGATTTAGGGCTTCAATCAAGTGACTTAGAGCTGATCTCTCAACACCTATCATTACCTGTACCTACAATATTTTCATTTACAGCATTGCCAAGTGTATCACCAACTGAGCTAACTTCATACCTTACGCGCATGATTGCGGATCCATTGAGACAGTTATCTGAAGAAGAACGAGACCAAATTTATGACATGGCATCTTATATAATGTCAGCAAATTCTGCACCGGCTTTGAGAGGTAATTCAACCAGATACATTCGACTCGATAATTCAAATGAGAAAATCGCTTTATATGAACCTGCATTGACCGAAGATAAAGTTGGAAATATCACCTGGGGTGCTTCACTTGTCCTCTCAAATGCTATTGTTTCACACTCCTCTATCACATCATCTTGGCTAGATTATAACGACAGCACACCAATATTAGAACTAGGTGCCGGTACTGGATTAGTTTCTATTGTCCTTGCTAAACAGAATACTAAACATCATGTTATCTCAACTGATCTACCTGAAATTATAGATAATTTGGCCCAAAATATAAAATTGAACAACGTCAACTGTAAAATTTTTTCCTCTAATGAAAAGTTTGAGATACCAACGAATACTTCCACTGTCACAGCAACATATTTGGATTGGACAAACCCAGATGAATTCTTGGAAAGATCATCTACTAAGTACGGGTTTAAAGTTTTAATATTTTCTGATCCTGTATATTCACATCAACATCCTTACTGGGTTAGAGATACCGTTCAATCTCTTCTATCTTTGGAGAAAAATTCTAAAGTTGTTTTCATGGTTGGTAGAAGAGAAAGATTTGAAGATGTCAGAGAGAGTCTATGGAATTTGATTGCAGAACTTGGGTTAACACTTTTTGCGGCTGATACAATTGATTCTTGTGATGAATATGGAAAATTGATTTACGATTATAAAATATTTTCTAGATGAGTTTTAATTTATAAAGTGAAAAGGTGGTTAATACTATCATATAATGTGTTAAAGTAAGTGTAGGTAATTTCACTTAACCTACAGTTGTGCCGTGCTGCAAACTTGATAGATAATATGGCCTAAAGCCGGTTAAAAGAAAAAGAACTAAGTTCATAGTGGTCTACCAAACGCAGAGAAAACAAATAAACTTAGTAGCAAAATAGTATTTTTTGTAATTTAATGAATAATACCGGAATTACATTAAATGAAGTTGAATCAAAAAAATATGCATAAAACAGGATTCGAACCTGCGCACTCTTGCGAGTAACAGAACTTGAGTCTGTCGCCTTAGACCGCTCGGCCACTTATGCTTCTATGTCTTTTTTCCATCATGCTTATCAGAGCTATGAGTACAAATAAGCAAAATCTTTTGTATTATTTTCAGAGAAAAGCAAGTTTCAGAAGTTCACCACGATTGAAATTAAATTTTGTTTTTTTTGTTTTTTTTTTTTAAATATTGTTTGTGGTATCCTTTTATACAATTATTTTAATATTTATGACAACAAGAAAAAAAATTCTAATTTGCAGTACACACAATATAAAATTATAAATTATAAATTATTAGCAGTATCGTCATCTGTTGTATAATGCTCTTCATCACCGGAAGTAACAAAACCTTCTTCACTGACGACCTCATTTCTTTTCATTTTAATACCCAAAAATCCCAAGTTGGATCGTTCACTTCCATTGCTATCGCAATCATCTATGACATCCTCATCAGCTTCATCTATACTTTGATCAATTTTGCTCACCAAATCTGCTGGTGCATCAAAAGTTTCATCTATATCAACATCACATTGTTTTAGTCCACGTTCAATGGTTCTTTCAATATTCATTCGATGCTTTATGAATAATAATTTAGGATAAGTTACTTTCTCTCCATTACTGATAATCCTTGCCAATCTCTCTTCTGTTGGATCAGATAAAATGTACATATAATCACTCCAAACGATTTTTGGAAAAAGTGTAATCGTTCCACCAAAATTTTGTAAAAACAAATTAGACCAATCACTTTCTAACAAATTTGGAAATAACTGAAACTCTTTTACTAACTTCAGCCATTTAATAATTTCCAATTTAATCAAATTCTCTAAATAACTTAAAATAAAACCACCTCTGAATGTTTTTCCCTTTGCCCTAACTATTGGTTTACCTATATCACCACGATTTTTGAAAATCCATAACATAACATGTGGATTAACTTGCGAAACAATTGAAAATTTCGTATTGAAATACATGTTTAATGTACTTAGTGGAACATCCGTTCTTAAAGAGCCATCTTTCCATTTGCTACCTAAAGAAAACGGCCTTACGACATTATCTTTAGTTTTCTCCATCAACATGACGGGATTCAATATGCCTGGAACCGCTGCAGATGCTAACATCGAGGACCAAATACAACATCTTGGCGATGTGATATAGTTGCATAAAATAGTAGGTGAGTGAATATCATTTGGTACAGTGGAGATATTCAATATTTTACCTGTTTCTAAATAACTCTCTTCAAATGTTGTTGAACCCACAGTCCACCACTGGGCCTTTCTAGCCCATTCAATGGAGTCAAATCTAGCACCCGTAGTCCACCATCTCTTCATCCATACCCAGAATGGTTCAGTACCAAATGCATTGATCTTACATGAGATTTTGGCATTTATCAATGCTAACAATTCATCATTTTGTCTTGTTGCTGCTAATGCAGCTATCATACCTCCTCCAGAAGTGCCACTGATGATTTTTGGCATTAGATCATTTTCTATTAATGCCTTTAATACCCCAAAATGATTGTAACAGAATGATGCACCACCACTTAATACCAAACAAGTTCTACCAAAATTCTTGTTAATAATCTTAAAAAATATTCTTTTTTCTTTCATGTTAATTTCTTCGTTATCAATAATTAAATTCAAACATCTGACAACTTCATTATTATATTTTTCAATCAGTTTTTTTGTTCCATAATAGCAATGTGAATACAGTAAAGGATTTTCAGTTCCTGCAAAATTCGACTTAACACATGTTTGTAAAACAACCATTAGATCTTCATATTTCTTTGCGTGTCTCAATTTCCTCATATTTACTATAGTTCTCCTCAAGTTTCTCCAATCATAATATTTATACCTATCTTCGTTGCACCAGTCATCAAGTTTAAGATATTTGTCCAATTTCCGTGAGTTCTCAACGTACTCATCGTAATTTTCAGAGTTTCTTAGGTTTGAGACCAATTCAGATCTCACTTTATCTCTTTTCAATACCAAATTTTCAGAGAATGCAATTGATAGCCTCACAATGAAATACAACACCGATAAAATGAATGTCCAACAAAGAATAAATATTAAGAGAGGGTATCTAAGAATGGTAAATGTTAATGACGATTCATCATAGTTATTGTAGTTTTCATCAACATGGATAGAAGAAGTCGTAGAATCAGGTTTACTGAGTGGTGTACAGCTACTTCTCATCGACTCATAACCTTCTCCATCATTTTCGAGCAACGTGTCCGATCTCCGACGTTTGGTCTTGTTATAGACCGGAGTCCAATCAGATTGAGATGAGATGGTCTCTACACCCGAGCTGCGTAGTTTTGCTAGCGTGTCAGGTATCGAAACCATAGATTCTGAGTGGGTGATATTATTATCATTATTATCATTATAGTCATTATGTTCATCGTAACTAAGAGCTTCTCGGAAGACCTTAATGTGTTCTTCGTTGATATAATCAGTATCCAAACAAGCACGCGGCCCCAATCCCGAGTCTCCTGGATCTTTATTTGACATCTTCTGGTGTATTTCGGTGTGTCTATGTGGAAACAAGCAACCATTATCAAACCCATTCTAATCACCTTTGGACCTCCCTGTTAAGAATTTAAATTCATTTTGAAGAATGATTACGTAATCTTGATCATTGACTATCGAATTATTGAATTTGTCACTGAGAGTGCTGAGTCGTCGTCATGTTTTGGTTCTTATCTGGACAAAGTGGCCATATGTCAGAGACGAAAGAGGAGATACAGGATGAAACGCCGGACGGGATGGGTGTTTACCCGCTGATTCAGCCAAAGTACTTACATTTCACTGAATCGTTGATTCAAGGAGCCCATACAGATTTACCAAATCCTTATTACAGGCTGCAGGAACAAACATTGGCAGAGAAGAATGACTATGCACATCCAACCGAACATATAATACGCTCCTTGGTGACTCAATACGGATCTTTTGATACTATTACAGAGGAGAAACTAATGCAAATGATTAATAATGAATTTTTGGATGAATCTGAAACTGATGGTTTAACAGCGACTAATACCACTACCAGTGATGGAGATACCAAGGATAACCAATCAGAAATAAATATTGATATGAAGTCAGACAAGGAATTGGAAGAGATGCGTCAAAAGGAGGCCATGTTTTATGAAAAGAGAAATGCAATTTTACAGTATGTACGAACAGCACTCGGATCGTCGACAATGACGTTGGATTTTATATCGTTATTATTGTCATCAGTTAGACAGACCGCTGCATCTTCTTCTATGTCTTTGCCATTGAAGCAAAACATTAAACCTGGATCATTATCTTGTGATAGAATAACAATAAATGATCAAGAGTTGGACAATAAACACAAACAGGCGGAAATGGATGCTATTAAGATAGGTCATGGATGGAAACTACAAAGTTTACAAAAATCTTCCACAATATTGAAAAACACAGTAATAAAGCTACGTGAAGATTTAAATAAAGACAATATCTATTGGAAAGAAGTTTTGGATGTTTTGAAGCAAGGTGAGTTGATAACATCAGTCACATCCTCCAAATCTTCGAAAAAGGAATTGGCAATTAAATATGGTTATGCAGATTCTGGAAGTAATTATTTTGACACTGGTATTGCTTTACTAGAAAAGAATGATGATGGGCATCTCAATTTTCAAAAGTTTAATACCAATGAGAGAGAGAAGATATGGAGTGGTGAAAAGATAGTCTCTATCAAAATTTTCAGTTTTCATAAATCAAAAGACAGCAACGTTAGTAATACAACAGAAGATTTACAATTACTTGGTCAATCTGATTCTTATGGTACACTAGCGAAAGAAACATCATTAAATGATGGATCGTTTATTTCCAAAATTAGAAACTCAAGATTTTTTATCTTTGAAAATGAGCTTTTTTGGAATTTGATGAAAGAAGGAACAACTTTGATCAACGTTCAAGTTAAAATTGTAAATAATTGCATTAGAATAGAACTTCATGATTTGATGATCCAAATTGAAGCTTTAGATATTAACTCTGCAGAACTTCAAAATCCAACTCCATCTTTGCCTCAAAACGAAAAGGCTAACGATATAATTAAGTTTTTCAGAATACTGCTATGCGCAAACAGTTACAAGAATACACAAGAATTGTCTTTTCCACCTGTGGCATTAAGTAAAGAAACAATACCGAGAAACAAACACGCAGTTTTAATAAGGCCAATGATAATGTACACTAGACATAATCGATTAATTAAAAAGTTTAAAGAAATTTTGGCATTTTTACTTTTAGAAATTGGTGAAACCAAAGAGGAAGCAATGAAAATAATAGAGAATGATTTGATCACCAAGAAGTATGTAAATGATTTAAATAATTCACGAAAATTGAGAAAATCAGAAGTATGTTACAATAATGATCCATTTTTACGTATTAACTCAAAGATGGCCCCAATAAGTTTGTTGATTCTCAAATATAATAATCTCAAAATATGGATAGAGTTATCATCAAGTTATTCAACTTTGCACATAACTATGAAAGTCAAAGTTGTCAAAATTGATACTGAAGAAGTAGTATTAGAATCTTTGTATCATTCAAAGAGAGATGTTGCAGCATGCCTTTCTTGGGTTTTGAAACATTACAAGTGATTCAGTCTAATAAATTAGTATCTATAAATCTATATAAAAAAGCTTGTTATAATATATAAAGTCAATCGTTTTCATTACCACCATTCTGAAGAATCAGCTGTCACAACCGTTGATTCAATTTTCAAATCTTCAAGATCGTCAACCATACTCTCTATATCATTCAATGATTCATCATTTGCAGCATCAGGAGATATTTCCTCTTCCTTCATAATTTCCAAAATAATACCTTCAGATATGTCAATTTTAACTGGAATACATTTTAGTGCTAAATTTTTCTCTTTAATTTTAACATCAAATAATTCACACAATGATTTGATTTGAGATTCGTATTGTAATTTAAGATCTGTTATATTTTCAGCGTTTAATAAATCTTCAATGATGTCATCACCATAGAAGACATACATACCTTCGTTGATGAATTCAACCTTACCATTTTTAATCAAAGAGAAAACTTTTTCATCAGTTTCTTTATCTTTCAAATTCCATAAACTGTATAAAGATGCATCAACAGTTTCAACGGTAACACCAAAGTAAACGTCCTTGATTATTATACCATTATAATAATTGTATTGTATCTTAGAAGTACCACTATCGTCATTAATATTATTATTTGGATCGAGGAACTTGATAAGTCTTTCAGTTGATTTTTTCTTTTCCAATTCTTTAAACTCTTTGTAAATATTATATGCTTCTTTTAAATCCATATCTGGAATACTCGAAGTATTCACCAGTTTCACAAAGACAGATCTATTTGGCTCTGGATCATGTGATTCAGAGAATAATCCATATGCATTTGCGAGTTCTTTAACAAATTTTCTTTGCAATGTTTTCATTGGACGAAAATTATGAGCCTGTTTTAATTGAGAGTTTTTCATTTGACGGAAACTAGAATCAGTTATATCTGATAATAATTTCTTTAATATATCTTCAATACTTATACACCAAACTGGTTGTTTAGCATAAAGATTAAGAACAAATTGAGAGTATACTGATTGAACCCTTTTCATTTTTATTGAAATTTCAGTTTCCTTTGTTCTAGCTGGATTTAAACCTAATGCTTCAAATAATAATTTGTTTCGACGTTCTTTAACACATAATTCATCACATAAAATATGTGGAATATATTCATCATCAAAAGTTTCATCAATTTTATCGTTTTCATTTATATTATTTATTTCTGTATCTTCATTTTCATCTATCCTTCTTTGTTTTTCTTCATTGATCATATTTTTAACAGCAAAACATAACATCGATTGTTTCTTTCTACCACATTCACAAGTTATTTCCATTTTTGCCTTACAAGGTAACAATTCGTTACAAGGTCTATTACCATGACAAATCTGCTCACATTCATGACCACATGATTTTATTTTCAAACATTTTTCATTACATTTTTTAGTACATTCACCAGATTTATGACATGTTTTCTTACATTTATGTCTTCCACATGATAATAATTTGTCACAAACTTTAAAACATGAAATAATTTCTTGATAACACATGACATTGGCAACCAAATTTTTCTTATCACATTGACATGTTTTAGCAACTAACATTGTACATTTTGGACAAGGAATATCATCTTCATGACAATTATGGTGTTCGGGACGATGTCCACAAGTAGTTGGTCTAGTACATTGGTAAGGACAACGAGGTAATTCTGTACCACATCTAACAGGTGCAGAAACCATTGTTCTACCACAATAACAAACTAAATCATCAGATGAAGATTCTAAACATGGACGACAAGGACCTGAATGACAAATTTCTTTACAATGATGTTTCCCACATGATAGTAATAAATTACAAACTTGTTTACAAGTATGAACATCTTCAAATTCAACTTGATCTGCAATTGCTGTTGTAATAACATTATTCCTTAATTGTTTCTTAATTAATTTTGTTCTATCAAATGCAATTTGTCTATAATCACAACATTTTTTGGTACAAAAATGACGTTTACAATTGAATTTTGAATTACATTTAGTTCGACAGGTTGGTTGATAACCTTCAATGTTTAATTGACATGCAATTGAATAATGAGTGAATCCACAATGACAATCCATATCAATACTTCTATAACAAGGAGCACAATCTCCAGTATGACAATTCCAATAACATTTATGACCACAAGGTAATCTTTTACCACAAACATTATCACAAGTTGGAATTGGATCTAAACATGATTTTCTTGGAGATGATAATAAATTATTAATTTTATGTTTACCACATGGACAATTTATCAAGTTTTGTGGACTATTAGGACATTTATGTATATCTTTTGATATTGAATGACAATCAAGTGGACATTTATGTATTCCACAATCTAAATATTGATCAAATGCTTCTAAACATTCAAAATTTCCTATCCAAGTTTCAGAATCTTTTTGTTTATCATTAAAATCAGTTGAAATTTTAGGTAATCTATCATGACAATAAATTTTATCATGAGATTTACCACAATAACATCTAGAATCAATTAAAACATCACAATCATCACAAATACCCGAATGACACTTCTTTTTACATCTATGTAACCCACAAGGAAGAAAATCATTACAAATTTCTTCACAAGACCAACCTTTATCATAAGGAGTTAATGTACATGGTAATTGTTTTGAATGTTTCCCACAATGACATTTTAAAACTGGACCTAATGAAGTACATTTTTCAATATGTGGACCCGGATGGCAAGTTTTCGTACATTCATGAGAACATGATGTCAAAGGGTTGGAACATATACTTCCACATGAATGAGGTTCTAAATAATTGATATTAGGATTGATCAATTTACCACACCAACAAGTATATTGTTTTGGTAACTTAGTATGACTAAAATTACAAGAAGGACATCTCCATGAACGATCATCCTGAGTTGATGATCCCTTTTTCGACCAATCCTGAATACAATCCAAATCGAAAACTCGATAACAATTTGAACAAGACCAAACCTGTGAATCTGGTGTGATATAATCCGTACAAACCAGACACGTGTACGCCGAGGTTCTGATTTCCTCCAGGATCAGCTCCGAGAGATTCCCACCATCGTTACTTTCCAATCGCAGTGTCTCCATCGGTTGTAATAGATCAGTATTATGCAGAGTTTTTCCCCTCCTCAAGGTACACCTATGTAACCTTGATTGAAACTCTTTATATTTCTAGAGTGAAAAATTTTGATGTAGAGCTAAGAAATTTGCAATAAAGCCACCAGCGACGCGTCGCACTCCATACTTTGAAAATTTTCTGATATATCTTCTTCATCTTCTTCCCTCTCTCTCCCTCCCCCATGTGCGCCCGTGCACCACCAGATTTTTCGAATCCCCTCTCAATAGAGTTTCATGAATTTTCATACTGCTCCCCTCTTGTGAAGGTTGCACTTCTAAGATGATAGAGAGCGTGTTTAAACCATTAGTGATTTGCATTAACCACACAAACACAAGCAATGGCTACTTTATCTGATCCATGGAAGAAGAGAGATGCATGGAGATACCAGGGTGTTTTCTCCAAGTCTAATAGATTCAAGGGTCTTTTCCCTGGTTTCTATATCGGTTTAGGTGCATTCGTTGCATATTCAGTTTACGAAGATTATCTTGCACCAAAACCAGCTGCACATCATTGATTAGTTAGAAAAAAAAAATTATATTTTCTTACATCATTCTCTATATCATATTATTATTATTACTACTACTACTACTACTATTCCTTACTCTGGCGTGTATAACAAATTTACATAACAAAATTTAATATTTATTGAAAAATTATTTACCATTAATTCAGTTCAAAAAAAAAGAAATAGAACTAGAAATCGCAAATAATATTTAACCTGAAATATAGTAAAGTATTAATTTATTGTTTTTATAAAGTTTTTAATTATACAAAAAGTACATTGATAAGATTAACAATATTTCAATGTACAAATAGTAATTTTTCCATTAATTTTTAATTTTTAATTTTTAATTTTTAATTATTTTATCTTTGTGGTGATCTATCTCTTTTACTACGCATTTTTGCTTCCATCCAACAACTCCAATGATATACTGTTCCATCAACATCAATGGCATTCTTCCAAATCCATTCTCCTTCATCTTCATCAAAAATACCAATTTGCATTTCACGACATATTTTACAAACAATTTCGTTATTTGATGATTCTGGTATACGAACAATATGATTTGGTGCCTTTGATAAATCAATTTTATCAGTTCTATCCTCTCTATCTCTAATATTATCTTTCCTACTATCATTTGGTAAATTAGGAGTAATTCTTAATGATGTATGTGCAATAATATTACCATCTTTTGTACTTTTTGAATTCGTTGAAATTCCATTATTATTCATAATATTTGTATTTTTATCATTCATATTAACATTATTATGATTATTTAAATCTTTTTCATCTAAATCATAATCAAATTCAACCCAATCTTTAGCATCTAAATACCATGATCTATTAACAACACCACCTAATCCACTACCACCTATTTTCATTCTTTGGTCTACACGTTGATGCCATTCATCATGTTCTTTCTTTGCAAAACGTCCATCATTATTATCAGAAAATCGTTTATTACATTTATCACATTGAATTGGTTTAAAGTTATACAACAATGAAATTTCATTGCTTGTAGGTACATGATTATTAATAAAACTTTGCGATAAAACAAAATCTTCCAATATTGATTCTTTAGTTGGTTTGATAAACTTAAAATCAATTTTAGCATTATTATTAGTATTATTAATTGAACCATTGGTTACATTGTTTACCACACCGTTCATATTATTGGAATTACCATTTGCTGATTTCTTTAATATATTTTCAAGAAATGCAATGTTTTTCAATCCTAAAGGATTTGTAGATGGTGGAGGGGTATCCATTGTAGGTGGTGCCTTAACAACAGGTGTTTCTTGTTTAACATTTGAAATTACTGAATTCATCATATTAAACAGTGCATTGCTGTTATTAATGTTGTTACCATTAGAACCTACATTCATTAAATTTTGAAGTTGATTAATGGAAAATGGAACATCTTTCGACTGTTGTTGTTGTTGTTGTTGTTGTTTTAATAATTCCTTCTGTTTTTGTTGTTTTAAAATATTAAGTTTCATGATTTCATCATCTTTTATACTTTGTAACTGTTTTGCAACTTCATCAAGTTGCATCTGTGGGATAGAAGAGTTGGATCCAATAATCGATTTCAATTGATGTAATAATTTAGACCTTTGTTGACCCTTTTCATCATACGGAGAAGCTTGTAATCTTGTATTAACCATTAATATTAAATCATTAACTTCATTGATTAAATTAGGCTTTGTTGCAATTATTGGACCCTTTGAAAATGATAAGGCATCACCATTGGTCAGAATACCATTATTATTATTATTATTAATATTATTAATGTTATTCACATTATTATTATTATTTTTAATATTATTAATATTATGATTATTATTAGTGTTATTGATATCATTACCAATATCATTATTTGATGGATTTGTAACTTTAATTAAAAATGCCTCAATCTTATCCAATTGATTAATATCAAATAATGGCAATCCAGTTATAGCAGTTGGAACTTTCCAAGTTTTGAAAAGTTTAATTAATCTACACCTTGTTGGATCATCGACTAATCCATAAGTTTGGGTAAATGTTTTAAATAAATTATGAGAAAATAAAGTAGTATAGGGCACACCGATATTTTTAGAGATAGAATCCAACAAATAAAGGGCGAAAAGTTTTTGAGAAGGTATTGCCTTTTCAATTCTGCGTTCAATTGCAGAAACTATTGCAGAGGCAAACTGATTATTTTCCTGAGCCAATGCGGTGTGTGACTCGATGATTGGCCGGGAGTTGAACGTGAGCGCCTGCAACGAGCTGTAGTAGTCGTCAGCAAACTGGTCGGCCGTGATCGTGGAGACTGACATTGCTTTGTCCTAATAAGCAGTCCTTATTGCAGATCGGGAAGAAAACCGGCAAGACCAATACGACAAGAAGTGAACACCTCAAAGAGAAAAGAAAAGAAAAGAGAAAAAAGAGAAAAAAGAGAAAATTCCAGCATTTGCTCGCAATTTTCGCAATTTCTCTCACAAATTTTTTTTTCGCCATTTTCTCCCGTTCATTGACGAGGAAAATGACTTTAACTCTGCCTGGCACTGGGGGAAGAAGCACAGTGTCGACCTGGCTTGGATCTTTTCGACATCTTAACAACGACACCCGCTCACATGTACATGCAAAGACAATTCGCAGCCGCTATCAAGGCCTCCGCACGCTCCCACGCCGTTTTTCCAGCAAGAGCGTTCTCTTCTGCAAGAGTCGCCTTCAATGACGCTAAATCAAAGGACTCCGAAAGTCAAGAAACTAATGCAGAAAACGTCGACGAAGAACTCTCTCCAATCGAAAAGGATTTGAAACAATTAAAAGGAAAATTAGAAAAGAAGGAGAAGGAATACGTTGAATTAAAGGACAGTTATATCAGATCAAAGGCAGATTTCCGTAACCTTCAAGAAACTACAAAGAGAGAAATTCAAAAGGCAAGAGATTTTGCACTTCAAAAATTTGCAAGGGATCTTATTGAATCTATTGATAATTTTGGTCATGCATTATCCTCTGTTAAGGAAGATTCAGTCAAGGCAAATGAAGAAATTAAACAATTATACGATGGTGTTAAATTAACCAGAGATGTTTTCGAGAAAACTTTATCAAGACATGGTTTACAAAAAATTGATCCATTAGATGAAGAATTCAATCCAAATAAGCATGAAGCTACTTTCCAAGCTCCTCATGAAGAAAAAGAACCAGGTACCATTTTCTTTGTTCAACAACCAGGTTATGAATTAAACGGTAGAGTTTTAAGAGCTGCTAAAGTTGGTATTGTAAAGGCAAAGGATTAAATTTAGATTTCCATCCCCTCTGGCCCTCCTTCCATTTTACTTACTTAATGTTGATGATGAATATACGTACTAATGATTTGAAGCTGTTTTTTAAATTTTAACTTCTATGAAGAAGAACAAACAAATATTTTTCTGTTAATATTATTATTACTAGATATCTTCCCCTGTTTATAATATAATCTGTGTATTATTTTTAATAATGATATGACATATGTTTAGCAAGTTTTGTTTTCATACATACATATATATATATATGTACAATATAATACCTTTTACTTGAATTATTTACACGATAAATTTATAATGATGGGCAGCCTTTTCAGCATAATCCATACGTATCTTTCGCCTCTTGATTTCGACATTTCTGAGTTCTTTCAATGCCTTTGCAGCTGCATCAGGTGACGCAAATCTCGCATATCCATATCCCAAACATTCTTTCTTAATTGGAGATCTTGCAAGTCCGACTCTTAAAACTTGATATGGTCTTAAAACAGCTAAAATATCAGATTCCTCTGTGGTATATGCTAGATTTTTTAACATTACAACATCATACTGCTCTTTGATTCTTTTCTGTAAAAAAATACCCAACATTAATTTGATTGGTTTGTTCTTAATTACATATCCTTGCATTTGCACTGACGCACGGTGTGCATTTTTGGCATCTGCAAATACAATGTTACCATCACCTCTAGCATGAGTTTTCCCTATGTTTTTTGGAATATAAATGGATTCAACAGGCCCATACCTTTCAAAAATTTTCCCAATCTCCTCTCGTGTTACTTCGTATGGTAGCTTTGTCATATAGACGGTACGTGAAAGTTTTTCGGGATCTTTCTCCAAAAATTTATCAGCAGTTTCTGTGACTTTGATACTATTTTTCACCAAACCCTCTTGCATACAACTTCTGGCCATCCCAAACCATCGTATCTGCACTCTAGCTAACATTTTACTCGTTGTTTGCTATACAAAAAGCATCTATCTTTAATTTAAATATATGAAAAAACTCAGTTTCTCACAATATTTCTTCATGCGAAGCATTATCATAATGAAGAGGGAAATATTGCTGATGGTTTTTAACTAATTTCTTCCGGTCTACTTTGCATTACTAACATTTGACCTTCATCCAATTGCTGGGCAAACCAAACCAAACCGAACCAAATCAAAGAACCAGATGGGTCCTCCTCCTCCTCCGCCTGCACCGCCACCGCCACCGGGAATGCCGCCCGCAATGTCGCCGCCTTCCGCGGGCCTCCCCAAGGTAACTCCTGATCGAAACGCCCTACTAGGAGACATCAGAAAGGGTAGAAATTTGAAAAAGGCCGTAACCAACGACCGTTCAGCCCCTGCAGTGGGTAACTCGTCAAACGCAGCGCCATCAAGTAGCCAACCAATGGGTGCTCCTCAAATTCCCTCTTTTCCAGGAGGAGCTCCACAAATTCCATCAATGGGTGGGCCTCCTCAATTGGGTGATTTATTTGCTGGAGGAATGCCAAAACTTAAACACAGAACCACTTCTAATGCAAATGGTAGTTTACCACCTGCACCATCAGTACCGAAACTACCATCGGGAAGACCAAAGAGAAATTCAATGAACTTTTCACCATCTGCCCCATCTGTTCCTACAATGCCGCCTCCTCAAGCTCCAATGGTACCACAAGTTGCACCTCCAATGGTACCACCATCTGCTCCATCAATTCCGAATCAAAGGACAAATATACCTGCAAATATTGATTCAAGTAAACCCAAACCTAAAATGCCTTTAAAGAGACCTATCCAGAAACAATCGCTACCAAGAACAGCTCCACCTTTACCAAATTCTTCAGCACCACCAATACCTGGAGTTCCACCCCCATTACCTTCTAATACGCCATCATCTGCCTCAATACCTCAGGCTCCACCCTCACCACCATCATTTGGTAATCAACAAAGTAGCAATAAGATGGCTGCGCAACCTGCAGCTGGCAGTTTACCATTTCTTAATGAAATCAACAATAGAAGAGACGATAGATTTGTTGTTGATAAATCAGATGTAAATAAAGCTACCCCTTCTCCTGTTGCTATACCACCGGCCCCACCTGCAGCAGGCCCACCATCAATTCCTTCTTTCAAGGCACCTACAGCACCTTCTTTGCCTATATCGTCTCCACCTCCACCTCCTGCACCACCAGCCCTTCCTACAACATTTGCTCCACCCCCACCAGCACTTCCTACAATATCTGCTCCACCTCCACCCCCTGCTCCACCCGCTTTTCCAACAACATCTGCACCACCCCCACCTCCTGCTCTCCCTACAACATTTGCACCCCCTACACCTCCTGCACCTCCTCCGCCAGGTCCTCCACCCCCTCCTACATTTTCAAGTACTTCAACCAAAAAGGCATCCACACCTGCACCTACTGCTGGAGGATTGCCATTTTTAGCTGAAATCAATCAAAGAAGGAATGAAAGTTATGTGATAGATGATAAGGCAGTTACTCAGAAAGCTGCTTCAGGTATTAGTGCACCAGTAGAACAGAACAACATTGATGCTTCAGCACCCAAACCTTCTACAGTTTCACCAACTCATGCTCCTAGTGGAAATCCGCTTCTGGATGAGATAATGAGAAAGACACATAAATCTACCAATAGCTCGGTCCCAGCAATACCATTATCATCAATTTCAAAACCACCATCAGCCCCACCAGCTCCACCATCACTACATTTAACATCAGTTCCACCAGCTCCACCAGCTCCACCAGCTTCATCAGCCCCACCATCACTACCTTTAACATCAGCTCCACCTGCTCCGCCTTTACCAGGTATACCTGGAATTACATTACCTAAACAAGAATCGTTTACTTCACAAGAACGGACTACATACTCACCACCATCTCCTCCACCAGCACCTCCATCTCTTCCTCCTTCTGCACCACCAGCTACACCACATACTGCACCACCAGCACCACCTTCACTTCCTCCAGCTGCACCACCTTCACTAACACCGTCTTACAAAAATTCAAACTATGACAATTCTGATAGTATGAGTGTATTTTCGAACCAAAACTCGACTACTTCTGGAAGAAAGAAAGCCCCACCACCGCCACCACCACCATCTTCAGGGCAACACTCTTCCCCATCTATATCTATTGACACCAGTGCTTTAAATCTTACCGCAGCTGCCAAAACACCAACATCACCAGAATCATCTAAAAATACATACATATCCCCAGTTGAAGATAGTAACATTTTTTCAAGTTTGAGATCTAAATTTGGTAGTGGATTTAGAGGTCACCATAAATCTAACTCTGGTATAGTGCAACATCAACAACAAGATCAAATATTACAAACTCAAGTTGCCGGTAATGAAATCCGTAAAATTGATGTTTCAGCATATACGATAAGTGGATCACTGAATAAGAACATTGGCTCTAATAATGGCTCATCATCTTCTTCTTTCAATAAAATTGAAAGTTCGAGATTCAGATTTTTGGAACAGAATGAAATACCGAAACCACATAAATTTGAAGGAAGTATCAAACTATACCCAAGTGGACGTGGAAGTAGTGTTCCATTAGATTTATCTAGAATGGCTTGATGAAATATGTATATATACATCACTAAAATATATCATCTTTTGTAACGATAAATAAAAAAAAAAACATTAAGAATTATAAAATAAAAGTAAATACTATCGACAAGTTTTTCTAAAAGAGTTATATAATTTAATCACATCTTCCATCTTTCCATCCATCCTTCCATCTTTCTTTCCATAATTGACAATCAAAAGTTGGCTTACCAAGTTTAACATTGATATGATTATGTGCATCACACAACCATTTTCCAAATTCATCTCTATTAGTAACCTGAACTTTTTCTTTCTTCATATATTCTCTGAAATCATCAGCACAATAAAAGCATGGATACAAATTTGAAAATGATTTCATAAATGACTTCAAATTTTCTTTTTGTGCAATATCAGGCTTTTCAGGATATGTTGCTGCAATTGAATGTAATAAAGTCCATGTTGATCTACCTAATTCTTCAACATCTGGTGGACAATCGGATGGAATTGTTTCTGTTGTCGAAGCCGCAGCAGCAGCAAATGTTGCAGCTGTTGTACCTACAGCTGATGCTTTTGTTGATGATTCTCCAGCTGTTGCATGATTAGTCACTGAACGGAAGTCTAATAATGTGTTACATGTACGGCATCTATATTAATGAACTTTTTGGGTTAGTAATCAATCTTTAAACTATTGTAAAATAAAAGAAAAAAAAGAGGTTATACTTACGGTTTCCCGTTTTCATCGTACACAATTTTCCTTCCACTTACACCAAATTGTGGTAATCCATGTGGTTTATCGTCTGTCATTGCTATCTGTATTTATCTGAACAAAGAAAAAAAAGAAAGAAAAAGAAATAAAACTTGTCAGACTTAAATCACGGCTTGAAATTTTAATGACACGATGGGTTATCTCCGAAATTATTTCCGAGAAATATGGAGTTATTAGATGGATATCAATAATGGGTTAAAAACAAATTGGAAACAGTTTGATTGGGATCAATTAAATAAAATACACAGACTAAAAATACTAATATAAATAAAGGTAATCACAACAAAATTTAAATTGGATAGACATAATTATCAGATGTCATAATTATATTCTCAGCTTCTAACCTACGTAGAGCAAGTAAACTTTCACTTGATCCGAATCTTTGATCTTCTGGCAATTGCCCATTTATCATTTCATTTAATTCTGTAAATAGATATTGATCCTTTTTGTTAAATCTGAAAAGTTCCGAAAGGGTATGTTTATATAATTGATAACGAGGATCACGTAATTTACCTTCTTCATAATCAATATTTTCTACATTTGTATGTTGTAATGTAGTTGCTTGTGTTAAATTCAAAACATTAGGATTACTATTTTCATCTTGAGTTTGTTCATCTTGATTATCGGTTATTGTTAATTCTGGTAATCTTGAGGTGGTTGATCCTATATTACGACGTAAAATTGGTGAAGTATCTAAATTTTCTAAATTTCTTCTAACATTTTCGACATCAATATTTGTATCTTGATGAATTTGTACAGATTGTGTTTGTGATCTAGTTTGACGTTGATTTGGAGACGATTGAATATTCATATTTGGACGGTTATAAATTTCAAGATCTTCGTCATCATCGGATGATAAACCTGTTTCATCAGTTCTTCTCTTTTTACGAGGAGATTTATTATTAGATTTCTTTTTGACTTCTTTGAATAAAGAGAAACGTAATAATTCATCAGCAACCTTAACATCTTTAACATTAACAGTTGCAGATAATCTAATTTTTGCATGTGCAGTTGCCAATCTAATAAGAGTTTCCAAAGTTCTTGCAGTAATTGGGGTAGTTCTTGAATTTTTAGTATTTGCATCATTTCTTAAACTTGCATAAATATCAACAACTAAATTTTTAGCACTTTCAGTCATAATTGGTTCTTTAGTTTTGGCATATTGAATATATTTTTTCAAGAATGGAATCGTTAAAACCAAAGGTCTAACAGAACCATCTTGAACTTTAACTGTAATACCAGCATGTAAACTTGGATTAAATTTAAGGAAAACTTTTGAAGTTCTATCACCAGTTTCTTCAACATCATGATCTCCAACTGCTAATTTGATATTAGATTTATCTCTAATTGGTTCACCTTCAGCATAACCAGGAGGTATATATCTATGCATATTCATAACATGTTCACTAATTCTTCTATCTCTTTCATCTTCAATATCATCAGTAACAATGAACAATAAATCAAATCTTGATAATAAAGAATCTGGTAATGCAATATTTTGTTGAGGAGTTTTAAAAGTATCATATTGACCGAAAATTGGATTTGCAGCTGCAATAACTGCACATCTTGCATTAAGTGAAGTATGAATACCTGCTTTAGAAATAGTAATAGTTTGTTGTTCCATAACTTCATGAATTGCAACTCTATCAACATCATTCATTTTATCAAATTCATCAATACAAACAATACCTTGATCTGCTAAAACCATTGCACCTGCTTCTAATTTTCTTTCACCAGTTTCTTTATCAGTTGTTACGGCAGCTGTTAAACCAACACCAGATGAACCTCTACCAGTTGTTGTAATTGCCAATGGAGCTGTATTTAAAACAAATCTTAACATTTGAGATTTTGCAGTTGAAGGATCACCAACCATCAATAAATTGATATCACCTCTTATTCTTGCACCATTTTCCAATGTTTTAGAAGTACCACCTAATAACATCAATAAAACTGCCTTTTTAATATAAGAATGTCCATAAATTGAAGGAGCTAAAGATTCAGATAAGAGATCAAAAATTTGTTTCTTTCTTGATAATTTGACAATATTATCAATATCAGCAGGTGTTAAATTTTCAGTAACTTTAGAAGATGTTGATAATGCATGTAATTGATAAACTGAATTTGCTATAATTAAAACTTTAAATGCACCATTATCATTTAAACCACCACCTAAAGATCTATAGACACCAACAACTTGGATTCTATCACCAGGTTTAGCAACATCTGCCAAATCATCATCAAAGATGACATCTAAAGATCTTGGTAATTGACCAGGAGGTGATAATTCTGGTAATTCTTGAATAGTAACAACTTGATGATCTTTATAAACAGATAAACCATATTCAGTTTCAAGTTTATTACCTTCAGCATCTTCAGTTGGATAAATGGCTGGAGTATTCACTGGATCAAAACTTGTAGTTTGATCTCTATAATCTCTTGAAGAGAAATAATTTTTAGCTTCATTATAATGAACTGATTTTATAATTTTTGGTCTAATCAATGAAGCCTTAGTAATGATACCTTCAATTGAGACCATTTTAGAAAGATAAGAAGAGTTAATTGTTCTTGGTGAAACACTATATGCACCAAAAGAACCAACAAATGAGATATAAAAGTTATCATTTTCAGTTAATTCTATTCCTGGAGTTTCGACAGGATTGTAAATAGCATGAACCATTTCATCCAATGCCTTTGTTGCAGCAGGTAAGTATTCTGCCGGGTTATTCAAAAGACCATTTGCAAAATTTAAATCAAAAGTTCTAAGTTCATCAATATTTATAGGTAGTCTTTTCTTATTGTTTCTTAACATACGTTGAATTTCATTTTCGTAAACGGGTATGTCGTTGATTCTGATGGATAAGAAATTCTGGAAAGTTCTGACACGGTCTTCAAAGGCCATGTCAGAAGTATTGGGTGCGGGATTATCTGTTTCCATGATTTGCGTGTGTGTGTGTATACGTATGTGTGTGTTTGTGTGTGCGTTGGTGTCGAATGTGGAGTTGTTTAATTAGGCAAACGCCAAAAAGCTCGAGACATGAAATTAGCAAATATCAAATATCAATCAAGAAATTGGAAAATTCCCAAGTAAATGTAAAATTTAATAAAACGCCAATTAAATTTCCAATTTGGGAAAAGTAATAGGAAATTCGCGATTATGTCAACAATTTTTTTTTTTTTTTTGCATTGGCTCACTACTTACTTACCTGCTCGTGGCGTGGATACATTAGTTTGTAGAGAGGGGAAGCTTGTTTGACAGTGTGAGAAATCTAGCTGATTTGTTGATCAAACAATGTCGGAAAAGGAAGGCGGAGACAGTACCTCGTTTGCCGGCGTGCTGGCTGCGGTGGCGCGAATGCGTGAAAAGGCAGGCGGTGGTGATGGCAGTGGTGGTGATGATAATGGCGGAAACGATGGTGGTGATTCTGAAAGCAGAAAGAAACAGAAGTTGGACAATCTTCCTCCAAAATCACTTCCGGGACGTGTGAATCCACCGACACATGCATTGCCGCCAAAGGTATCCAAGCCTGTTGAACTAGAGAAGCAAAACACGCCTCTTGTGAATTCACGATTTACGAAAGTATCTGATTTGCCACCTGTGCGAGAGAACTATAAGAACAACAACAACAATAATAACAACAATAACAACAATGATAATAATAAATTTGGAACCAAGAACTCCAGCATTGAGAGACCCAATTCCAATATGCAGACGTTTGGTCAAATACAGGTATCGCGATCCCAAACGGGTAATCCTTTACTTGAACATCTAACAGTTTTCCAAATGAATAGCAAGATCCGAGATGTGGACTATGTGATCAACTCGAAATGTGTTGCCCTTTTCCTCTCCTTGCGGTATCATAAACTCCACCCGGAATACATCTACAATAAAATGAAGAAAATAACGTACACTCTTCCGGACACGCTACGAGTGGTGCTTGTCTATGTAGACATTGAAGATTTCCAGGACGTTGTACGAGAACTCAATAAACTCTGTCTTTTCAACGGAATGACACTTGTTTTGGCATGGACCAACGAACAGTGTGCGCATTACCTCCAGAATCTCAAATACGTGGAACGAGACGCCAGTAAAAGAATCATTCAGGGCACTCGGAGCAGTGATGACGACGTGCTTGCCCAAGAAGGCCGGTTTCTTGAGCGGGCGGTTGGGTGTGTGGCCGCCGTGAGAGGTGTCACTCAGCGGGATGGAGAGGCCATCTTGGCCCATTATGGGACGTTGAAGAAAACTGTGGGTGCAGAGGGGGCTCAACTAATACAAATTGGTGGCTTAGGCGCAACAAAGGTGCAGCGGCTCCTCGCAGCATTTAACGAGCCCTTCGTGACGAAATAAGGAAATAAGGAAATGACGAAATGAAAAAAGAAAATAGACGAACGCCGCCAACGCCGCGACGGTGGCCCGATTCGGCAAGACGAAAAGTAAACAAAGGCGCGCGTTGTTGTTTGTTGACATTACAAGTGGTACGGGCATGTTGACGTTTTTTTTTTTTTCTTGTCTAAAGGTCGAATGGGATGAAAGTTTTGTTTGAATCATTCTGGGATAAAGAAGAAGGAGAAAGGACAAGCACTCAAGATCCATCCAGCAACCTCTCTGTTTTGCAAGCTTACCCACCGTATTAACTAGGTATTTTTATATCCTTAGAAATATAAATTGTACAAACAATTACCCATCCCCAAATAGTCAACGGAGAATTACTATTCAAAACAATTACAATCATTGTGAATCTTATCAATACATTCCACCCAACTATTGATTCCATTGCTTAACCTTGTCAAATAGAACCAGTTTCCTCCGAATAATCTATTGATAAATCAATCATAAACATTTATTATTTATAATTTGACAGGTCATAACAGCTTGCTAAAATCAAATCATATATACCTCAACCACTATTCACAATTGAAAAGAAAAACTATCCATTAATACTTATCAATAGTAACTAGTTTTCTTTTTATTAAATATTTTACTCTCATATTATCTGTTAATAATCAAGAATGTCATACTCAAATTCAAACACAAACATACAAACACAAACACACACCAACACAACCACTAAACATCATTCGATGGATGTTCCTGGTAAACGTAAGATTCCAAGAGAAGTCAGATTTGGAAGCTATGTTTTAGGATCCACTCTGGGTGAAGGTGAGTTTGGTAAAGTTAAATTAGGTTGGAGAAAAGATGGGAAATTACCTTCTCAAGCTGCAATCAAGTTAATTAAAAGAGATTCTATTCCTTCCGGTTCAGAAAAAGAAGGGAAAATTTATCGTGAAATAACTGCTTTGAAAAGATTGAGACATCCAAATATTGTAAGATTGGTAGAAGTTTTACAAAATGATAAATATATCGGTATCGTCCTTGAATATGCTTCAGGTGGTGAATTATTCGATTATATTCTAGATCATAGATATTTAAAAGAATCTTTAGCTTGTCGCTTGTTTGCTCAATTAGTGTCAGGTGTTGATTATATGCATTCTAAAGGTATTGTTCACAGAGATTTAAAACTCGAAAATTTGTTACTTGATAAACATAAAAATATAATAATTACAGATTTTGGTTTTGTTAATTCATTTACAAATCAAAACAATGATTTAATGAAAACAAGTTGTGGCTCTCCATGTTATGCTGCACCCGAATTGGTCGTTAGTAGTGATCGTTATGAAGGTAAAAAAGTTGATATTTGGTCTTGTGGTGTCATATTATATGCAATGTTATCCGGTTATTTACCCTTTGATGATGATCCTGAAAATCCAGATGGTTCAAATATTGCAAAACTTTATCATTATATAACTCATACTCCACTTACATTCCCCGAATATATTCAACCAACTCCAAGAGATTTATTAAGAAAAATACTAGTTTCAAACCCAAAGAAGAGAATAAATTTACAAGAAATTATATCACATCGATGGTTAGCTCCTCATGCCCCATTTTTATCCGTTTCTCCAATAGAATGGGATAAAAATTATAAATCTTCCAGAGTATTAACACAACAAGATAAAATTAATAGAAGAATGTCACTTATGGAAAATCCAACTTCTGCTTCATTAATTTTAAATAAGCAAAGTGGTAGATCTTTTTCAACTCAAAACGTTCAAGCGTCATTGTATTCTAATCCTGCTGCACCTCAAACTTCTATAACTACTGCTATTCCATCTGCCGAAACTTCACCAGTTGCTTCACCATTGAGATTAAATAAATCAAATACTTTATCAAATGGTAATACCCTCAATCATTTGAAGATGACATCAACCAACACAACATCAACAAATAATGCAAATTCAGCAAATAATGCAAATACTGAAATTAATAATGACAATCCAAACAATTCAATCTATCCAAATAATCATAATGAAATTGTCACAAGGCATTCAAGATCTGGTTCCACTGCAAGTTTGGTTTTACAAGCTGTTGTTGATGCAGATTTCGAAATTAAAAGACGTTATAGTAATAGCTCTAGTGAATTATTAGCTACACCTGTAAAGGCAAAATCAACTCAAAGACCAATCTCATTCATTCCTTTGTTAACATCAGATAAAAATAATGCAAATTTTGAAACAATCAAAGAAAGTCCTGAACATTCCAAATTAGCACCTTTACCACCTCCGGTATTTAAGAAGAATTTATCATCATCTCTTTCACCTCACATACCACCACCTAAACAGATAGTTGAATCTAATAATAACGTTTCCACAATTAAGTTACCTTCGTCAAGAACTAATAAACCTCGTCCAACATCTTATCATCCTTCATATACTCCAACATCATTGAATTCACCTGTATTAGGTAACAATTTTAATCATGCAGATTTATCATATCTTGCTAAAAATAATTATTCTGAAAATTCTTTAAAAAATAAATCTTACGCAAAGGGATCAACAAATAGTAATTATTCATCAACTACTGAATCATTAGTATCCTCTTCATTGAAAGATTTAAATAATGACAATAATATTGAAAATAAAACTTCCAATTCAGTTGATATTTTATCACATTCACTTGAATCATTATCAATTGTATCTAGTTCGAGTCCAATTATAGAATCAACTACTAATTTTAAAAAGTCAATAAATGATTTGAAAGCTGAAATTCAAAATGATGATATGGATGTAACTATAGGTAATGATATTTCCACTGATAATGAAGATAATAATAATGATGAAGATTTGAAAAATCAAGAAACATCAAAAATTCAAAATGATGATCAAACAATTAAACCAAAAATTGATGTCAATTTAAATAATAATGTTAATGTTTCAAATAATAATTCTAATAATGATACAAAATATAAGAGGTTTAGTTTACTTACATTTTATCAAAATATCCCCGGTCCAAGTTCAGCAAATAGTTATTTGACGACTGTTCCTAAACCAACGATACATGAAGATGAAACATCCACAATTGAAAATAATTCTCCGATAATACCTAAAAAGATGAGAACTACAACTACTGGTACAACTACTAAGGTAGAAACTAGTAGCCCGATAACTACACATCAACGAGCTTTTTCCAATACGGTTGATAGTGAAAGTCAAATTGATAAATCTAATAATGCAGAATTACCAAAGCAAAGGAAAGCTTCCTCAAGTTCACGTGTTAGACCTCAAAGTTCTATCTATGTTAGTTCTAAAAAGAGTAACATCCGTCCATTAGGACCATCAAATATTAAAACTGAACGGAAAATTTCTGGTATTAGCATTCATGATAATAAGGATAAGGATGACAGGGAAACGACATCAACTGCACGTAAAGTTATGGATTTTTTCAAACGTCGTAGTATGCGTATTTAAAGAATATCATGTTTTATTAATTTTTGTTTGTATTTTATTTTTGTACATTGTTTAAATTTTATGGGATTTTTTATACAGTTAATTTAATTATTGTTTTTTTTTAAAAAAAAATATTTTTCCAATTGAAAAGAATAATAGTATTTTACTAGATAATAAATAAATAAGTTGAAATTATAAAGACAATTAATATGTATGATGAATGTTATGAATTAATTTTGCGGAAGATGAACTAATTTATTTTTGCATACTTCTTAAATAATTTTCCTTAACAGCTTCCCATTGTTGTTCTCTTTCAGAATGGTATTTCTTCATCCATTTAGAAGGAGAATTCTTCATAATGATATGTTTTCTTAAGACCCAAGGTTTCAAAGTATTTGAAGCGAAAACGACAGAATTAGTTTCGAATGCTTCTTCAGCTTCTGGATCTGCCTTTTGACCTCTAAAATTACCTGTTAATCTTAAATCACGGACTGCTAAATATTTATCCCATTGATCAGTCTTAGTTCTTGGTCTGACCCAATCTTTCTCTTCGGTTTCAACTGAATAATTGGATTCATGGTTTGGACCTTGTGAATTTCTAGTTAATGATGAAATAGTAATTGCATTCATACCACCACCGGCAAGTGCAAAGAACTGTAATAAGTGAAAGAAAGAATTGATGTTAGTATACGCTAGTTTTCGGTTTTGTGAATCAATTAATGTGAAAAACTTGTTTCACCTGTGAAATACACCTATTAAATATTAAATAAGTGAAGCTTCTATTAAGATTTTTTGAAAACAAACTTCTTTTTTTTTTTGGATACATCTTCTCCACTTGTAGATATACATACACTTAAAATAAGACCATATGGAATCAAACCCTCCCAAGGAATCATGATTGCTGTGTGTAAATGTAACGAGTACTTTGAACAAACAGCCAAACTTGTTCTTCAAAAGGTCTTTCACATGTAGTCTTACAGTATCTTTGATATTCATGTTCTCACTATTGATTTAGTTTTTCTCAAATTTCCCCTCCTTCTGCCAATTTCCAATTTGTGTCAGCAATCGGCGCGTCGAAAAACAGACGATGCGTCGAAACTTTAGTCTTTACATTTTTCTTTTACTTGAAGGACACACACTTGATGGATACAACTTATTGCATATTAGTTTAATGTTTAGTAGAAAATACAGCTAAATTAACTAAACGATAGATAGTTCTTATATATCATATTAAAGTTATAAATTATTTTATAATGACTTATTTATAAAAGACTTTAAAATTAGATGTTGGATGGGTAAAGCATAATTCTAACGGATGCACCGAAAGTCTTTGCTGGTAAGTTGTTCTTGAATTGAGCTCTGATTAAACCATTGTTACCGTGAACTCTGGTGACCTTACCCCACATACATCTGATTTTGGTACCTCTGACTTCTTTAGATGCTTTGTAAACGTATGCAATTCTCTTACCTAAGTAGAATTTTGCATCATCCTTGTTAGCAACACCTTCAATCTTGATTAAAGAAGTGTTTGGGTTGGTAACGTTTTTAGATCTTTGGTATGAGACGTGCTTTCCCTTGACGTACACTGTATTAATAATGATTTTTAAAAGTTGGAGATGTTTATGTTAGTATGTTGATTCTTATCGATAAAAATGAAATCAAATAGCTTTCAATATTCACATATAATAGAAGGATTCTGCATTTACAAACTCTTGTAATACTTGATATTTCATATCCAATGTTAGATTGGTTTTCTTTAGGGAACTGGATAAATAATATTGGAATATTCCTGTGTTTAAAACTTGTTTCTAATGAACCAAAATAAATAGTATACACTTTGTAACCTATTGATTATATTTGATAAATAATTATACAATAAGCAATACTTTTGTACGTTTGTAACATTTATGTCTTTCATATATTATCATTTTTATCTACTCTAATATTTATGTGAATATGTCTGCAATTTCTCAATTTCGGTTTATTGGTGATAGATATCCCGTAGGAACATCGTTCTTTGTATTCCCTGGTGTGATAGTACTTACATCTGTGAGATTCAGCCATTTTTGATGTATCTAAATATCTGCTAAATGAAAGATTTCAAGAAGATAATTGGAGAGTCCATCATTAGAAGTGAAGTTGATGAAATTCTCCCCTACACAATTTTTTTCTCCAGGTGCGGTCCTCCTCCCTCTCAGTGACACTGCACTGGGAGGCTCTGCACTCTCTCTGAGGGAGCGAATGTATTTTTTTTTCTCTTTAAAAAAGCAGTCACGCAACATTGCAAACAGCCCTTTTCTGCGTTTCGTTTTTCTTTTTCTTTTAACAAAGAGGTGCGAGGGTTGTTTAAGAATTACATTTTTTGCGCCCTTCTGCGGTGCACGTGCAAGGGTTTACTTAATTCAATATTATAATATAAGTTTAGAATTGGTATTATTATTATCCTCTTCTATTTACACATTCTTCTTTTCCCATAGGGTGAAATCAAATTTAAACTCGTCTTCGATATTACCAGTGACTTCGAATTCCTCGTGCAGTCCTTTGGATTCCAGAACTTTCTTCAATTTAGCATTGTCACATTTAATCCATAAATCCTTATCTAAATTGAAATATGAATCCATATCTAACTTGTCCTTGTAGGTTATTTCAGTAAGATAGATAGCATCAATCAAATCGTGACTATCTTTTAATAATTGGTTATAAACTTCAGCACCTCCAATAATGAAAATTTCTTCAATTTTGTCACTATCTTGTAAACTTTCAATTGTACTTGCTAACGAATCTGATAAACGTAAATTACCTTCGTTCTCCAATAATTCATTTCCCATTTCTTTGCTTAGTTTTTCGACATCTCTAGAAAGTACAATATTTAATCTATCCTTCAATGGTCTGAATTTCTTAGGAATTGACAAATATGTTTTACGTCCCATAATAACTGCATTCTTCTTTTCTTCATCGGCTGTTTTGGTAGTAATTTTACGGAAATACTTCATTTCTTGTTTGATGGCCCATGGTAATTGTCCCTTATTACCAATACCTAATTCTGGTAAAAGTGCGGCAACAATAAGTGATACTTTAGGTGTCTTAATTAATTTTGATGTAGTCATTGTCCGTTGCATGAATTGGGGATTTCAATGATCTTCAAGCATAGTGTCAATTGAAACATGATGATCATTTATCAAGTCCCAATAAACCATCCCATGCAATTAAAAAAATTAAAAAAATTACGTAATTCACATAGTTTTACCCCAGATTCAATAGATCTTGAGTTTCGAATTCTATTTTAAAAGATATCTAAATTTAACATAATCTAAGTTAATCAATTGGTCCATATACGAACAGATTTATCCTTACCACCACTTGCAACTCTTTTACCATCGACACTCCAATCAACAGTGTAAATTTCATCTAAATGTCCAGGTAAATCAGACATAAGTTTTCTTGTTTTAACATCCCAAACTTTTAATGTAGTATCTTTAGAACAACTTACCAACAATCTACAATCCGATGACCATGATGTTTGATACACTGGTGCAACATGACCTCTGAATGTTGAAATGAATTTACCGTCTCTACCATCCCATAATTTTATTGAATTGTCAAATGATGCAGATGTAACATATCTACCATCTGGTGAAAATGAAACATGATTAACAAGTTTTTGATGTCCTGTCATTCTACATAATGGTTTGTTGGATTTACTTGGTTCCCATAAAAACATTGTGAAATCATCACTTGCAGTTACAAGTCTTTCAGTTATTTTACCACCAACTTTGGCAACTTTTTCAAAATTCTTTAATGCTCTTTCCTTTTCTTCATCTTCATTCTTTGGTTTTTCCCCCTTGTAATCAAATGCTCCAAGTCTTAATGCATAATCTGTTGATAATGCTAAATGATTAACCCAATGTGCATGAGATTTTAATACTTGTAAACATTTACCGTCTTTTGAATCCCAAACTCTGATGGTCTTATCGTGTGAAGCAGAATAGATAAATCCCAATCCACCCCATTTGACACATGAAACTGATGATGCATGACCTGACATCGTCATTAAACAACGCATCGATCCTGTATCCCAAATTTTAATTGATCCATCCTTAGATCCGGAAACTAATCTTGGACTTTGTCCCTTTGCAACTAAATGAATAGGTTCCCATGATAAATAACTAATCCATTTTCCATGTCCTGATAATGTACCTAAACAATCACCTGTTTTGGAATCCCATAGTTTAATATTTGAATCCATTGAACCAGTTGCAATTATATCACCTCTTGGTGACCATTGAACACATAAAACCCAATTACTATGTCCGCTTAATGTTTTTTGAATTGTTTGTGTATTGGTATCCCAAATTCTGGCTGTCGAATCACCTGCTCCTGTAACTAATTTGTCACTCGTATTTGGTGCAAATTGTGCCGCTAAAATTGTCGATCCATGACCTGTAATGGTTGCTGATGCTCTTGTAACTGGTTTCACTTTAAAAACAGCTCTTGGTGTATATACAAGTGTTAAGAAATCTTCGGTAGTTTTCAAACCAGGTTTGAGAACTGATGCATAAAGGTTATCTTTAATATCAACTAAATCTTTTTCAGTTTCTAAGGAGAAAGTATATGGGATTGGATCATCCGATGTACCATTTAACTCATTCAATAATTCTTCTAACTGCTTTTCGGTAATTGCACCAGGAACTCTAATTGAACTACCAACAGATTCTCCTGTATCAGAAGCTTGAAATTTAACTAGAACATTTGGTAAATCTTTTGGAATTATATCAACTTCACGAGGTTGTTGTGCTTCTTTTTTTTGTCTCTTCGATTGCGGTGGAACTAAGGTAGACATATTTTATATATTTAGCAAAGTGAATCGGTTAAAAGTATATCAATAATCTCTTGCAATAACAAGTATAAAAATTAAATAATTAGTAAATTATAGTAAAGAATTGTATGATTAAAAAAATTATTTTAAGAAAATTTTCATGTTGACTGAAATTTAAAAAAAAAATAGCACAGCCTTGGTATGTGAATATATTTATTCACCTATAACTTCTTCTTCGGAAGGAACTGCGACATTGGTCTACCCATTCCCAATCTCTTCTTCCGGGGTTTTTGAATGTTGTTGACAGCTAATACTGTAGCTATATTTGTTGTTGGATTTGTTGGTATATTTGTTGTTTTGGTTGGAGGTTTGTATATTTTTCCTTCCTTCTTAATTTGAGCAAAAGAAGCAGGATTTGTAGACACCCTTACTGTTCTATCAGAATCGTGAATCGTACTTTCCTTTTTAAGATGGGTCAATATTGTATGCCTATTTATTGGGGCTAATATCCTTGGAGGTAGGATTTTACAATTTTCGTCTTTCTTGGTATATGTTGAAATTATATTTGAAGTCTCGCTTCCAGAAACTATAGCACCGGTAACTGGGTTGTAAATTATTCCCTGTGATCCCACAATTGGAATCGGTTTTGATTTATTACTATTCATATCAATCCTGACATTTTTAGCCGGATATTTAAATTTAGGTTGAATATGAAATCCCAAAGCATTTTTAAGCGTTTTAGAGAAATCCAATGCACTAATATTTTTGTAGTATGATTCGGGTATTTCTTTGAGAAAACATGATGTTTCAGAAGCAAGGGTTGAATCAGCCATAATATCATATGTGCTCAAATACAATTGTTCCTTTGCTCTTGTTATCGCAACATAAAAACATCTTCTCTCTTCATCAATTAAACTATCTGGTGCAAAATAATCGTGTTGATCAAGTGCAAATTTGGAAGGTAATATATTGTTGACTATTGATGGGATAAAAACAACTGACCATTCAAGACCTTTTGATCCATGAATCGTTGTTAAAGTAACCTTACCTTTACCACCCGCTTCATTATCAGACGAAACTGACTCGGCCAAGTAAACATGTTCCAAAAACGATTGTAAAAATGTAAGTTTCGACGTTGGTTTAGGTTCAATTCCATAATCCCCTTTACCTTCAATTTCAGATTTCTCATCGGTTTTAGTTTCTTCCTTGATAATAACTTTGCTGAGATTCTCTTGTTCTATAAATGTCTGTTCGTGTGCCATTTTCAACAATTCATCCTTTTCTGGATCATAATTCCTAATGTGGTTTTTCAATTCTGTCAAATTAGCTGAAATATCAGATAAAATTTCGGCCTCTTCTTTTTTGCTTGTCTTTTTTTTCAAAATACTATCAATAAGGTCAAATCGTTTTGTGATATATTCAAAGGCATCAATAGTTTCTAGGTTCTCTATCTCAGTCTTACACTCATTGATTATTAATACTAAGCTACTCAATGACTGTTTAGCTTTCGAAGTTGCACCAGGCAATTGACCGCTTGCATATGATTCTACAATTTCCAATACATTGTTGTTTTTGTTTACATCGGTAGAATAAACTGACTTTTCCATCTTAATCAATAATTTAGCACCACAACCAGCACAAAACCAATCAATGACACGTTTAAAAGCAAGCCAATCGTTAAGAACAACTACTCTTAAACAATCCATTGCCATTGAAATTTCCTTCAATTCCCAAAATGATAAACCTTTTACAATTCTGTATGGTATTCCTCTTTTTGTTAAATCAATTTCTATTGCAAGAAACGTCCTTGAAACTCTAACAATTACTGCAACATCATTGTATGTGTAATTATAATCTTTATTTTCTACGAGATTGTGAATTTTATTCGCTATGAAGACCGATTCATCATATGCATCTGTGTGTTTGATATAAAAAACAGGAGTTTTGGAATCATTGTTTGAGATTAGATGTTTATCTTCTCTAGTTGGTTGATGTCTCATCAATTCTTCTCCCACTCGTAAAATAGAATCAGAAGATCTATAATTTTGATCCAAAGAAATTTTCATAAATCTCTGATTCTTCTGCAATGCAATAGTCTCTATTTTTTTGAAGTTAGCATAAGTTGCATTTCTGAATCCATAAATGCTTTGATCTGCATCTCCAACAATAGTTATACTATTGCTGCAAAATTTTGTAAACTTGTACATCAATTTAAATTGAATATCATTTGTATCTTGAAACTCGTCAATCAAAATATGTTTGACATGAGAGACACATTGAGGTCGAATTTCTAATAACTTGTCAACGTAAAGTAAAACATCATCAAAATCTAGGGCTGAATTTTTGGCTAATAATCTTTGGTATTCATGGTATACTTGTAGCATTTGTGCTTCTAGGTCAGTGTTAGTAGTTACATCGTCCGGAAAAACTCCAGCCGCCTTTTGTTTCAAGATAAATCCTTTAGCTTGATCGATATCCTTTTTCTGATTTTTCACCAGATCCAATTCCAAATTATTAATGGCTGTTATGATTAAATCTTTTTGGTCCTTTGTGTCTGCAATAGTTGTATTGTTATTTAAACCAATATATTTACCATAAAATTTCAAGTATCTGAAACAAATAGAATGGAATGTTCCAATCTGCAATCTAGACAAGTTGATGTGAGGATAATTGGTAAGCATCTGTTGTAATCGTTCATTCATTTCATTTGCAGCCTTTTTCGTGAAAGTGGTTATAATAATACCAGATGGTGGTAGTTTGCATACTAACAGTAGGTACGCCACTCTGGACACCAACAATTTGGTCTTCCCTGTTCCCGGGCCAGCAATGACTTGCAAAACAGTATCATGGGGCGCCTTTAGTGCTTCTGCCTGTCTCTCGTTAAGAGACCCGAAAAGCGACTCGTCCATGTAGGGTCTCTTTTATTTATTTCCCTATTCCAACCGAACTGAAAACAATAACATTGCAAACCTCTGTCACGAAAAAAAGGAAAATAAAAAATGAAAAATGAAAAATAAAAAATAAAAAAAGCGGTGCCACTAACGCGTTCTTGGCATGAGAGAATAAGCAAATAGTGCGTATTGTGCGGTTCGTAAAAAGTACGCATAATAGCCGAATGTGACATTGAGAGATAAAAATTTAGGGGCCTGCACCCAACTTGCTGCAATGGAAGCCTTCGTATTCGGTTGGTTCGCTTTATTCCATTTATCGCAGCTCGTTTCTTTACGCTGTGGAAATTACAATTTTCTTTATCTTCTTCTGACTTATCTCTTTGTCAATAGCATGCAATCGGACCTTCATAGGGCGTACGTGCAAGCATTTGAGCAGAACTTTCTGGGTGATATGGATCTTTCCGAGTATGTTAGTGGAGAGGTGCCTGCTCATGAAGAGTATGTCCGTTTCCGGCTGGACATGTATAGGATGTTACATGCAGTGGAAAAACAGCAGAATACTGATGAAATTTTTAGTCACAAACATATAGAACAAAATGAAGCCATGGATTCATTTAATGAGAGTGTTGCACTGCGAAGGAAAGATTTGAAGAGTGAGGGATCGATGTTGAGGTATCCAAATGAGTCCCAAAATCAATCACAAAATCAACCTTTGACTCATTCTTTGAACTCTGTAAACCTAAACTCAACGAACCAATCAAACCAGTCAAACCAATCTCAGTATTTTAGTCAATCGATGAGTGTATCTAATAGTAATGAAATTCCTGCAGATATTGATTCTAAACCGGAAGTTAATGTCATATCAGTTGATACACAAACCATCGATCAACTTCCTTCTTCATATTACTCATCAGAATTACCCTCTAGTCCATCTGATATCAATAGACCGGTATATCAGTCATCAACAAATCAAAATAACATCCAGTCAACTTTGCCTTCTAATTTCCATCATCAAACTTTCACTAATAATACGGACCATGCAATGATTAATCAACAAAATTCACGATTGGGCCAACTCCCTAACAATTCACAACCATTACTCTCTCAATTTCAAACAGGGCAAAGAATTTATCAAAATCAGATTAAATCTTCGCCATCGATATCTCTACAATATCAGCCATATCAAAATCCCATTCAAACATTGATGAATGAAAATTCAAAAATTATCAATTCAATAAATCCGTTGAGCACTTCACATTTTCCATTAAAACAAAGTGACTCGATTAACAGTACTCATAGCAATGAACTTCAATTTAAACAAGAAAATGATAGTCCTTTAAATGATAAACCAAGGTTACTGAATCCTAGAAACAGTGGGCAAAAATTTGAGGATAATCTGTATGAAACTGATGTTGGAGGAAGAGGTCAACAAAAAGGAGAATACCATAGACAACAAACAATATTAAAATCAACAGCCCGAACCGAACAACCAAATATAACAACAAGCGAAGAGAAACATCGGAATTTCGGAGATTACCAACAACAACAACAACAACATGAATATGACTTGCAAACTCAGTATCATCAGCAGCAAGAGAAACAACAGAAACAAGAGAAACAACAGAAACAACAGAAACAAGAGAAACAAGAGAAACAACAGCAGCAACAGAAGCAAAAGAAACAACAGAAACATGAGTATCAAGAAAAGCTTTCTGAAGACCATTTGGATACTTTTAAAGGAAAAGCACTTGATTTATTGGTATTTCAGGATAATTCTCAAGACTTCAAAATGTTTGATAGATTCAATCAAGAGATTTCATTTGATTTTTTAAGTTCTTTAGACGGCAAATTTTTTATAAATGATATATTTTTGGAAAATGACGGTATAAATGAAAGTATACCCATTGCTTGTTATCGTCGAAATTACAATAGTCTGTTTATATCACTTTATTTTAATGAGGAACCAAAATATCTCACAATGAATAATAAAAATTATGAAGTTGAAAATATCCAACTTTCTCTTACATGTAAATCAAACTTCTCAGATTCCGATGTTGAACTTACATACTTTGATAAACAAATAGGAGATAAAAATGAAAATTTTGTAACAATGGAAAGTGAACTAATGAATTTAGGATTATTTAAAGGCAGAAAAAACATTAAATTGAAAAGATTCCGATTTAGAAAGTCGACACCTAATAATGGTAAATACATTGCAAAAGATTACTATTATATTCAACTTAACTTACTTGTTGAACTGAAGGAGATAGGTTCAGACCCCGAAGTAACAAGCAAACGGAAATATCCATTTAATACAGTTCTTCGAAGTCTGAAAACAAACGGTATTTCAGTTAGAGGGAGAAATCCTTTATTTTATACCGAGCGTAATGATGTGAGTATTGCTCGTGACTCTAGCAGATGTTATAAAGTATTTATATCTACATAATTATACATAAATTAATGGAATACAATTATAGACTTACGCATGTATAAAATAAACCCCCTGATTCTTCTTATAGGGGACTCACTTCAGTTGAGCCTTCTTTTATAAGTCTCGGTACTTAAAATTTTTGAAAAAGAACATGATCCTCAATAACTTCATTAATGTTATTACTGGTGAGGCTTATCTTTCTCACCAAACAACATTAAAAGGACATCAATGGTAACAATGAGAGGTCCACAATCTTTCCCTCCGGGTAAAGGACAGTTACTTTATGCGAAATCTAAAGTTTATATTCATCTAACATCAAATAAAAATGACAACATACCGGGATTTTTAACGATTGTTAAACCATTCCCCGACTCCAGAAACGATGATTTGATTATTGCATTTATACCTGAATTAGACCTATCGGTGGAGGATAAAACTGCTGTTGAATATTTTGACTTGTATGGTTTGGATGGTGAAGACAATGATTTTTATTCGAAAAGTCAAAAGAAAACTGGTGGTGAAAACTATCCTCAAATAAACAGATTTATCGATAGACCTCGGATATCATCAATCTCATCATATGCATTTGGTGTTATTATCAATCAATTATATACCATTCAAGTAAGGCCTAAAAAGACTAGTTTATGGGAAGGATCGATTATACTCCATCCAAAACAGGAAAATGATAAATTGCCTGCATTATTTTTCCATGATGAAGAATCATTAGGTACAAAACGTGAACAGAAGCTTAAAAATCAAAACTTTGAACCCTTTTCAGAAAATCAAATTGGTGGTAACTCATTATATTGGGGAGGTGATAGATTCATAAGCTGTTTACGAAATTACGCAACATTAACTGAAAGCACTTTGGAAATCGGAATGTTCTTAATCAATTGTACTCAAGAAGATGCAATGAATTTTGTACCAAACATATTAAATAATGATAAAGATAAACAATCATATGCTTTTAATGAAGATGTGAACCAAGTATTAACAACTGCAAAATGGAACATTTTAACGGGTTTAGCTTCAATTACAGGATTTGCTAAAAAGCAAATTAATAATGCAATTGACAATAAGATATTACCACAATCATTGCAAAAATATGTTGAACGGCCAGAAATCAAAAAAATAACAGATGATTTTGATAGTGCAAGTATTTATTTGGCTAAATGGGCTTTGGATGTTCAAGAAGAAGCTGAAAAAAATAGAAAAATGATTATTGGTAATGAGTATTATAAAGAACTTATTAGTGTTGAGCTTGGTGATAAATTCATTGAACTAACGCCTTTGGAAGTTTCAAAAGCGGCAAGAAGGGGGAAGATGACTGAAGAGGATTGGAATAAATTCTTTGATTCCAATGGAAGTTTACAGTTTACGATAAATGAAATAATCGAACAGGCCTTTCATTCTGGGTTGGATGAAAATATTAAAAAAGATGCTTGGTTATTTTTATTAGGTGTTTATCCTTGGGATACAACAAAATCAGAGAGGGAACAGTTAAAAATATCGTTAGAAAACAACTATATTGAATATAAGAATAGTTGGAAAGCCGATTTAACCAAACAAGAGAATGATGCTTTTTGGAAAGACCAGAAAACTAGAATTTATAAAGATTTGAAAAGAACTGATAGAGACATTGAATTATTTAAATCAAGTAAAACTGATGATTTTGATGATGATTTTGATGATGATTTTGACGGATCATATTGGAGTGAAGAAGATGAATATGGCAATGAAACATTATTTCACAACAAAAATCTGTTAATAATGAGAGACATTTTATTTTCTTACAATGAATTAAACTATAACTTGGGTTATGTTCAAGGAATGTGTGACCTTTTAGCTCCCTTATATTATATCATTAAAAATGAAGCCATAACTTTTTGGGCATTTAGTAGGTTTATGGAAAGAATGGAAAGAAATTTTGTGAGAGATTTGAGTGGCATGAAAACACAAATGGTCACGTTGACTGAGCTAGTGCAATTCATGTTGCCCGATCTATATATCCATTTGGAAAAATGTGATTCAAGTAATTTGTTTTTCTTCTTCAGAATGTTACTTGTCTGGTTTAAAAGAGAGTTGACGTTTTTTGAAACAATGGATTTATGGGAAATAATGTGGACAGATTATTACTCTTCGCAATTCATCTTATTTTTTGCATTGGCGATTTTACAAAAGCATAGCAAGATAATCATTAATACGCTTAAAGGTTTTGATGGGATCCTCCGATATATCAATGACTTGAGCGGGAAATTGGATGTTCAGGATTTGTTGACTCGATCTGAATTGTTGTTTTTAAAATTCAAACAGATGGTGGAGCTTATTGATCGAAGCTCCAGTAGTTCATCTTTTTCGGGATCACAGAAAGGTCCTGTAATTCAGCCAGTCAGTGAAGAATTAAGAATGCTTCTATCAAAAGACATTATCATTCAAAAGGAAGAAACTCGGACTTCAGAAACTCCGTTCGGCTAGCGTTATTGGAATTTTTTTTTTGCATTTTGTCCATTTTTTGCATTTTTTTAATCATTTTATTTATTTATTTTCCTTGGTACAGCAAAAGAGTTTTCTTGCAGGCTCGTATCATTATAAAAACACCTTTAATACCCTTATTTTTCCGCCCAAAACAGGATGTACCATTTCTTTGCGTTCGGCACACGTGTGTGATTTGAACCAAACTCTCATGCACACCGCAGCACTTAAACTTTTTTTTTGTGCATGCTTACGTAATGTTTGTGAAAAATTTTGTGAGAAAAAAAATTACATGGAAAATGCTGCTGGTCTCCCCCTTCCCTTTCCCCCCACGGTGGTGTACCAGTGTTTGCTTTTTTCCCTAAACATCACAACACCACCAGCTTTTTATTCCGGACCTAACAATCTTGTGACACAAAACTCCGAAACGAGATGGCGAAAGAAGATACAGACAGGAAATCCCAGGATGTGGGAAAAACAGCGTATATTTCCAGTGGGCTTGACAACGGTGATGGTCCAAGCAAAAGGTTTGAAGCTAAAGGCGTTATAAATAATACCAAGCCAGGTGCTAAGGGTAAACACAAACGAAAAATTGTCAACACGAAAACTGATGTGGAATCCGATACCCTACATGAAACGATCAATCAATTCGAACATCAAATTCAGTCACAATTAAATGATCAACTACATGATGCCATTGAAAGTGATTTCCTTATTAAAACCAATGATGTCGCTGACAATCAACTTGGGGGAAATACTCTACAATCTGCGATAGGTGAACCTAATCTTGTTTCACAAATAAATAATGGAACAGTAGTTGAAATAAGTTCAAAATTGAATGAAAACGAAGGTGATGGCATCCAAAATCGTGATAATGGTCACGACAATACTGATGTGATTGAGAATACTCATAGAAATTTGCTAGATACTGCAAATATAGATGATGAATTAAGAAGTCTGGAAAGCATGGATATACAAAATATACATTCATCTGTACACAACGTAGATATAGCTGCAGCTGCAGTTGCATCCTTTGCGCGAGCTACACTCAGTCATAATGATGATGATGATAATGATAATGATAATGATAATAATAACATTAACACGCGTCCTAAGGAATCTCAAACATTAACAGATATTCATGATCATGAACATAATGTTGACGTTGATGTCGATGTTGATGTTGATGTTGATGTAGATGATATAGGTGATATTGCAAAACATATGGATGTTGATATCAACGTGGATGTAGGCGATATCAATGTCAGTGGTGTTGATGTGGACGATGTTGAAGTCGATGCTGATGTTATGGCTGATATTGTCAAACATGCCAGTCTGAGTACAAGCATCTCCGAAGATAATCTGCCAGTTATGGAAACTTCTCTCAATTCAGTAGGTGATGATCACGTAAAATCAAAGAACAAACCGAATTCCAAAGAGGCGGGTGGTAAGAAAACAGCAAAACAGATTAAGATAGGCCAGCTGTTCAAAGGTAAAACATTTTATTTGCCTACTGATTCTGCAGAAAACCAGACTGTCAAAGAGATGATTTCATCATGTGGTGGAATTATCTCTGATTTTTCTAATCAAGAATTTACCTTATTAGTGCCAAGTAAAAATGACGTACTGAATGAAAATATTCCACAGTATACATATGCTTATGTTTATGATACATTCAACAAACAAACAAGTATTAATATGAAAAAATACAAAATTCCAAATCCAAAGTCAAAAACTGTGCAAGAACTTAAAATCAGTATCGGGAATTTCCCAATTTCAAAATCGTTAGGTTACGAACATCCAGTCAATAATGAAATTGCCACTGAACTTGATAATAATGGCAACACTAATGAAATCAAAATTTATACCAATAATTCTCTTTCTAAACGAAAATCAAATAAATTTACAGATGAAGAGGATGAGTACATTCTGGATTTGGTTAGAAGAAATCCTCACCTAAGATCTACCCATACTTTTTTTGCTAGAATTGCACAATTACCACCATTATCAGAGCATACTGGGAACTCAATTAGGTATAGATACAGAAAAGTCTTAGCACCAAAATTAAATTATGTTTATAAACTTGATCCAAATACAGGTGAACCTTTATATGATCAAGAAACAAATGAAATATTGAAGATTAAAGAGATACCATCATTAATTAAATCTCAATACTCTTCTGAGGAAGATTATGCTCTTTGTAAACATATTTGGGCGTATAAAAAGGGTGAACTGATTGTTACTGCCAAGAAAAGGGTAGAAGTTACACAAATTCCTGAAATTGTGTTTGAAAAATTGCACAAAGCGAATCCAAGACATTCAGCTATGTCATGGAGAGATAGATATAGAAAGTTTGCCGCAAAATTTGGTTTGAAGAGATATATTTCATATTATGAAGAGTGTCAAAATAAAAATATAGTTGCTGAACCAATGAAAAATATGAGTTCCAGAGCTGATAGGAGAGATTACAAAGTTGATGTTTTTGAGAATGAGACCATTACAAAACGTCAAAAGGATGATGTTGATAAGAATTCCAACAAACGTGTGAAACTTGATGATGAAGCTATTAAAACACAAAATGAAATCAAAACTAAAAAGGATAAAGAAATCAAAAATATTGATTCCATATCTACTGGAATTAATGATGATTTTGTTGGAAATGGTTCGTCTGAAAGATCTATTGAGAATAATTTGAAGAAACCTTCAATTTTGGTGGATCCTTTGTTGTCAGAAGATCACAACACGACTACTAATGAGGCATTAAGTGCTTTAGCCAATATATCAACTAAACAAAGAAAAATTGATAACACTATTAAAATGAAACATGGTACAGTTGAGGGTAAGACTGGTGATCTCAATGAAATCAAGAATAATAGAGCCAAGACTGTTACAAATACAAAAAAACAATCATCAGATATTAACAAGGTTAGAAAAGAAATTGTTGGTAAAAGTATAAACAATAAATTAGGTCTTGCTGGAAAGAAAAGAAGTATTAATAATGTAATTGATGAGGATGCAAACTTATTTGCTTCTGCTACAGTTGATGAAATGAAACAATACAACATTTCATTAGATGAAGCCGATAAAAAGATGGTGAGTCTTGTTAATAAAAATGATAGTAATATCAATGACAACACTGCAGTTGGTGTAAATGGAGCACATACTAACGAAACTGAACATGAACATGAACGTGAAAATGAGGATGAAAATGAGGATATTGAAATGATCAATGTTAAAGCAGATGATGGATTAATGGACTTTAGACAGTTGGTTGATATTGATCCAGAACCACTTAAACATCGTGATACAATTGATTTACCATCAATGGTTGAACGTATTCGTGAATGTTTCAGAAATTTTGGTGATAATAGTACACCTTATGAGTTGTTTAAAGATATCAGTGATCAAACTGGTATTTCAATGCTTTGGTTAAATTATTGGTTTGATTGTTCTTGTGGTATGTTGGGTACTTTCATTCAAGCCATTATTCATTATTTGAAAACTGGTGAGTTAATAATGAATAATGTTTCTGGGTTTTGGACTGAAAAGGATGATGAATTATTAAAAGTTGATCCTGATAATAAACCCCTTTTGGAGCTACATGGTAAAGATAGTGTTACTAAAAGAAAGGCGGTTTTATTCAGTTATCTTGTGTAATAGTGTATAATATATACAGCTGATCTAATCAAATAATAATAGCCTGTAATTCTTCGGAGTAACTTGTTACTTTTTTAAGTACCAAGTCTTGCCCTAAATTACTTAACAAAAGAGTTAAAAACAAAACTTTAATTGAACTTGAAGGTACCCAAACTCCAACAGAGTTATCAGTTATGTTTTGAAAAAAACATAAAAAAAAAGATTAAAAATAAACGACCAGAGTGAGGGTTGAACTCACGATCTTGCGATTAACAGTCGCACGCCTTAACCAACTTGGCCATCCAGTCATATATATTTTCTTAAAGTTTTACTTGTTCTAAATGAAAGTGAGTAGTGTCAGGCATAATTTTAAAAAAATGTTTGATATCAATTTTAACAATTTAAAATACCAAAGAAACAAAGTATTGGAAATCCCCTTTTAATTGGGTTTTCTAAATTTTTGCCTAATGATTAGAATATTGTCTTCCCAAAGCGTCTGTGACGTCAACAAACAAACATTTCCCTGTTACTTTCTTTTTTTTTTGGGGAAAAATGATCACTTAACATCCCCCTCCCCAACGTTCCACATTTTTTTCATTTTTTGGTTACCAGTATAATAAAGTATAGCATGTTCATTTTTAGGCGTCCATTATAATCACTTAATGCATCATCGTAATTAGTAGTCTCTTTGGTATCAGAAGAACCAACTATTTCTTCTGAGCTCAAAGATCCCTTTAGAATAAAATTCTTTGACTAGTTGTTGCCTAAGAGTTTTATTTTCTTAAAAAATATCACATAATCACTCAATTGAGTTAAAATTAAAACTAGCGTAAACTCATTATCTGATATGTAAATAAAAATGTGGAGACTTCGCATTGGCGCCCCAACTTATTTTTTTTTTAATTTAGCTCCGAGATTATCAAACAATTTCGGTAAGAACTTAATCAAGTTTTAGAAGATTATAGAAGAGGTAATGTTCAATTGTGTTTTTATTTGGAGCAAATTAATAATATAAGCTTGAAATGTTAGTTATATCCACAGTTTAAAGAATAAGAAAGAATAAAAAAGGAATTTCCGATGACATGCATGTTGTGGCTTCTACTGTGGTTCAAGTTGACAACATTACATCTGTGGTTTGATTTTTTTGATTATTAATCAAGCAAACCTTTTAAATAACGCCCATATCCTTCAATTCAAGACAAAAATCAAGAACAACTTCATGTATCAGCAAAAAGACACCCCAGAACCATGAGTAAAGTTGAGACAACAAACAAAGCATCATTGAATATCATCAATGATTTACCAATCGACAAGCAAATTGAACATTTAGTTAAAGCTCACAAGGAGCTTCGTGTCACAAGAACAAAAGAAGAGAAATTGAGTATCAATAAGAAAGCTGATGACTATGGTGTTAAACTTTTGCCTGAATCAACTAAAAAAAGGTTACAAGAGGCTGGAATTGATATTTCCAAAGGTTATCCCGAGTTTCCGGATAGTAATCAAATTCCAATTTTTGTTGATGAAGCTTATGCAATTAGAGATTTTGAAGTTCCATTTACTGATAGGGGCACACATGCAGATCCAGAAAAGAAAGCTCTTTTCGGCGCTGCTAAGGAAATTATCAATTTAACTGATAAAGTTGGAACTGAGATTGTTGGTTTACAATTAGAAGATTTAACTGATCAACAAAAGGATGAATTGGCTTTATTAATTGCGGAAAGAGTTGTTGTATTCTTTAGAGATCAAAAATTATCACCACAAAGTCAATTGGAATTAGGAAATTATTATGGTAATGTTGAAATCCATCCTAAAGTTCCATATGTCAATGGATTACCTGGTGAAACTGTCATTTGGAATGATTATAGTATCAAAAAGGGAATGGATTTAAACTATAGTAATGCCAATTTTGCAAATTGGGATGGTAACAGATATATTGGTTATGGTAGTCAAGTTTGGCACACCGATTTAGTTCACGAAAGACAACCCGCAGGATACACCCATCTACATTTAGACTCAATTCCAGGTGTTGGAGGAGATACTATGTGGGCATCTGGCTATGCTGCTTATGATAAATTGAGTGATGAGTTGAAGAAGTTTCTTGATGGTAAAAAAGCAGTTTATAGTTCAACAGATGGTTATCTAGATAGAAATGATCCATTAGGTGGTGCCAAAAAAATTGAAAGAGTTCATCCTTTGATTAGAACACATCCTGCTACTGGTTGGAAATTTTTGTTTGTAAACCGAGCAATGACAAGACGTATTTTAGGCGTTTCCCCAATTGAAAGTGATTTAATTTTGAGTTTCTTATTTGATATTTATGAGAAGAATGCTGATATACAAGCTAGATTTAAATGGACAAATACAAAGCCAAATTACGGTACTTCTGCCATATGGGATAACAGAATTTCTCAACACAGAAATGTTTGGGATCATGAAGGTAAACATCCAAGGCACGGCACTAGGGTTACCTCATTAGCAGAAATCCCATATTTTGATGAGAATTCAAAATCTCAGAGAGAAGCACTTGGTTTGCCATTGAAGAAATGGGATGTTTAACTGATTAAAGTAAATATGATTTTATAATTAAAAAAAAAGAAAAACATGAGCCGTAACTTGCCGGTCATGCGGCTTTACTTATTATCTGAATAACCGGAAATACAGATGAAATGTCAACCTGAGGTATTTCTTCTGCGGCAATAATAAGGTTTTTATGTAGTTATGATGTTTATTAATATTATCATCAGATAGTTACTGGATAACTGTCGGAATGGTGGTGTATACAAAATATCATATAGAAACATAAGTTAAAAGAATAATAGACATGAAAAGCTAAGAAATCAATACTGATTTGAGTGGAGTTAATTATTAAAATGGTAATCGTAAAACAGATATGGCATCAATTGTTTCTATCAAAGATACAAATTGTGCGTGTCTGTCTGAGAGGAGGTAAAGCGTCATTAAATTTTGTTTTTGGAAAATATGGAGATTGAAAAAGCCATCTTTATCAAACATTGTAGTTAACATAAAGTCATTAAAAGGAGAAAACATCAGAAGAATCTTGGTTTTGTATATACAAATGTGAATTTTTCATTTCCGGGAGGGTATTAAGTGTGAGTGAAGAATCATTAACGTGGAAATCTTCCAACGAGGAGACAGATGAACAGTTTGATAATAAAGGTAATTTAGTAAGATCATCATCATCATCATCTTCTTCTTCTTCTTCATGTTCAGCATTTTTCCCAACTAAAGTGTTGTGAAGCTGAGAATTCATTCTGACAAGGGAACAATCACATTGTTCATCAAATGAGTTATTAGATTGTTTGTGAGCCAGATATTTATTGTTTTGGGCGTTGAGGTTTGTTTCATCATCAGAATAAGAATCCAAGGAGGAATCAAAGTCTGAGTCTGAGTCCGAAGCAGAGTCCGAGTCCGAGTCATACTCAATACTCTGGATATTCAGGTTTTGTAACGCGATAGAACAAATATCATTTGAGAAAAGGGCAGCACCTGGATCATGAGAGTAGCCATGAGTATTCTGATTTTGTTTTTGATTACGAATGCTATCGTAATCATCATCATCATCATCATCCTCAGACTCGGAATCATCAGAAATGTCAGAATCATCAGAAGTACAATATATACTAGATGAATTTTGATTGTTCAGATGGATTTGGTTCACCTCTACTTCATAATTACCATTATCATCATCATCACCATCATCACTTGAAGTGAGAGATTCAACATTTACCGACACATTATTTAAAAGTGGATAGTTATTTGAGTCCATTGAATCTATTGAATCATAAGAATACGAGACAAAGTTAGTATTGGAGGAGTTTTCCAAACGGTTGAGAGAGTTGATAAGAGTATCGAGCAGGTTTGCCTGGCACACGAGTCGAAGCAGATCTACATCGTTTTTCACTGCTTCCTGTGTGAGTTTCGATTTCACCTTTGACGCGAGGAGATAAGTTTGAGCTATTTTTCCCGAATGATAGGTGGATAAAAGCGAAGAAATCATAGCTTGGCAAAAGAACAGTGTCAAAAAGACGAGCTTGCAGATAGGAGGATAAGATATAGAGAGAAGAAGATATAGAGAGAAGAAGATAGTTAAATTTATCAAAACAGAGGGGATCTGGGGGTTAATAACTGGTAACTCAGCAGACACGAAGACTCATTCGGCATCAGGCTACGCGGACAAGTTTTAGCTCCGCTGTTTTGTGAAAATTAGTCTCGCAACGGTTTTCCCGTCCCTGCTAATTACTAATTTGTTAATTCCGTGCCGAGCCTTTTACCGCGCACTCCACCTTCACCTTCACCACCGCGCGCACCGCCTCATTGCCTCACCGCCTCAACGCCTTACCACTTGATTTTCTCCCACTGCGCTACCTCCACGCCCTGCTGCGCCACGTCCTTACGGCACTTTTGGCGCATATAGAAAATAGGACAGTCCCTGTTCCCACAGAGCACTTCCTGGTGCACAGAGCCCTGGCATCGTTGACACTCCGTCCACAACCGAGCAAACCGGGATTCCAAAACCGCCATCTTCGCCACCGCCCCACCATAGAGCTCTCCACTCCGCGATTGGCAATGACTGCAGAGCATGGCGTCCGCGGAGATGGCACTTCGGCACCCGCGACAAGTATTTGACTTTCTGGCAAATCTCATCAAAAGTCCGGTTTTCCCATTACCACCACTATTATTATTACTATTGTTATTATTACCGCTGCTACTGCTTCCGCTGCTACTGATAATACGCGTGTGAGAACCATGTAGAAGGTCCCTAGTTCGCTTGTCTCCGAGAATCGGCTCGAAAATTCTCGTTAGCGGCTTGCTCAATTGGTTCTCAAGATAGTATTTCGTGTCAATCGGCAGAGAGTTCTCCAATACGTACAGCGGATCTTCCGATTTCTCGTAATTTTTATCACCTATAGTCTTGATGATCACGTATGCCACACGATCACCGACATTAGGTGCACTACCGGGATCTCTTTTACGCATTCTCTCGGCAAGTTCAACATGTGGTTGTCTATTGGCATAATCTTGTCTACTCAATTGTTTGGAAATCACCAATTGCGATAAATCAACCTTATTTTGTAATAAATTAGCAATGGTCTTCTTCACAAACTCTTCTGCTTCTTCAACATTACGATCTTCTAAAATCAATTCTAAAACTCTCGTAATCACATTTTGAACTAATTTACAATTATCTCTTCTAACTGTTTCAATACCTTTGGTATCCATCTTGTCAAATTTATTAGGATTCGTCCAATACAATCCAGCATATCTCTTTTTATTGATTAATAAATATGGGAAATAAACTTTCTCAAATTCTAATTTAATTGGATCTTGAAATAACTTGGAAACATATGCTGCGGCTTCTTCACCAAATTTCATACTCGTTTCTAAATCTTCATGCCCAAATTTAACCATAACAGAATCAGTATCACCATAAATAACTTTGGAATTATATTGAAATCCATTCTTTATACTATATTTCTCTTCAACAGCATTTTTAGTTGCTTCAATCATCTCTCTACCAAAGGCAGTAACACTCGAAGATATGGCTAAACATGGTAATTTACCAATCGTTGCTCCGGTAAATCCATAAACAGAGTTAGCAGAAATCTTCAACGCTAATTGTCTACCATTTAAAACTTGTTTCTTAAATGGATCAGTCTCTTTTTTCAAATCATTTTTAGCTTGCTTTCTAGCACCTAAAAGTTCTTGTAAAATAGTAGGTAAAATACCTTTTCTTAAATGATCCTTGGCAAAATAATCTCCATTGGGAGTTCTAATATAATCTTCATTTTCTTTTAATCCAAGTCTATCAATAGTTGGTTTACGTAATAACGTAGTATAACATAAATTATGTGCCATCATAATAGATGGATATAATGATGCAAAATCTAATGTTGCAATTGGAACATCATAATATCCTCTAACAGGTTCAATAACAGTTGCACCTTCATATTCTTCATTAACATTCTCACTTTTCATATTTGGTATAACAATGTCTAAATCTAAACATTTTCTAAATAATTGTGAAATAACTTTAATTTGTTGTCCTCTTGTTAATAAAAATGAAAATGGAACACCAGTAACTCTAGCCATTTCTGTATAATTAACTAAACACATCAATTTTTCCATTAATCTTAGTGGTAAAAATGCATCTTTTAAACAATAAACAGCCAATCTTCTACGCGTTTCACTATCACCATTTTGTAAATCTGTAATAATAGTATGTGGAACATCTTCCTTTTGTTCTCCCAGAAAATGTGATGAAACTGCATTCAAAGTATATGATCTTAACTTGAATTCTCTTTGAATAAATTGTAATAAATCTAATTGCATTCTACCTTCAGTATTAATGACTTTAGATTCTCTTGTACCATATGCTCTCGAACTGAAAACAGAATCTTTGATTTCTTGTCTAGTATTGAATAATCTACCAAAATATGGGAATTTATCCAATTTCAAAGTTTTAGCTCTATTGATTAAATATGGTAAATCAAAATTGATTATATTATATCCAATAATCACATCAGCATCAACTTTAACGATAAACTCTTTCCATTTCATTAACATTTCTTCTTCAGTTTCATAACTGAAAACTTCAGATCCAACAATTGGTGAACAACTCTTAACAGTGAAAACATTTCTAACAAAAGGAATACTTTCTCCAACATTTGAAACAACATTGGCAATTTGAATAACACTATCATGTTCAGCTTCAGGAAAAATACCTTTTCTACCTGCACATTCAATATCAAAAGATAAAACTCTCAATGGTGCCATTGCTAAATATTCACCTTCAGGTTTATGACTAACTAAATCTTCAAAATCAATATTAACTTCTAATTGACAAACTGAAACTTTCTCGTTATCCTTCACCATTGTATATTTCCCAGCAGGACACGATAACCAACTCATTCCTGTAATTTTACAATCCACCATCATTCTTAACAAATATTGCAAATTATCAAACGTTACTGTACCACTTGGATTAAACAATTCACGGAATTGAATATCACCTCTTTCAAAACCTGTACGGATTTTACCTGCATATCTTGGATGTGTTAAGATGATTTTTAAAAATGGTAGTTTTTGATCACCATGATATTCCCAAATACTTAACTTCAATTCAACTTCAACATCTTGAATCATATTAGGATAAAAAGTTTTCAAATGTGAAGTAAATTCATCAAATTCAGTGGGGAAACCTTTAGGTGCAGGAACATAGAAATAATGACGAAACCCTAAAACATTACAAAGAACAGAATTCCCATTATCAGTAACACCGAAAAACCTTGCACAACCTTCTTCTTTACCATTTGAAATTATACTCGATTCTTCTGCATCTAATTGTTGGAAATTGATATCGTGTGTCGTAATATCAAAATTCTTAGGTAGTTCAGGTCTACCCCAAATTTGCATTGGACTTCTCGATTCTTCAGCAACTTGAGTCATTGTAACAAGTTCTTTTTCAAAACTAGAAGGTTCAACATCAGTTTCTTGGGTGTTTAATTCCTTATGGATGCTATCTGTATTTACTTCAACTTTATGAATTGGAATGATAAATCCTTCCTTGGTGGCATCATTGTGACTCAGGCATCTTCTTTTATTCTCTAACTCATAAATGTCCGTCTCCATTTCTTCATGGACTTCTCGTTTCACAGTCATTGTAATTGTCTCAAAAACAGTCTTTGTGATATCAAAACACCTTATTATAAAAGCTCTTTCCCTGATTCAACCAACTTTATTGGGGGGTAAAAAAAAAATATCAAGATTCAGGTCTTAACTATCGAGAGCCCATAGTTATCGCTTAGGTAAGCTCAGGTCTTTAGAGGATAATTGAATGGAAAGCTATCCATCTAACAAGAAATAGTGGTTAGAATGAGAACAACGATTCATACTTAAGGGTGATTTACAGTTCTTACTTTTACAAACCCCCGTTATCTCTATATAATGTGTATCTACAGTTGGAAAATAAGTAATATATTCCTATTAATCTCATAAAAAAGTATAATAGAGTCGAAATAATCCCAAACAAAATTGAGAGAGAAAAATGATATCTTTCCACTAACTAAAACACACTTGCTGCATCATCCACCAGTAGATCTCTACATATTCCATACAACCCTGATAGAGACACAGACACAGACCCATCCACACGTACACCCACACGTACACGTCAATCTCCCAGTTGGACAGAAATGACGCCCTCTGGAAATTTTCATTGAGACGCGTAAGGCGCGTAAGGCGCTTTTCTTTCCCAAATTTTACGGTGCTGCGCCATACTTCACCATACTGCACGGGGGCCATCATCATTGGATGTGGCGCAACTGGAAATAGGTATCAGCGACCATTGAAGAATCAGAGCCGCCTACTAATTTAACAGTTTGCATTTCTGAAGGGAAATATCTTCGAAATTTAAAGGAATGAGCTTCAATTTCACCGGAACAACAAAGAGAAAGAATGTTAATCTGGGGAACCGTTCGTTGGCCAACGGCAATAAGAATAAGTTTTTACAAACAGCTAAGTTAGAAAGAGAAAGAAGAGAAACTGAGAGAATTCAAAGAAATGCTGCAATTGTACTGCAATCTGCCATTCGTCGATTCATTGATTTGAGGAAATGGAAATTAGAGATGGCATTAGAATGGAATGGTGGGGACACTCATATGTTGAAATTCTTCTTTCCAGAAATTGTTCAAAGTCAACCAATCTCTCAAATCTTATTAATTTTAACGCTCATCGGCTCAACCCTTAATAAATACACAGCAAAGGATAAAGAAATTGTGAAAGTTACATTAAGATCCACTTTTGTACATTTTGTTGATCGATTTTATAAAAAGCAGGATGTTTTAGATGATGAATTGATTCCATTAAAATCTGCAACACAACTTTTTCTAAATGAAATCTTTAATTCAAAAGATAAAATATCTGATCCAAGAGTTATCCGAGCACTGTTCTATCTTTATTATGAAAAGGATAATTTCTTGGCACTACGTTCTATTCTATGCTCAGTACATACGTTTGATATTGCCTGTCTTATCGAGTGTCTCTTTGAGTTGGATGGGAAGTATAACCCTAAAAGAGATATTATACAGGATGCAATTGATCAGGATTTAGGTCTTTTAATCAATATTTTACTCTTGGAGTTGGTTGAATATTTAGCATCTCCAGGTGCTCAAAGATCTTTATCTCTACCAATGTTATACTTTTTTGCATGTTCCATGCAAAAGGTATCAAAAAATAATCAACTGGGGGATAATAATGTTATTACAAAAGAATATCTCAATGCTGAACTTGAAAACGGTAACATTTTTAGTAATGAACTTTTGAATGATGTCTTTTCAGTTGTATGTTATGAGTTAGATTCACTTTTGGAATCACGTTTAATTAAGGTATCATCAACAATAGATTGTTTGATTCAGTATAACAAGGAAGAAATATTAATTAATGAACAAGTCTTCAGTGCTATTAAAAACTTTTATGAATTCAAGTTTAATAAAAGAGAAGTTAAAAATACTGAGAGACAAAATGATACGTCGATTGATGTTGTTTTCCATTTGATATGTTTTGCAGATAGATTTGAAAAGAAATATGCAAATATACTAAGAGTTATCGTTGATTTAAATTGGATAATTGCAGATCAAAACTCAGAAATGATAAAACTTTCCTTTGAAAACATTTCAACCTTTCAAAAATTCATCATTTCCAATGAAATCACCAACACTGATCTACTCTCTTTGACAACTTATAACAAAGACTCTAAGTGGTTACGTTCTTTTACAGTTTTCACAGAATTTTTATTATCAATTCTACCATTATCATCAGATGAGATGTTTTTCAGTTCCATCATAATTTCAAAAAAGGAACTTTTTGAATTCATTAGGTTTTTAAAGTTATTTATTAGTGAAACATTATCTAGATATAGAAAATTAGAAAATCAAAACGATTTAAGTTCTATGATTTTTATTGGAATATTTAAAAAAGTTTTAATATTGACACAAAAACTTTATCTTAAAGATAAAAAAATGGATATTATGAAGGATAAAGATTTTTGGCTATTGAAAAATTTCAAAATAAATGTGGAAACTGCTGGAGCTATAATTGTACTGATTGATGTGATGCAAGAAGATAAACTTGCTCAACCTGATGATTTCATGAATACGTTTTTCTTTATTGATAATAAGAAAGGCTTAAACAAATTTTTTGTTGATACACTTTATATCTTGTCATATGCTCCCTACATGATACCTTTTGAACAAAGAGCAGAGATTTTCCATCAGTTTATACGGAAAGACAAGTATGAAAATCAATTAGATGAATGGCTGCCTCAGAAACCCGAGGGAACAGTATCAAGGAATAATATTTTATTTGATTCATATGAATCCTTTGGAAGTTTAAGAGGGAAAAAATTCAAATCACCATTTTCTGTTCAATTCATCAATGAATTTGGTGAAATTGAAGCTGGAATTGATGGTGGTGGATTAACGAAAGAATTGTTGACGGCTTTGATAACTTCTAGTTTCATTCCATCGTTAGAAAATAGGAAAATGAATCAAGGATTACAATTTTTTAAAGAGGGAACTCATCATAAGTTGTATCCTAATCCAGAATTGTTTTTCAAAAGACAATATCAAAAACAACATCCGGAGGAAGATATTGAATTTGCTGTCTCTGACATGGAGTATTTAAATATAATGAGATTTTTAGGTATGATTATTGGGAAATGTTTATATGATAATGTGTTACTTGATGTTTCATTTTGTTCATTCTTTTTATTACAATGTTGCAGTACTGAAAATTCAAAAAGTTTTCTAGGAAGTGCTATTGATGATACAGGTTTTACAACTTCCTTTGACGAATTGAAAAGTTTAGATGAATCATTATATAATAGTTTGAATTATGTGTTAAGACAAAGGGATGATTCTAAATTTAAACAAATGGCATTAGAGTTTCAAGTTGATGATGAATTTTATGATATGAAATTACAGAAAAGACATGTTGAAGTTCCATTACTTCCATTGGTTTCAAAAACACCCGGATCAGAACCAACACCAGTTGAAGTTACGAATATGAACAAGATGAATTTTATAAGGATGATTACATCTTTTAAATTATCAAAACAAAATAAAATAATTTCAGATGCTTTTATAGATGGTTTATTTCAAGTTATTAAGCCACATTGGCTTTCCATATTTAGCGCTTTTGAACTTCAAACTCTGATTTCAGGTGATGATGAAGATATTAAAATTGATGATTTACAAAATAATGTCATTTATGGTGGAGGTTATTCAAATACGAGTCAATCAATTATTGATTTATTTGAAGTTTTAAGAGAATTTGAAAATGAAGATAAGGCAAAGTTTATTAAATTTGTTACATCTTCACCTAAGCAACCATTACTTGGATTTTCTGAACTTAATCCCAAATTTGGTATTAACAGAGCGGGTGAAGATTCTGAAAGGTTACCAACGGCAGCAACATGTGTCAATTTATTGAAATTACCTGATTATAAGAACAAGGAACAATTGAGGGCAAAGTTACTTTATTCTATAAATAGTAAAGCTGGATTTGATTTATCTTAATAGTAAAATTATAACAAAGTTTTTAAAATTCAAATGATATATAGAATAGTATACAAATTATCATTAACTAGCAGGCCTTTTTCTTTTCATATCTATAGTCGTTGAGGAAACTACACTGTCAGCACTTGCTCCACGCTTTAAGAATTCATCATTCAAAAATTGTTTAAAATTATTAGTATCAACATCTCTACTTTCTTCCAACATACTGATTTCTCTAAGTTGGTTCATACTGTGAATACATTTTGAAATTGTTTGAACAAGTAGACTTGGCTTCAATGGTTTTGATAGATATTCATCCATTTGTGCCCTTAGACAACGTTCTCTATCACCCAGCATTGCATGTGCTGTTAGAGCAATAATTGGAGTTTTAAAGCATATTGCAGCATCTGCATATTTTTTCTTTTCCCATTCCCTAATTAAACTAGTTGCTTCAAAACCTCCCATCACAGGCATTTGAACATCCATTAAAACAACATCATAAGTATCAGCTTGTATTGCTTCAACGGCTTCCTGTCCATTTTCAACAACAACAACTCTATGTCCATGTTTTTCTAAGATTTTCACAGCCAATTTTTGATTAACTAAATTATCTTCAGCTAATAAAATTTTATATGATGTAGTTCCATCATTATCAGGTGATACAATTTTAGATTCTAATGCAGGTAATAAAACTGAACCAAGATCTGTCATAGAACATGGTATATTACCATATGAAGTAATACCTAAATCCAAACATACTCTCATATTTAACTGTGGTAATCTAGGATGTAGAAGCACCAATGGAATATATTTAATGGCAGGCAGTAATCTCAATTTGTAACCGGTTTGTAATGAGTCAATTATAATAGTATCAAAATTTTCTGCTTCTTTGATGGTTAATCCATTTGTTGTTTCATCAACTTTGATTAAATGTGGATCCAATTTCAAAGATTTTAAATTAGTAATTAATTCATCAAAATTAGTATTCAATATTATATCAGTTGCAGCAATTAAAATTTTATGTCCTCTATATGGTCTTAAAGTTTCCAATTGTTTACCAATAGATAATTTAACAGGTGCTAATAAAATTGTAAAATAAAAATTGGAACCTTTACCATATTCAGAAGTAACCCAAATATCACCACCCATTAAATGAATTAATTGTTTAGAAATCGATAAACCTAAACCTGTACCACCAAATTTTCTAGTTGTTGAACCATCAGCTTGACAAAAATTATGGAAAATCAAATCTAATTTATCTTTAGGGATACCAATACCTGTATCAGAGACACAAAATTGTAATTTTAATTTATCATCAATATCTTCAATTTTTTTAGTTGAAACAATAATTTTACCTTTACTTGTAAATTTAATTGCATTACCAATTAAATTTAAAATAACTTGTTTTAATCTAAATGAATCACCAATTAAATAATCTGGACATGAATTATCAACTTCATAAATTAAATCTAATTGCTTTTCAATCGATTTAACACTTAAAGTTTTCAAAGCACCAAAAATAGTTGTTCTTAAAGAAAATTCAATTTGTTCTATTGTCATTCTATTTGCTTCAATTTTAGAAATATCTAAAATATCATCTATAATAGTTAATAAAGAATTAGCTAAATTATGAACAATAGATAACATTTCTCTTTGATATTGTGTTAATTCTGTTTCTAAAGTTAATTGAGTCATACCAATAATACCATTCATTGGAGTTCTAATTTCATGTGAAGTATTTGCTAAAAATTCGGATTTTGTTTTATTTGCTAATTCTGCTGCTTCTCTTGCAGCTGTATTTCTTTGAATTGATTCTCTTAAATTCAAAACCATTTGATTAATTTTTGTTTTAAGTGCATCCATTTCACCAGATGCTTCAACAGTAATAAATCTAGTAAAATCACCATCAGTTGCCGCTGCTGTAATTTGTGCAAATGCTCTAACTTGTGAAGTTAAATTTGATGCCATAGTATTAACATTTGTAGTAATTTCTTTCCATAAACCTTCAACATCATTAACTTCAGCTTGAACACCTAATTTACCATCAATACCAACTTCTTTAGCAACTTTAGTAACTTCAATTGCGAAAACTTGTAAAGAATCCACCATTTTATTAATTGTATTTTTCAATTGTAAAATTTCACCTTGTGCTTCAACTGAAATTTTTTGTGATAAATCACCATGTGCAACAGCAGTTGTAACAGTTGCAATTGATCTAACTTGATTAGTTAAATTATTAGCCATTATATTAACTTTTTGAGTAACATCTTTCCATGCACCTTCAACATCAGTAACATTTGCTTGACCACCTAAAATACCCTTTGTACCAACTTCAGTTGCTAAAGTTCTAACTTCTTCAACAAAAGTTCTTAATCTATCAACCATCCCATTAATTGTATTTTTCAATTCTAAAATTTCACCTTTACAATTAGCTGTAACTTTTGTTGATAAATCACCATTTGCAACTGCAGTTGTAACATTTGCAATATTTCTAACTTGAGTTGTTAAATTTAATGCCATTGCATTAACATTATCAGTTAATTCTTCCCAAATACCAGAAACATTTTGAATTTGTGCTTGACCACCTAATTGACCTTCAACACCAGTTTCTCTTGCAACTCTTGTAACTTCAAATGCAAAAGTTCTTAATTGATCAACCATTGTATTGATAGTATTTTGTAATTGAAAAATTTCTCCCTGTGCTTCAACTTTAATTTTTTGTGATAAATCACCATTTGCCACTGCTGATGTAACAATTGAAATTTCTCTAACTTGATTTGTTAAATTATTAGCCATTGCATTAACATTAAGAATTAAATCATTCCAAACTCCTTTAGCATCTTTATATTCTACACTTCCACCTAATTTCCCATTTGCAACTTGATTTGCTAATTTATTAACACCATTTGTGAAACTATCTAATTGATCAATCATGAAATTTATAGTTTTTTTAACCTTAAAAATTTCAGCATCATTACTATGATCATTTTCATGAATTATAACCCTTTTAGATAAATCACCAAGGGCAACAGATGTTATAACTTTACCTATTTCATTAAGTGAATTTTTAAATGCTTGATTTTTCAAAGTTTTAAAATTAACAGCTTTAATTAAATTTGAATTTGAATTATTAAGTGATTCAATATAATTTATTAAACCTAATCTAAAATCTTCATTATTAAAATTACAATCTTCAAATTTTTCCTTATTATATAATGTATCCTTTATGGCTTTTATCTTGTCAGTATCAAAATCAATAAACTCTGAACCAGCAATATCACTGCTGCAATCTGTTTCACACATGTATTGGGAAGAACAAGAAGTTTATTGATTCTTCTCCTTGAAAAGGAATTATAGTCGTTCCAAAAACACACCAAAATGCAACAAAATCACAATAAGGGATCAATATAAAAAAAAGGAAAAAGAAAAGAGAAAAGACAAAAAAAAACACATCAACAATTAGGTACAGCGCATTGAATCAAGAGCACTGCCTCGCCTTGCCTTGCCTTGTCATCCATCCCTCCACAGCATTGCGGGCAGATAAAGAAAAAAAATTAGTGTCAGCTAATATAATAGAAGAATTTACAATTGCCCCTTAAAATCCTCCATTTAAGCCGCGTTTAATTTATTTATATAATTTAATATATTATGACGTCATATACTTTAAAAGTTTATATGGCCTTTTGTCTCTTTACAAGTGTTAAAGTATTGTGTGTTTGATGTGGGTGTAAATTAAATAAAAACCGTAAAAGGAACATGCAGCCAGATAAGACAGAGATAAACAATAAGCCAATGAAATAATGCCGCCAAAGGGGGTGACATACACAAGTTAGATAGAAACAAGAAAAAAAATGAAACCAATAGAATAGAAGTAAAAATAAACAAATATGGGAATAAAAATAAAGAATAGAGAATAGAGAATAGAGAATAAAATAGAAAAGAATAGATAATAAGAATAGACAATTGAAAAAAAAAAAGAGAATGATCAAATGCTTAATCCCTGTGAACTAAAAATAAACCGATAATATTATATGAAGATAATGCAGAGTAATCAAAAGAAGCGAGATGATCAACGGACTTCAACACCTGTAGCATTAACTACATCAGCTGCAATATTATCCTTAATTTCAGCCAATGGTTCAGCTGCTTGTTCGGCAACATTGGAAGCAGCCTTTGTAGTAGAATTGGTCAAATTGACAACTCTGTCAAAAGTTGGTTTGATTGATTGATATGCATCATTTGATAATTTTCTAGTTGTTTTGGATACTGCTTGAGTTGTAGATTTAGTTTCCTTTAATTCATTTTGATAAACATTTGTTACATGTGAAGGAATTTTAGAAACATTTGTAGCAGTAAGATGAAGTCTATTATAAGTTTCATTCAATAAACTTAACATTCTTTGAAATTGATTGGAATCAACTGCCTTATCAACAACCGTTTTAACATCAATTGATACATTAGATGGTAAAACTAAATTTAAAAAGGATTCATAAAAATCATTTGTAATTTTCAAAATTGGGTCAAAATATTTAACAAAATTATTAAAAGGTTGTTGTGTTGCCTTAGATAAAGCATGTAATCTATCTGAATAAAATTTAATCAATGATTGATAAATAGAAACAAATGAGAATGTTTTCAAAATTGTAACTCTAGACTCCAACCAAGTCATTGAAGATTCAGCAACACCATCCAAGTAATTCCAATATGATACAAATAATTCATAGTTTGCTAAGAATCCCAATGCGCTACGAATATAAGCCCATAATTGTTTGACAATTAAAACAAGGGTGCCCCAGTTGGAAGCCAATGTGGCGACTTCCTGAACTGCTGGATAAGAAGAAAAGTGTGCCAGAGCAGTGAAATGGAGCTTATCAAATGAGGTAGCCATGGTTGTCAAGGAGATTGGAGAGTTACTTTTAAAAGAAGAGTGCAGAAGAGCAGCACAGGGAGGAGAAGATGGGTGGGGGGTATGGCCTTTGAACCATTAGAAGGGCACATATCAATCAATATAAATTACCTCGCAGGCCCCTCAGATGTTAATAAAAACAAAAAAAAAAAATTTTAATGAGCCGTGTTGTCAGGGCCTCGCTGTTTGGCACCGGGAGAGCGACCCGCGAGGGGGCTTAGCGTTCCGTAGAAGTCGCGGCAGAAAACGCCAAACGAAGCGGAAGGGGAAGGGGAAGAATAGTACGTTATTAAACTGATGAGCCATCACATTTTACAGCAAAGAAGGAAAAAGAAAAATCTTTGTTCGACGCGGCGACGCGGCGGCGCGACATTATTTATGTTGTGTTGTATTATTATTTTCTTTTTTTCTTTTTTTTTTTCTCTTTTCTCGTCTTTTTTTTTTTTTTGGGGAATATCGCAGCTGAATAACCAAATTTCGACATGAAATTTACAGGTTGTTTGAAAGTAACTCTGATTTTGGTATTCTGATTTAGGAAATCTTTCAGCAACTAACCATGTCGTCTCTGGCTAAACAAGGCTCCAAGCGTTATGGAAGGGAACTCTCCCGTTACCCTCACTACATCAAAAAAATGTTTGATCAAATGCAAGAACGTGCCCAGATTCCAGCGTTCCGTTCTCAATATCGTCAAGTTGAGAAAGATGAACGTTACTCTAATCCAAAACAATGGCTTGTTCAACCAGGTGACACTGTGATGATCACAAAGGGTAAGTACTCTGGTACAATCACCAAAGTGGTGGCATTGCAAAAGGAAACTAACCGTGTATTTCTTGAACAAAGTGAAACAAAAAGAGTCGTAGTTCCAAAACAATTTTGGCAACCTGGTCAAACTTCTCATATTATAGATTATCCATTACCTCAACATCCAAAAGATTTGAAAGTCGTTGGTACGATTGTTAATGATGATGGTTCTGAAAAGAAAATTGCTGCTGATAAATTAGTCTTTAGTGGGGAATATTGGGATGAAGATTATAAAAAAATGATGCCATATAGAAGAATTAAATATAATGAACATATCATTATTCCATGGCCAAGACCTGATCCTGTTGAAGATTGTGAATATTCCACTTCTAAAGAATTGGTTGAAGAAAGAACTTTCTTCCCAAATTCAATTGTTTATTCAGATTCTCCAACTGATTTAATAACTTCAATGAGACATCCATTGATGAAGAGACCATATAAATGGGATAAACAATATTTAACAAAGGGTGATGTTAAAAGATTAACTCCACCTCAAGCACTTACATCTGATGCTAAAAAGGCAGGTATAAAGGAAAGACAAGATATTAAAAATTCTTTACCAACTGAACCTTTACCTGAAACTATCAATTTAGTTGGTGATAAGGTTGCTCAATTTTTAAATAATATTACTAATCCTCATTTAGCTAAATTCATTGATAAAAATTCTCCTGGTTATAAAGATCCAAAGGATATTTTCAGAGAAAAGCAAAAGAAATTGTATGATGAAAAGGTAAGAGAAAATCAAGAATTAAATAAAATTAAATCTTTTGTTGAAGCAAAATATAAATTAAAAAGAACTAAGAATCTTCACATTTAAATCTTTATTTAAAATTCTATAAATCTTCAATTAATTACGCATGTATATAATTTAAACTATTATTTTGTAAATTTTAGTAAACATATCTACATATTAGTACTAGCTTATTTCAAAATTAGAAAGACTATTATACATAAACAATAAGGTAATAAGAGTTAATCTATAACTTTTCATAATCAATCTTCCCTTCAAGTTTTTTATTCTCAACCATCTTTCTAACAGCTTTCAATAAATCACTTTGAATAATATAATCTCTATCTTCTCTAATTGCAAAAAATCCAGCTTCAGTTATAACATTTCTAATATCAGCACCATTGAATCCATCACTCATTTTAACTAATGGTTCAAAATCAATTTCACCTTGCTTTTGAACTTTTGAAATATGAATTTTGAAAATTTCCAAACGCCCACTTTCATTTGGTAATGGAATTTCAATTTTTCTATCCAATCTTCCCGGTCTTAATAATGCAGGATCCAATGTATCTGGTCTATTAGTTGCCATAATAACTTTAGTTTGTCCTAATGAATCAAAACCATCCATTTGATTTAATAATTCCATCAAAGTTCTTTGAATTTCACGATCTGCTGATGTACCTTCACTAAATCTTCTACCACCAATTGCATCAATTTCATCCATAAAAATAATACATGGTTCATGTTCCTTTGCATAACTAAACATCTCTCTAACCAATCTAGCAGATTCTCCAATATATTTATCAACAATTGCACTTGCTGGTGAAAATATAAAATTTGCTCCAATTGTTGCAGCAGCTGCTTTGGCTAATAATGTTTTACCAGTACCAGGTGGTCCATAAAGTAAAACACCCTTTGGCTGTTTAATTCCAACTCTTTGGAATAATTCGGGATTTTTCAATGGTAACTCAATAACTTCTCTTAATTCTCTAACTTGTTCAGTTAAACCACCAATACCTGTAAAGGAAATCTCACCAGGTTCAAAAGTTGTCATATTATAAACAGAAGGATCAACCTCACGTGGTAATATACGCATAATTGTCAATGTAGTTACATCCAATGCAACTCTAACACCTTTAATAAGCTTTTTCCTATTAAGAGTTGAACGACATCCAACAATATAACGTGGACCTGAAGATGCTTTGACAATAAAACGTTCTTCATCCAATTGTTTTAAAACTTCACCAATTATTTGCCCAATTGATTGTAATGCCTTTATATCATCTTCAGTTTTATTGAAATCTTTGTCTAAACTTATTAGACTTTTTCTCATCTCTTTCAACTTGGTTTCATAGTGTAGATGTTCAACTAACTTATTTTTCAACGCATTGAGTGCATCCTGGCGTTCCTTTTCTGCAGGATCCAATTGTTCCTCTTGTTCTGGTTCTTCGACTTCCATTTCTGTGTTTGTGTTTGCTTGTTCGGATATGTTATTCACATTGACGTCCCCATCGGCATCTACATTGTTGTTAGAGCTGTTGTTTTCTGTAGTGTCATCTTCGTTAAGAGCGGCTAAAAGAGGATCGTTTTCTTCACTCATCTTGGTTGTATTTTGATTATAAAAACAAGTAAAGGAAAGAATCAATATAAAATCCAGATGAATTGTACACTGACGTTTTGCCACCGACTAGAAAAAGTTCATGTTGAATTCGCACACCTGGAATTTCAAAGTATTCCAAATTGGAATTTCAACCAACTTCTTAGTAAATTTAAAAACTTTTTTTTTTAGTAAAGTTTTTTTCCAAGTAAAACAAGTGGTACTTTTAAGCAAGGTAACACCGCAACTGCACCACACTCAGACAATGGAATTCAATGCCGTCATTTTTTGTGGAGAAGGACACAACCTTTCACCACTAACCACCCCAGGAGATTCCAGAATTCCAAAAGCATTAATACCTGTTGCTAATAAACCATTGATTGAATATGTACTCAAATGGTGTGATCAAGCACCGTTTAAAACGGTTAATATCATAACATCTCAAAAAGATGAAAAATTAGTGGGAGAAGTTGTGAAGAAGTATGATTCAAATAGAGATAACGAACTTCGAAATTCCAGTCCAATTAAATTATTTGTCTCCGATTTGAAAACCACTGGTCATATTATGAACGATATTTTTCCAGTTAATGAAGAAAATTATGTGATTTTACCATGTGATTTCATCACTGATTTACCACCACAAGTTTTGATTGAAGTTTATAGAGGTAGCAGTGATGAAAACGTTGGACTTAGTGTCTTTTACGATAATACATTTGAAACCATTGATAAGAAAGTTTTAAAAACCAATTATACCGTTTATTCTGACCAATCAAATGGTAATATGGTTTTACTTGATATGTATTCTAAAGATTTTGTTACAATTGATAAATTCTTAAAGATTCGTACACAACTTTTATGGAGATATCCTAGTACATTAGTATCAACAAAACTATTGGATTCATTTATATTTTTCATGGATTCTAAATGTAGAAATTTTGATAACAACAAAGGTATTGAAAGTAATAGAAATATTAATAAAATCAAGAGAGATTTAGCAAGAAATTCATGGAAACATTCCATCAGCCAATCAACACTTGGACTTTTTGCATTGCCTAAGAACTCATTATTTGTTAGAGTTAACAATTTACCTGCATATATGGAAATCAATAGATTGTACTTGAAAGAACAAGCCAAAAATAACAACAACAGTAACAATAGTAGTAAAGGACTAGCAAATATTGGTGCAGATTGTATAATTGGAGAAGGATGTGAATTAGGAGACCGTACTACTGTTAAAAGAACTGTTATTGGAAGTAACGTCAATATTGGGAAGAAATGTCGTATTTCTGCCAGTATTATTTTAGATGGTGCTAAAATCGAGGATGAAGTACAATTGGAAAATTGTATTATTGGTAAAAATGTGAAAATAGAGTTTAAAAGTCGTTTGATTAATTGTAATGTGGAAGGTTCATATACTGTTGGTAAAAACGTGAACTTGAAAGGAGAGACTTTGAAGAACATCTCTTTGGACGAACTGAGTGATGGAGATATCTTTTACGAGAGTTCATCAGCCGAATCGGACGATTCAGCTGAGGAAGAAGGTAGCTATTCTAATAGTGATGATGAGGGATACGATGACGAAGGGTTTGAAGATGATGCTGAGGATTACGAGGATGATATTTTCAGTCGTTGAGTGTATAGTTGTTTTATAAATTCTAAAACACTAATCAATCTATTGATTGTGATATTGACAATTGCTCTCCCTAGATTCGTACTGGGACCACTACAATGAAATAAAATTTGGCAAATTAAAAAAAAAAAGGATATGCCCAATCGGGAAGTGGCGAGCTTGTGGAACAGAAAAAGTATAAAAGCGGTCCGTTTCGCCAGTATCCGCCCTTTTTTACAACTAACCACATGATGGATGTTTTTTTTCCGGTTCTTTTGAGTTCTTGTTTTAACAACCCGCCTCTCTTTGGTTTTTCCCCTATCTCAAACTATGGTCATGTTAAATAACGTTTTGGCAAAGGCTGCTCTAGGTTTCCTTTCCGTTGCCTCTTCAGCTTCTGCTTTTAATCTTGAAAGAAGATATGCAAACTCCACCTCGTGTGAAACACAGACTCAAACTTCCACTTCTGTGGTTAGTGTCTATGGTTCTCCATATACAGGTGTGCCATCTAACGAGTATACAACTCCAACTGCAATTGGTTCATGGTCCGATTCAGAAGTTATCTTTGATGTCTATGTTCCACAATCTATTTACGATTTAGCAGGTTTAGATTTAATTCTCGAATCTGTCACTGGTGGTTCACTCAGTCTAGAATCTTTTGTTCTTTATTCCGGTGATATCGATCATTTTGTTTATCCTGGTTCCATTTATTCCTCATCTAATGATGGTTTGGTATTAGATGGTAGAACCCAAGATCCATTATTAAAGATTTCTGTTAAAGGTAGCCATGCAGCTGAGGTTGATATCTTTGTTGCAAGTTTTGTGCTTGAATTAGATGTTATTCCAAGTGGTGCTCTCGTTAAGAGAGATGTTGTTGTTTACAGTTTAGAAGCTACTGCTTCAAAACCAGTTTCTGATGTTACTAGTACTAGCTCTTCAACCACCTCAACATCTGGTGCTCCAGGTACTTCCACTGAAGGTGAAACTTCTACAACTTCTGGTGCTCCAGGTACTTCCACTGAAGGTGAAACTTCTACGACTTCTGGTGTTCCAACCGCAACCGATGGTGAAACTTCTACAACTTCTGGTGCTCCGGGTGCTGCTACCGATGGTGAAACTTCTACAACTTCTGGTGCTCCAGGTGCTGCTACTGAAGGTGAAACTTCTATAACTTCTGGTGTTCCAACTGCAACCGATGGTGAAACCGTTGTTTTATCAAATGGTGAAACTGTTGTCATTGGATCAACTGTTACTCAGACCATCACTTCTTGTTCTGATAACAAGTGTTCCGAGGCAACTCGTACTGCTGTTGGTTCAGTTGTTGTTGAGACTGTTGATGAAGTTGTCACATCTTTCACTACTTACTGCCCAATTGCCGTTGATGTTCCACAAGCTAAAACTTACGTTTCTATTAACAAAACTGTTACTGTTGGCTCAACTGTCGTTGTCATTGATACTTTCTGTCCAGTTACCAACGGTAAAGTTGAAAAGACCATTACTGCAACTGATGATAATACTATTGTTAGTACTATTGTTACTCTTACAGAATTCGTTCCAGTTACTAAGCTTCCAACTTCAGTTCCAGTTCCAACTAGTGCAACCATCAACACCGTTCCAAGTGTTACACCAACTGGTACAACTATCAACACTCTTTTCAGTGTTACGCCAACTGGTACAGCCCAAGAAACTTCAACTTCCGAAGGTGCTGATCACACTACTGTTTCCGTTTACAATGGTGGGGCTGTGAGATCAAGTATTTCAGGTGGTATTGTTGGTATTTTTGCATTAGCTATGATGTTATAAGATTGATTAACTCATTTCTTATATTCAGGCATTGCTTTTTTACAATTTTTGTTCTATTCATGTTTTAAACATTGATACTTTTGAGAAGAGTATCTTTGTTTTACTTATTTCTATTTTTCATAGGGGAAAAAATAGAGAGAGAGGGGGAAAAGACCAGATTTTGTTTTAAAAAACACAAAAAAAAATTTTTTTATTCTTTCGTTTATCAATAGATGTTTCAATTCATCAAGCATACTTTCAAATTTCTAACTATGTTCCAATTTCAATTGAATAATTTTAGCTAATTATATGTTCCAAATAAAATTTTGAAAAACATGTTCCAACTTTTCAATCATTTTAATTATGATGTGCTAGACTTTTTCATTTGTTTTAGTTATTTATTAGAATTTATGCACTTTTTTTTTTAGAATTGTTCATTTATATAAGATTTATATGTACTTTTAATTAAGCCACATTAGAAGATAAATTATGTTACTACAATAAACCCAAGCGTTTCTTGGGTATCTGACACTTTTTGTTGAATGCACAATAGCTACAAATTCTTTCGTTATTTGTAGGTTCTGGGTCTCTTCTACCAAACCATAGATCCATTCCTAATTGAACTGTACTTGTAACTTCTTTGGTATTGAACTTACTTTCAAAAACTTTGATTTGTTCATTAGTTACTTGTGAAATGTAAGTAATTTGAATTTTATTGTGTAATAATGGCTTCAAAAGCAGTTGAGATTGTGCTAATCTCATTATGATGTGTGATAAAGTTGGTGGATTGACCCATTCTCCCTCGAGAATATCTAGTTTCTTAGAATTTGATTTATTTACAAACACATATGGCTTTGATTCCAATAATTCATCACTTAATTTTAATTCTGATTTAGATTTTGATGTTTTGCTTAAATTTTTCAATTCACCAAATTTGAATTTATCACCATTCTTCAATTTAATGAAATCATTTAGCAAATAATTACTTAAAATTGAGCAAAATGAAACCATATCATTATTCAAATGCTCATTAATTCTTTCACCTCTTGATTCAAGATTATTACACCATGAACTATAGGTAAATTCTACTTTTCTGGTGAGCTTTTCTAACAACAAGTTATATATCCCTACTTGTGATATATGATTATAACGTGTTTGTGCATTTGGAACAGTTCCACGTCCAGTTGTTTTATCATCATTGATTACAAGGTATAACATTGAATCTGATACATTTTTATCTGTCCATTTATCTAGTTTATGCCCAATAGTTTCAAACACAATATCTAAATCACAAACATCACTCAGCTCATCCTTCAACTCATTTGAAAAGGTTTCAAAAGCATTTTCAGATTCACTCGCTATCAAAATATTATCAATAATACCACTAACTATAACACCATCTTGTAAATTGTCCGTTACTAATTTGTTTTTAGAAGGTGAATAAAATCCATGAACCAAAACTTCTCTTGCTGATCCATTGAAAAACAAATTGACTGTTCTTAACATTGACTGTGTAACTTTATGCAATTGGGTTCCAAGTAAGGCTGTTTCTGAAGTCAGTTCAAAAGCTTCATCAACGTTTTCGGTGTCAATATCAGTTTCGACTTCTAAAGTTTCGTCAATAGCTTCTTCTTCAATTGTTTTTTCTTCAATTGTTTCTGCCAAAGTCACATCATTCTTTTCTTCTTTGATAGATATTGTTTCTGGAGATGAAACTATCTGTGATCCGGGTGAGGGAGATGGTATTTGTATAATACTTGTCTCAATTACACCTTCATCAACCGGTTCAATTCCCAAAGTTGTACTTGGGAGTTCCATTTGTTTGTTAGAATCTGATTCTAATATAATTGAAGAATAATTTTTTTCATCAGAAACTTTATTGTAAGTCTTATCCTTTACTATTGGGTCCAATTTGGGTACAATGGATTGCTCAATTTTGGTAATGATTGGAAAAGGTTTGTCAATGTCTACAATACTATCACCCTCTATAGAATGAATAGATAATTTAATTTGTGGATGTGCATTGACCTCTAAGTCTCTATGTATCTGTTTACCTTTAATGATGTTTGCATTATCAACTCTTTTATCACCCAGGTATAATTCATAGATTTTCAGTAATTCACAATATGAATATGGTATAATTTTAGTGACTGATAATCTAGTTTTCTCTTTTGTTTTATTAATTTCACATAATTCTTCATATGGAGTTTTCAATTTTGGATTCTCTAAAATTTTAAGTGGTAAATATTCACTCTTTGGATCAGATGATAAAAATTTACATAATGCATTTATTTTGTCGTCTTGTGACATGTAACGGTTTAAAACTAAATTTTTAGATGCTATATTTTCTTGAATGACTTCTTGGACATCTTGAGTGTTTGTATCATCACCTGGAACTGATAATACATTACAAATACTGTCAATTTTGTGGAAAACTTCACTATCGGTATATTGTCGTTTTTTCAAAGGATCGACATGATCTATATTGATATGTTTCTGTAACTCGGTTAACTTCCTTACATGATCCGGTAAGGGAATTTTAAGTCTAAGCGTGCAGTTAAATCGCTTCGAAGCGAGCATTGTTGATAAACGTTCGTTGATCAAAAGAAAATATGGAGAATCGTTAACATGCATATAAACGCGTCGTTATCAGAGAAGTCCGCCCATTTATTTTATTTATTTTTCATGCATAAAATTTTGCCCTTGAAGCAGCTAAGTGCCCAATATTTGTTATGTGGAGAGTATTTGTTTGTGACTAGTCAGATTGAAAACGGGTAGAGATTTCGATTTGTAATACAACCTTCCCAGATGCATCAACTTTAGGGTTCGTTGATGGGTCATTAGGAAAAATGATATTATGGGAAACAGTCAGTACTCTATGTGTTTCTCCCAAGTTCATATTTATATATATATCCTTACTTAAATATTGTACATGTCTGCCACAATTTAACTAAACATCCTGTTTTCATAAACACCGGTGGTATCTGGAAATCACATTATCATATCCGTTATATAAAGCGGTAGTGGAAAAAAAAAACCTGTTTACAGGTAAGTGGACAGAAAAGTTGGAAGTTTAATTATGTTTACTAGAAGCAGTTGACAGTTCAGTCAATGACAATTAACGGTTTTTTTGCAGGGCTTTCTGCAATATGCATTAGCTTATTTTTAAAGATACACAAGAAACATACTAGTCCGAAATCATTCAACAGTACTCCGGTTTGTTACCAAAAATCCTTCAGAAGAAGATTTACGTTTTCTTTCTTTCACTATTATTTGTTATTAACTCCGGCTTTCTTTCCTTTGGGAGGAGCTCGTTTGGTTTCCTTCTTCTTCGCTGTTCTTGTCTTACTTTTGATAAGATTATCTCGACTGATATCATCACTATCTTCATCATTGTTTTCATCATCTTCGGCTTCTTTATCATCCTCTATTTCATCTCCCATCTCTCCACGTGATACCTTTTTACTTCCACCGCTCTTTCCAACAGAATCCCCAGTTTTATAAATAACAGTGGGATGAATGTATGAATTATATTTCCTCGTAAATGCACTTTTCACAGAAGTTGGAACTTTCTTATATCTATCTTCAACTTTACGACCACCATGAACACTTAACTCTAAAATATTATCAAAATCTTCCTTTGTAAGATAATATTCATCCATTAGTTGCAAAACTGTTTCAATTCCATCACTACCATTTTCGCAGATTGGATCTAATAATTTATCCTTCAAATAAGGTATATATTCTAATCTCAAATCATCATTATTAGTTCTAGTTTTAATACATGTATGATATTGTAAATTTTGAACTATTCTATCGAATTTCATTTTCTTTGAATTTTGTCCTAACCAACTGGTAAAATTGATTCTATTTGTGATTTGTCCTTGGATTTTATAAGATGGATAAACAGTTGATAAGATTGCATGAAGTGGTAATAATGACCATTGTTGATCACCACTACGAATCTTTGAATTGACAATATCACTTTCAGATATTAAATCACTTGCTTCATCTAATAATTTAAGGTGATTTAATGAAGATGAGCCATTACCACCACCAATAGGTTGAGTCATTCTATAATTTTCATGAATCATTAATGGAACAATATCCATATCATTAAAATATAATGAAATTTTTTCATTAATTGATAATCTATTATTAGATAGTAATTTACCAACAATATCAAAAGGTTTTAATGAAACTTCCTTTTCCCATGAACTTTGCATGTTATTTAAATTTTCATGATTTAAACTATTTTGAGTTCTTGAAACAGCTGACATAATATTTATAATTTGTCTAATATCATTACGAGTGATTGCCACCAATTGATCAACTAAATTTGGATCCAGTTTTAAATGTTCTCTATGAGCAATTGACATTAACCTTGATTTCATTTCTCTAGCTGAAGGTCTTCTCCATGTCAGGTCAAAGCAACATTTATCCAAAGTTCTCATTTTAGGTAATGTTTTATCATTACAAATTAAAATCATTGGAGTTTTCGTTATTCTACAAAATTGAGCAATTTGTGTAACACCACCATTATCACCACTTGACATTCCATCAACTTCATCCATCAATAGAACAAATTTCTTTTTATTAGAATTTTCATTATCTTTAGTAAAATAAGATTTAACAGAAGTATTATCCAAACAAACTTTCAGACTATCGTTTAAAATTTTCTTTGATCTAAAATCACTTGCATTTTTTTCAATAACTTCATAACCTAACAAATTAGAAATCAATGTAGCAGCAGTTGTCTTACCAATACCAGGAGGACCACTTATTAAAACAGCTTTAAAATCATTTATACTTGAGCCTTTTAATTCATGTTTAGTATGAAACCAGTTTTCTAACCAATTTTTCAACATTTCAACATTACTTTTATTACCACATATATGTTTGATATCAGTAGGTGCGTATTTAACTGTCCATAACTCATTATTTGGATCAATGGGAGGTTTATTAGCTGTTGTTGAAGAAGATGATGATGATGATGAAGATAATTTGACTTTCTTTTTTTCTTCTAATTTTTGTTCTTCTTCAATCTCTCGTTCAATTTCTCTTTCCATTTCTTTCTTTTTATTCAACTCTTTAACTGCTATGTCACCTGTACCACCATCAGCTGGCATTTTAGTGATTAAAGCAATAAAACCTGATTCATCAATACATTTAGTTTTCAAAGATTTAATTTTCTTAACTTTACTTGGACCTGCATCATTACCAATAACAACAAGAGAAGTTTTACCACTGATTGATTTTGTTATTTTGGCACCATATTTTGAAGCCAATTGTTCACATTGTTCTCTATCTAAATTTGGTAAAACTCCAGTGAAAACAATTGTTAAACCATTTAAACAATTATCGCGTCCCTTTGGTATATCATTAATATCAGTTGTTGTAGTTGGAATTGTATTTGTGTCACGTTTTGCTTTCAATTGAAAGTAATTCAATTTTTCTGTGTCAGGAGATAATTCAAGTAAAGAAGGATCTGCATCATCTATAGTTTTCAATACATCATCTGCTGATAAAATTGTAGTTGAAGAAGATGATAAATTATTAGTAGATTCTTGTTTTTGCTTTTTAATTGGAGACGATTGAACTGTTTCGGAAGGCTTACGTTTGACCTTGTTCTGTTGAACGGTTTTCTTACCGAAAAAATCATCAATTACAGCCATTATAGTAATGCCACTGGCTTCCTGGGTGAACAAATTGTTGAATTTTTGTTACAGATCTTCAAAAGTTTGGGTTTATTTGGGGGTTTGAGTAAATGAAAACTAACTAGTTTTCATTTTTTTTGTTAAAAACGCGCCTACTACACACAAAAGAAAAAAGAAAAAAAGAAAAAAGAAAAAAAGAAAAAAGAAAATGCACGTAAAGTAAAACACATAACTAAGTAAGTGTTTGGTAAGATTGATATTGAAACAAGAACATGTAATAAAAAGATGAGGGAATTAATTACCTTGAACGTATTTTTACAAGCTATACATAATCTTTTTCAAAAGGGTTGACTGTAATGTAGAATGGGGGAAGAAATGGGGGAAGAAATGGGGAAAACGGATAATCTACGTTGAGCAACCTAACGTGCCTTTCAATTTAAACATAGATTAGAGAGGAGCCGCCGCTCCAGTCTCGCTTGCGCAGTCGAGTCACCGCAGAAGTTCTTAGTGAGACGGTAGTTTCCCACATAACGTGCATCTGAAAGCAAGAAAAAAAGAAAAAAAGAAATTCCCAAAAAAAAAAAGCCCTTGCGTCGCCGCGTCGATGCGCGGAATAATTTAAATAATAATTAACCAAATTTAAATAATTTTCCCACCGCCAAGGAAAGGAAAGGCATTGCATAAAAATTGCATAAAAATTGCAGAAAATTGAAAAAATATGGCCTGATATATTAAAAATTACAAATTTTTTTTGAGATTGAACTTACTTAGTAAGGAATGATAAATAACATTATGAGAGAAAATGCGTGGAGAAAAAAAAGAAAACAATAGTGTATTAACTCTACAATTTATATTTAATAAGGCATCGGATGGACGAGACGATCAGATTATCTTTTTCCAATACACCCGTTGTGAATGACTTACACGTAGGAGTGTCACACTAGTCTTCTTCTTCCGTCTCTTATTATTTATTCCACCCCCCCTCCTCCTCTCTATTCGTATAGTAGTGGTTTTTCAACTTTGATTGCTATATTGATCCCATTCCAATCTATTGTAATAGCCATAGAGATTATTATATATTCTACTTCATCAATTATATACCTTATCTGGCCCCCATTCAATTATTCACCACACTCTTCCCCCCAGCCTGCCAATATTCAATATCATTACAAATTGCATTATTTTAAAGATAATAAATATATTTTCATTATCCCCCCCCCCGCCTTCGCCTTCCGCTTCCCCTACCGTTCAAATCATAAACTCAACATCCAATGTCAATGAAAGATTTGTCCAATATAATCTTGAACAATAAGTATCAATTGAAAAAAAGGATAGGTTCTGGATCTTATGGTATAGTCTATTCCGCTGTTCATTTATACACGGGTATATCATATGCAATTAAAATTATATTGAAAAATAATAGCTCAAATACTTCAAATAATAAACAATTATTAGTTGAATTGGAAAAAAGTTTAATTTATCAATCTTTACTTAATAATGGTTGTTTAAATGCTAATTTATTAAGTTTAGATTCAATTGAAAATTATGGTACAGATTGTAAATTTTTAAGAGAAATTAGTTTACAATTAAAAGTTCATAAACATCCAAATGTTTTATCAATTTATAAAGTTTATGATTTTCAAAATTCAATTTTTGTTATAATGGATTATTATCCTGAAGGTGATTTATTTACAACAATTGTTGATAAACAAAGGTATAAAGATGATCCATTTCTTATTAAATCTGTTTTCATTCAATTAATAGATGCAATTAATTATTGTCATTCAAAATCAGTTTATCATTGTGATTTAAAACCAGAAAATATACTGATTGCAAATAATGGTGAAAAGATGATTTTGGCAGATTTCGGTTTAGCATTACAAGATAAATTTATTGATTCAAATATTTCTTGTGGTTCAAGTTATTATATGTCTCCTGAAAGAATTCAAAATTTTAGTCAAGCTTTTAATTCATTAGAATCTCATTCAATTCATATAGAAAGATTATTAAATGATAATAATGTTAAAAATTCACCAATTAATGATTCAAGTTATCATGCTCATGGTAATGTTAAATTCCCAACAAGTGCAGGTGATGTATGGTCATTGGCAATTATATTAATTAATCTTGTATCAATTAGAAATCCTTGGTTAAAGGCAAGTTTACATGATGCAACTTTTAAAGCATTTGTTCAAAATCCTAAAATATTGATGAAAATTTTACCAATTTCAAATGAAATTTTCCTCATATTATGTAAATATTTGAATTTAAATCCATGGGAGAGAGGAACTTTATTTGATTTTAGAAATGATGTGTTGAATTGTAAACAACTGTATGATTCTGGTCCATTATCAATTGATTCAAGAATTAAATCAATGGATATCATTACAACTGAATCACAAATGGTTATAATGAAAAATAATAATAATAATAATAATAATAATAATAATTTACCAATTATTGATAATGCATCTTATTTCGAAACTTGTCCAATTCCAATTGATCATGTTGCATTGGATAAAATTAGATCTGGTGAAGTTGAAAACATTGATCAAATGGAAGTTGAAAATGAATATATTCCAGGAATTAATAACAATAATATTAACACCAACAAAATTCATAAAAAACCAAAAGAATGCAAATCTTGTGTTGATTGTGGATATGGTTTTGATTCAGATTCTTGTTCATCTAGTGAAAAACATACAAATAACAACGATTCTTCAATTTCTTCAGAAGGTTCTTTAAGATCAACATCTGCTACTTCTTCAACTAATAATTTGAATAATATTGAAAGATTTTCAGAATCTCCTTATGGCAGTGCATCTCATCCTGTACAAAATATTCCACAGCCTATTTCACAAAATAATGAACATAAACATGAGAATATGTTCAAAAAATTCTTCAAATATGGACCAGGTGGTTATAATCCAAATAATTTCAACAATTCTAACTCTTCTCAAACAAGTTCTAACTTGAAATCTCGTGGTCCATTTAGTGGGAAACATCATCGTCATCATTTATCACCATTTAAAAGTTCTTCAAGCGTTACTTCAGATCAACAGAATTATCAACAACAACAACAATTACAACAGCAGCAGCAGCAATTACAACAACAACAGCAATTACAACAACAACAGTTACAACAGCAACAACAATATCAACAACAACAATTACTACGACAACAGCAATTGCAAGCACAACAGCAACAACAGTTGCAATTTCAACTGCAACAACTTCAACAACAAAAGTTACAGCAACAGCAACAACAACAACAACAGCAGCAACAGCCGCATCATCATCACCACCATCATCACCATCATCATCATTCTGATCAAGTCAACCAACCTGCTGTTGCAACCAATACAATAATACCGAATTACACAAGTATTTTCCCAATGCCTGGTGTTGGACATAACACCAAAGCCATTCTTGGTCAAGAACGTCCACGTAAGAAATTTGTTACCAAACGTCGTCAAAGAAGAACCATTGCAACCAAGGATAAAGAACGTGATACGAGTAAGAATAGTAAAATCAGTGAAACTAGTGAAAATATCAATATTAATAATATCGATAATATCAATGAAACTGACAAAACTAACAATGAGAATAATAATGATAATTCAAATAATACTACATCACAAAATAGCAATAATAGTCTTACTTCGATAACTAGCATACACAGTAATCATTCTATAGACAATGAATCTGAACCTTCATCACAACCAGATTACCGTTACAATTCAGTTGATCATTACAATAATCATTATTTTAATGCAAATCAACCAACGACTGAAACTAGAGAAATAAAAGACGTTTCACACTCTATTAGTGCCATGTCTCTTTTAGAAAATGCATCCAGCGAAACAATGGAACCAATATGCACAATGGCCACTGTGGCTACAATGGGTAGTACAATGGACCAACTCCCATAATATATCTATATATAAATGTAATTTGTAATATAAGTATTATTTAAACAGGATGAATTATTGTGAGTAAACAATATCTCATATATTTTATAGAGAGTATGCGCTTTTTTGATTTTCCACTCTCTCTCTTTCTCTCTCTTTGATGTTTGAATTTTTGGTGACGTTTCATTCATGATTTAGATCAAGATTCAAATTTCAACAACTTCCTCTCTTTCTTTTATTTCCAGTACTGAGACAATGGACTTTCAAACTAGTGGGACGGGGGGTCCTTCCTTTGTGCAAAAGATGAGAAGAGTGTATTCTCGACTTACGCCTAAGGGGAAAATTGTGTTTGGAGTTATCGGTTGCATAATTCTCTACCTTTTATTACCTAATTGGTCATCATCATCATCATCATCATCATTAGATTTTGAAGATAACAACAATAATAATGAGTTGGCATCGAATGGATTAACTCGTGTATCTAGTGATCAATTACATACTTTATCTGGTCTTCTTAATTATTCACCAAAATTATCCAAAGTTGACCTTAATTATCTTTCATTACCACCATTTTTAGATTCAAATAATAGATTCCCACATTATAAAAATGGTGGTAATATGTTATTATCTAAAAACTCAGAGTATGTTAGATTAACAAGAGATACAGCAAAACAAAATGGTAATTTATTTTCACATTCACCAATATCAAGTGATGATTTATCAGCTATTGAGATTGAAGTTGGATTTAAAATTCATGGTGAACAGCATAAATCAAGTATGATTGGTGATGGTATGGCAATTTGGTTGACTACTGAACAATTGAAACATGGTGATGTATTTGGTATGCAAAGTGATTTCAATGGTTTAGGTTTATTCCTTGATACTTATAAAAATTACAATGGTAAAAGAAATAGACATGCATTCCCATATTTAAGTATTCAAAGAAATAATGGATTGTTTAATCATTATGATAAATCTAAAGATGGGGTTGAAACTCAAATTGGTGGTTGTGCATTACCAAGAATTTATAATACTGAAACTGATATTGATATTCCAAGTAAATTAAAAATAACATATATTCGTCAAGCTAATATTTTAGAAATTTATGCAGATGTTATGGGTAATAATGATTGGAGAACTTGTTTTAGAAAGGAAAATGTTCAAATTGATGAAATTTTCCCTATTGGTAGACCATTATATTTAGGTGTTTCTGCAGAAACAGGTGAATTACATCATAATGTTGATTTGTATTCCATTGATGTTAAAACATTTAGAAATAAAGATGGTTCAACAGTTACAGAAATTGATTCATTAGGTGAAGGTATTGAAGTTTATGATACTGAAGAGAATAACAATAATTACAATAATGATAATGACAACTACAATAACGATAATGGTATGTTAAATAGAAGACGTCAAAGTAGAAAATCCCTCAATCGTTTACGTAGACAAGAGAAAAAGTTAAAGGAAGCTGATAGACAAAAATATAATTCTGAACATGGATTTGTTGGTTGGTTCTTTGGATTAGTTTGGACATTTATCAAATATGTGTTTTATTTGATTTTAATTTTATTGGTATGTTATGCTGCTGTCATTGGATTTAGAGTCTATAAACAAAAACAACGTAAAAACAGAGGGGGTCTCTTATAAGTTTTCTGCGTTTGTATAATATTATTTTATAAAGTACTTTGAGCATTGTAATTAGTCCGTTAAAAACTGTACTACTACAAATAAAAAAAATGGAGAAAAGGAGAAAAGGAGAAAAGTAAAAAAAAAAAAATTGAAAAAAATAGGAAATTCAAAGTGCTGCATGAATTTTCTTGGTCTGAATTTTTTAACAAAATATTATCAAAACTATGTATTGGGAATGAAAGTTTTAATTCAAAGACTTTTTTCTGTTGAACAATCGCCAAATACATAATGAGAGATATTGTCATATTTTCAGGATCTTCTAATCCGGCACTTACTCAAAGAATTTGCAAAAATCTTTCATTGCCACAAGGTAAAGTGCTACTTCAGAAATTTGCAAATGGTGAAACTTCAGCCCAATTAGAGACATCAGTTCGTGAAAAGGATGTTTTCATTCTACAAAGTGGTGCTGGTGATGTTAATGATTTATTTATTGAACTCTTGCTAATGATTTCTGCATGTAAGATGGCAAGTGCAAAGAGAATCAATGTTATAATGCCATTATTCTTCTATTCTCGTCAACTGGATATGCCAGTTGTTAGAAATGGTGATTTTATCAAAAATTCAAATAAATTAATAATAGATGATAGTGAAGAAGCTTTAAAACCTTGGATTGCACAAAACGGTACATTAATTTCCAACTTATTAACATCAGCTGGTGCAAATCATATAATTACTATGGATTTACATGATTCCCAATATCAAGGGTTTTTCGATATACCCGTTGATAATTTATATTCTAAACAACTTGCTCAATATTATATTTCCAATTTTATTCCAAATTACAAGGAAGCAGTGGTTGTTTCACCTGATGCTGGTGGAGCTAAAAGAGCAGCTGCTATTGCAGATTCAATGTCATTATCATTTGCTTTAGTTCATAAAGAAAGAAGATTTAATACTAATTCTGATTTATCAATGTTAGTTGGGGATGTTGAAAACAAACCTTGTGTTATAGTTGATGATTTGGTTGATACTGCAGGCACATTGATAAAATGTGCAAAATTATTACAAAATAATGGTGCAAAGGAAATTTACGCTATTGTGACTCATGGTTTATTCAGTGGTGATGCAATGGAAAAGATTCAAAATTCACAATTATTTACTAAAGTTATTACATCAAATACGGTGGATCAATCGAATAGATTACAAGATAAAAAATATAATGTTAAGAGTGATATTCTAGATGTTTCAAGAATATTTGCTGAAGCAATTAGAAGAATTAATAATGGTGAATCTGTTTCGATTATTTATAATTCTGAAATTTGATTGATTAAAAATTATTGTTGAATTTTTAATTGTTTATATTGTATAATTCCAAGTATAATAGAAAGAAAGCTTTTGTGTAAGAAGCACATCTTACTGATTTTATGATATAAAAATGACTATTCATTAGTATAATTTTGAAAACTCCTCTCATATGGATTCAAGATTTCAGGATTAACGGTTTGACATTTAAAGAGTTATTTAGAAAGAGGAAAAAAAAAAAAAACAAGAAATGGACAGGTATTGTAATCCAAGTTTCCAATCGTCTCTCAATGATTTATGTTCTCATCAGTAAATAAATAATTCTTAAATAATTGTATAAAATGGAACACTACATACTGGAAGAAACTGAGAATTAATATATAATTAAGTATGGTAAATTTGAAAAAACAATCAGAAATTGTATTATCCTAATTTCGAAATATGTTCCATACATTTAATCAATCAACCAATCAATCAATCTTTGCCTGATAAGATTCTCTTTGCTTGTTCCTTCTCTCTTTGCTTTTCTTGCACAACTTCCTCAGGGTGCTCTTCAGAAAATTGTTTATTGGTGATTAAATTATGGGTATGATCGCTAGCTCTAACCAAAGTACCTCTATTCCTATTTGAATCATAATTTTCGTAATGACATTCATCGATTTTTTTATAAAAGTGACTTTCAAGAACTTGATCCATATTATATCTTTCATTAGGATTGACTTTTAACATATGGTCAATAACATGTTTTGATGATGTTGGTAATAATCTTAACAATCTATCAGGACCAACAATTTTCTTTTTGCCATCTTTATCAGTAATTTCCCCACTTGGACTTATAAAATAACCATAAGAAATATCTGTACTTTTAGGCAATCTCCAAGGAAAACGACGTAAAACCATACAGCAGAAAATTATAGCCAATGACCAAACATCTGCATATGAAGGATCATAGTATGGAACTGTAACAACTTCTGGTGCTAAATAAGGATCACTACCTAAAATACCTGTTGCATTTGTATGTTTTTCACTTTTACCCTTTTTCAAGTAAAGGTTTTCATCAAAAATGACGGAGGAGCCAAAATCAACAATTTTTAAAATACCATTTTTATCAACGACACAATTATCCAATTTTAAATCTCTATGAGCCAAACCAACTGAATGCATATAATGAACACCGGTACACATTTGTTTGAAATAACAATAAATTTCATATTTAGTTAAAACTCCAGCCATAACCATAGTGAAAAAATCATAAGGTGCATAATCCATAACAATGATAAATAAATCATTATCTTGTAATAAATCATAAGTTCTAATTAAGTTTTGATGATGTAATTTATTTGCAATTTTAAATTCATTTTTTAACTTTATTTCATATGTTGACCAGTCTTCTTTAGTTGATTGTAATCTCAATTTTTTCATTGCATATAGATGGTTGTTTTCCTTATCATATAATGGGTAAACTGAACCACCTGCACCTTTACCAATCACTAATGCAGTAGATTCCGTTGATGCTTCGGGAACTTCGGGTACTCCGGCATCATCAATAGTAGCATTTGATAACTTATGATCAAGCGTATCAGTTTCTGTATTATTGTCTTTAATATTTTTATCTTCATTTTCTTTATCATTTTCGTTTGGTTTAACATCATACTTGATGTCTGTGTGTTCTAACAAATTCATCAAATCAACCGATTGGTCTGGAATGTAACCGAATTTTGAAACAAGTTTAACAAGTGCATCATAATCATTAAATTTGGAACCACGAGGCTTAGTTATAGTGACTGGTTGGACCGAATTGGTCGATGGGTAGGCTGCTTTTTGAATTAAAGGTGATGACGATGACGAATTATTATTGTTGTGTTTTGAGGAAAAGGATTGGTAATCACTATGCTTCAAATGCCTCTTTTCAAGAAATCTTGCCAATTTAAGATGAGGGTGATGGCTGTGTGTCTCTGAGTCTACAGGATGAATAAAGGAAGTAGAGGAAGATGATGGTGTCATGTGAGAAGCCGCTATGTTTGAGTCATTACTGTCTGCCGAACCGTTGCGTACCTGATTTACGGAGTTGCTGGAAGATGAGGCATGCTTGGAATTGTATGTTGGGTGTGAAGGTGAACCGGTTGCTGAGGCAGATCCGGAAGAATCGTTTGACGATGAGCTTGTGTTGTTGCGCAAAGAGAATGGCCGATTGGAATCTTTTTTCTTGCCGTCCCTATCATTTTTGAACAACTTTGCTAGAAATCCATTCACGGGCATTATGTGTGGTATATGATCAAGGTTCGCCTATTCTTTTATCGGCGAAGGTGGTTCGTTAAAGGAAGAGAGAGCCAACAGGGAGAACAAATGTTCAACGTCGATGTATCCTTTCTCCAGACAATAGAAAATCACAACGTGTTTATGGGGAAAAAAAAAACCCACCAGAAAGTAAAGACGCCGCCCCGGTGTGACGATCGTGTCACTGGGGAAATTACGGATGCAATTTCCCGAGAATATTTCCGGTTTCATGCCGAAAAGATCCGAGCCTCGTTATCTCCGGGCGGCGGGGTGAGGGGATAAGGGAACAAGTAAGCTCCGGTTCTCCCGATAGAGAAACCCGCTGCTCTCAGAGATGGTGCCCTGGTCAATAAGATGGTCCAACACCCTCGTGTCAAACCGGGCTTGTTCAGATGTGTGCCTTGGCCATGATGCTGTTTGTACGGGCTGTTTGAAGGTTTCGTGCAGGGCATTTATATCCTCAAGCTTTTGTAAAATCTCTCTTTCCTGTAAATCTTTAGATTTAGAAACGGCAATATATATCATTGTAAAAGTCTCGCTATCCAAGGGGTACGTCTGAAGGAGATGTTCAATGACAAGTTGTGACAGCAGAGGGTTTGGAGATATCCATGAGTATTTGAGCACGTATTTGAGCAGAAATCGATCGAGGGGGACGTTATATTTCACAATATCTTTGAAGATTGTTTCAAGAAATGACTTACTGGCTATTTTATTATTTCCAAATGATAATGAAATGTTCAAACGCAAGAAACTAACAAAGAAATCAATATCCTTTTCAAATGTATTACTATTGATGAAATTGTCATATAATTTGATTATATCTGATTCATCATCATCAACTGAATTTCTATTTAATGTGAATTGTAATAATGTGAACAACTCTTTATTTGATAATTTCAAATTAGAGTTTCTCAAATCTTGAATCACATGTTGAATTATTTCATGAATCTGCAGTTCTTGTCTCTCCTTTGAGCTTAATGCCTTGTTGGAGTAAATAAATAGTTGGATTAATTTCTCGAGGTCTGCAGGTCGAAGCTTTGAACAAATTCCTTTGCCCTTGTTGATAGAAGTGTTGTTCAATAGTTTATTAAAATGCTTACAAACCTGTTCGTAATACCTGTAGTATGAGCTGTGAAGGAAAGAATCGTTTTGTAACAACTTAACAAACTGTAAAATTTCAGCGTTACAATACGTATGTACCATCAATTCATCAGAAACTAATGGATCTTTCATAATGGATAATTCACTCATTCGATGGTTTCTAATCTCCACATATTTAGAATGGATTTCATGTTTGATAATGTGGGCCTTAAGATGATTGATTTGTGAATTTTGCGTATTGGCGTCATTAGCATCATTTGAATAGAATTTCGACATTTCAAAATGGAGTGTATTTAATTTTCCATTATATTGCAGTGCATTTTGGTATTGCGGCAAGATTTTAAAAAGCTGTGTATTCAAATAGTCTTCTAATGTCGGTAACTCCTTGTATTTTTTCAACTGAACATCAAATTTTTCCAATGATTGGTTTACGGTGTCCCAGTTGGGGGATTGCGGAGACTGGGAGACATTGGGCAGCTCCACCAGGGCTTTCCTGATGCCCCCTAGCCTTCCTAATATACTACCGGATGCCATTACTGAGTGGATAAGACGGACCAAAAGCAGCTTGCTAGGGATCAGAGGCTCCGCTGCCCATTTTTCTCCCTTTCCAGAGGATCAACAAAATTTCCATGGCACAAATTTCAAGATCTGGTTACGTAATGCATAATGTGCGTTTTCTGTGCCTTTGCCACCGCCATTTTTTCCATCTCAACAACGGCGGCGGCGGTGCATTGAAAAAAAAAAGAGAGGGAGGCTCAATGTTCATGACATTGTCTCTGTGAGGTGAAGCAGGGAAGCGGGGAAGGGCAAAGTTTTTTTCAACAGGCCTGCGCCGCAGTAAACGCTTGGGCACCAGCCACCATCCACCAGCTACTCGCCGCTTTCCTTCCTCTCTCGCGTGCACGTGCACGTGGCGGTTGGTTGGTTGTTCCTTGATCTGCCGCCAGAGAGAAGAAAAAAGAAATTATCTCACAAGTTCCATTGTGATCCGTACAAGACTGTAGAATAAGATAAAAATGTGTGGTACTGCTCTTTTACTGCACTCATTTCCTCTCCGTTTCTTCCGAGATCCAGTCGACTCTTTCAATTCTTTAACTGATGCCGCCCAATCGCTCCTACAGCTCTATTGCTAGAATCTTTTGGACCGTCTACCCAGTAATCTCTAATGCAATTCCAATCGAATTGCATCCTGTTAAAAGATTAATTTCATCATCCGTGAATACATCATCTGATTACGATTCACCAATTTCAATTTCCAAACATATTCCATTAACTCAAGGTGAACTATACATATATGGACTAACTTCTTGTGTTCTCGTTTTATTAGGTGGTGTCTTTGCTGGGCTTACCCTTGGTTTAATGGGTCAAGATGAAGTTTATCTTAAAGTTATCTCTTCTTCCGGTACCGAATCCGAGAAAAATTGTTCAAATAAAGTTTTGGAATTATTAAGTAAAGGGAAACATTGGCTATTGGTTACTCTCTTACTATCTAACGTCATTACAAATGAAACTTTACCCGTCATCTTGGATAGATTATTGGGTGGTGGGTTTGCCGCTGTTTTCTCTTCCACCCTTGCAATTGTTATCTTTGGTGAAATTATTCCACAATCAATTTGTGTTCGTTATGGTTTGGAATTAGGTGCATTTTTTGCTCCATATGTTCTCATATTGATGTATATTATGTACCCCGTTGCTTACCCAATTGCAAAATTATTAGATTATCTTTTAGGTGAAGATCATGGTACATTTTATGGCAAAAATGGTTTAAAAAGTTTGGTTAATCTACATCATACAATGGGTACTGAAAGATTGAATATTGATGAAGTTACAATCATTAATGCAGTTTTGGATTTAAAGGCAAAACCTGTTTGTGATATAATGACACCAATTGAAAAAGTTTATACTTTACCCTCTGATAAAATCTTAGATGAAAAAACTGTAGAAGAAATCTTCAATGCTGGATTTTCAAGAATTCCAATCCATTTTCCTGGTGAACCTTACAACTATGTGGGTATGTTGTTGGTTAGAATCCTTATTTCTTATGATCCTGAAGATGAATTACCAATTTCTTCCTTCCCTCTTGCAACTTTACCTGAAACTTCCTTGAAAACATCATGTCTTAATATCTTGAATTATTTTCAAGAAGGTAAATCTCATATGGTTGTGGTTAGTGAAAGTCCGGGTAAAGATAGTGGTGCAATCGGTGTTGTCACTTTAGAAGATGTTATCGAAGAATTAATAGGTGAAGAAATTGTCGATGAAACTGATGTTTATATCGATGTCAATAAAAATATAAAAAGAGAAATTCCTGGTCCTTTATCAAAAAGAAATGTTACTTCATATCTTCATAATTTATACAAATCAACTAGTAAAAGATCATCTGTTACTTCAACTGATTCTATTAATTCTCATTCCTTAAATGGTATGGCTTATATTTCAAAAGATAATTATACTAAGAATAAATCTAAAACAAATTTTGCTAAAAGTTTACAGGGAATTAAACCTTCAAATTTAGCTTCTGATCCCTTGAAAACTAACAATAATCATATCACAATCAAAAAACAACCATTTTTAACCTCACCAAATTCTAAACCTTTAACTAAATTACAAAGAAATTATACAAATAACAGCCAAAGATTATCTCTATCTCCTTCAATCGATGATGCTCCATTATATGGAGGTGTTGACATTGAAAATAATGATAATTATAATGATAATGATAATGATATTTCAAAGGATGATCATCAAATTCATAATTCTGAAGCTTCAGCTTTGATTCAAGGTATCTTTAATAATGCTTCAAGGCATACTTCCAAATGTGACTCGCCTGATGATTGTCATGTTGGTCTATCAAATGATCCTAATGATCCTTTGAAAAAGGTGAAAAAATCCTTTCTGAATAATACATATGGTATTCCTGTTCCAAAGCAAAATAATCAGTTATTCCCCGATAAAGTTGAAGAAGATAATGAAATTCGTTCAGGTAGTACTGGAGGAATATTGGTTGAAGATAACATAATATCCGTTAAAGGTGTCAACAAGACTATTATTCATGATGGAACTTGGAAGGAATAATGATGCTCAAAATTTTATCTAGTATCTTTAACTGAATATTCTTTCATAGAAATCTTTAAAAATCCCTATCTTACTTCCTTGATTGATTTTTTTTTTTTTCTATAATTTGATGATTTTGTCTACTTTTATATTTTTTTTCCCCTTTTACAATAAGTTCATGTTTCCTTTTATCGGCAAAATTTATTGTTTGCCACTCCAGTATGAACATACATGAAGAGGTCAAAAATCTTAAGTTTGTAGTGTATCAATTATCCATTGAGAATTTTAAATTGAACCATTGTAAAATTTATGAAGAGCATAAAAACTCACGTATTTTCAATCTTACTATAAGTGATATACCTGTTGATGATTTAGAAATAATCTTTTTTCTAGAAAATAAAGATATTAAAACCTTTTCCTATACAAATTGGGAAGATTTAATTTTTAAGGACTTAAATATGTCATCTCCTAATGTTGCGCAAGCAGATAAGGATCCATTAACTTTAATTGAAATAAATTGTAAAAACAATTTTACTAAAGAAGAATTTGATATTTCAAATCCATTAAGCTGTGAAATTAATAATAAATTTTACCAATTTGTTCAACAGTATGAACAAATTAAAAATTGTAAAATTATGGATTGCTCCAGTTCATTAAATCTAAAAATGAGAAAAAAAAATCTAAAACTATTAATCTACAAGAATTGAAAAACTCAAATATTGAAGACTGGACTTGTCCAAAATTCATAAATAAGTAAGACAAAAATATCAATTAGAACTTGATGTAACAACAGAAGTACCTTCTTGGAATGTAACCTTGAATAATTTATTTGCATTTGTAAACATACCCTCTTTTAATGAAACAACAATAAATTGAGATCCTTTAAATCTGGTTTTAATAAGATGTCCAATACTCTGTGTGTGTGACAAATCCAATGCTGCATCAACCTCATCAAGAATATACATTGGAGCAGGTCGAAATTGCAACAACGACATAATCAATGCAAGCGCAACCAATGATCTTTGACCACCAGAAAGTTCAACCAATGATTCTTTCCATACAGTTCCTAGTCTAACTTTAACTTCCAAACCTTTTGTGATGTCCCCATTAGGATCTGATTTTACAAGTTTAGCATAGGCACCTGGTAATAAAAGTTCAAAAGTTTCACCAAAATCTTTTGACACAATTTCAAATGTTTTGTTTAACTCCGTTTTCAAATATTGATCTAATTTAGTGATAGTTGCTTGAATTTTCATTTTATCCTTTTCAATCTTCCTTATCTTTTTCTCTAATGATGCATCGTGAGTTTTAAGCATATCTGCCTGTTGAATAATATTTATATCAGCCCCTTTCGATCTTAATTCATTAATTTTATTCTCACATTCAACAATCTTTTGTTGGCATTGTTCAGGATCAATATTAGGATATTGTTCAAGAATATTATTTCTTTGAGCATCATTTTCAATCCATCCAAACAATCTCTTTGCATTTTTCATATCATTTATGGCCTGTTTTTCATAGTTTTTATATAAAGTGGAACTTTCACCACATTTTTCGTAATTTTTTTTAGCATCAGATAGCAAGTTTCTTGTATGCGCTAGATGGTCTGTTAATTGATCTAATTCTTTAATAAATCCACTGACTCTTTCTCTTTCAATTTGAATCTCATCAATCAAGGTATCCAATTCTAATTGAATTTTATTTATTAATATATCATCTTCTTCAATTGCTCTTTCAATTGTTGGTATTTCGTCATTGAGTTTTACAATATCTCCATTTAAAGTTTCAATATCTGTAAGTAAATCTTCATTTCTAACTTTTTCTTCATTAAAGATTAATCTTCTCTTATTTGAAACCTTCTCCTTTTCAATTAGTTCTTTAGACATATTAATAACTTCTTCTTTTAGCTCCCTTAATTTCTTTGATCCATCACTGTTAAATTCATTGATATCTTTATTAATCGTATCGATTTCATTTTTTATATTGACAACATTGTTTTCATTCAACTCAATTGATTGCTCCAACTCAACAATCTTCTCTGTATTCCTTTCAAAATTCTTAATATAGATTGCACTATTACTTTCAACTAATTTTTTCTTCAAAATATCAATATTATATTCCTCACCAATAAGCTTTTGTTGGATGTCATGATTTTTGTTTGCCACTTGATTCATATTTCTCAAAATATTTGAAATTTCATTTAATCTTCTTCTGATAGAATCAACCTCATTTTTCAATTCTTTATATTTTAAAAACTGGTTGATTAAAGAACTTGATGTTCTTCTTGAACCACCAGATAATCTTCCTTCGGGATCATAATTATCACCATCTAAAGTGATTGATCCTGTTCTGATTCTATCATTAAATGTAACTTTTTTAGCCGTATCAGGATCATCACAAATTAACTTATTACCGAAAACATATTCAATTGCCTTCTGAACAGAATTATCATATTCAACCAAATTCAAAGCAAGTTCAACTTTATTTGGAGCCAATTTTTTAGCTTCATTTAAAATTTCAGGTTTGATAACTTTTGAAGTGATTCGATTCAATGGAACAAATGTAACTCTTTTACTCAATCTGCCCTTTTGTAAAAGTAAAGAACCTGTTTTTTCAGTATCAACGACAACATTAAAAAGCTTAAAACCAGCACAAACTTCCAAGGCTGTTGATGAGTTCCTATTATTCTCCGGTAAATTGAACAGTTCACCACATAAACCTTTTACTGAATTATGATTGAAATTTGGAACAGGGTCATTATATGTGAAATCAAATCTTGAATCTCTCTTTGTAAAATCTTGCAAATATCTATTTTTGGTATCTAGTTGTTGTAATAATGTTCGCTCTTCTTGCTTTAATTTTTCATATTCAACTTGATCAAACCCATTTTCCCGTAACTGAGTCTTAATATTTTCAACAATTTTAGTTCTTTTAAGGATTTCATTTTCATAATTGGTAAGTTCTTGTTTATGAATTTCCAATTTTTCCTTATCGATTTGTGATTGTAAATGCCTGATATTAATTTTATCTTGTTCAATAAATGTTTTGGTTTCTGAAAGCTTTTTGTTTGCCTCTCTTAATTGAGATGTATAACCTGAATCAATCGAACCTTTGGATGAAATACCAGTTGATAAAGTAGATAATAAATCTTCCTTCTTTTGTAATAATTCCTTGAAACTTTTAAGATTGCTTTCCTCTTTCAAAAAACTATTCTGTATTTCATTAAATTTCTCTTTCATATTATTGATGGCATGTTTATTTCTTTCAATTTCCGCTTGTTTTAATTCAATAGTTTCTTTTATTTCCTTAATGTTGTCAATCTTGGAATTCTTTGTAGTTTTTAATCTTGTTATTGAATTCAACAACTCTTGTTCTCTAACATCCATGTCCTTCAATTTAGCCGACTCATTAGTAGATTTATTTTTTTCTTTGATTTCATTAATTTCAGTTGTTAGTTTTTCAATTTGTTTTTCGTATTTACTTATTAGATTTTCTAATTGTTTAAGTTTTCCAACACTTTCCTCCAAAGGTTCTTTTATCTCCTCCAAGGTATTTAGCCCGCTTTGATATAAATAACAATGAAGCATTTGAGTATTCTTATCTTTTTCGTTAATTTTATTTTTATATTCTATAACAACTTCGGTTTGTTTTGCTAATTCATCTAATTTTGGTTTGACTTGTAAATCTCTAGTTTCTTTTATAGCTTCCAATTTGGCATCTTTTTTCCTCATAATTTTTTCCGAAGAATCTCTTTGAGCTTCATAAGATTTTGTTCCTGCAGCTTCTTCAATCAAACTTAAAATTTGCTTTGGTTTCATATTCAACATTTTAGTAATTTGACCTTGCATAATTAAAAAATTCGGGTCATTAATATTCAACTGAACCGATTGTAACAAATTGGCAACTTCTTTCTGTGTTGCCTTTCTACCATTGATCAAATATTTAGTCGTTGCAGAGCTTGGTTGATCGACGGCAACTTTACGAGTGATACTAATTTTTCGATCATTCTTATATGCAACAGGCGAAGTGTGTGGATCGGAGTTATCAAATGTAATCGTAACTGAAGCCTTCGTAACACCAGCCTGACCTTTCTTATAGATCAAATCTTGTAAATTAGATGCACGTAATGCGGTCGTACTTGTTATACCAAGCACAAAACAAATTGCATCAAGAATATTGGATTTACCCGAACCATTTAACCCTGTAATGGCATTGAATTGGGGATCCCAGTCCGTAATCACTGTTCTCACGGAATAGGATTTAAACCCGTCAATCACCAATTCTTCCACTTTCATTCTTGTTTAGCTAAAGAATCCAGGTTGTTGTTGTTACTAACTAGTATGGAGAAAGTTGAAGATCAAAAAAAAAAAAATATAGAATTGTCAATTTGAAAACAAACTTCGCAAATGTTACCCAAACGGGAAATGTCAAAATAGCTGAACATTTGACGTGTTTCATTTTCATGTCAAAGTTACATTGTATCGATCAAACTTGGTATCTTACTTTCCAGTGATGCCATTTCGTGCTGAAATAGAACTCAAGGCAAGAGGTGCACGGGCTCTATGGACAAAGGCCATCAGTGCCTTTTATACCATATCGGATAGTTTTAAAATAGTTATTAGACAAGGTACTGAGTCAGGTATTGATCAATATGGTAGAAGATGTTATTCAGAAATAATGTTTGTTACAATGAATAAAACGAAAACTGCCATTTTGAACACATCGTTCAAAACTTCATTTTTTAGAAAATTCACAATTGATGGTGAAATTGATGATATGATGACACCAGAGAGAGATATGGGTGGCGGTGGTGGTGGTGGTGTTACGGATACTTATAATTACGCAAAGAGTTATACGCTATTGTTGAGTAGTCGAGATATGAATGTATTATTCAAGGATTGTGGTGATGATGCAGTAAGTTGGAAGATTTTTGTTTTAGCTGGAGGTGAAACAAGGAATATGGTTTATTCTAATAGATTATTTGTTGAATTTGATACAAACTCTGGTATGAAGAAGAAATATTCAATTAGTTATCGTCCGAGTTACAATGGATTTGATGGAGAGATTCATTATGCTTATTTGAAAACTTTAGAAATCCAAAGAAAAGACGATGAAAGGAATTCAAGGTTGAAATTGAATAATGCAAAGGGTGATGGCGGTGATGGCGGCAATGGCGACGGCGATGATGATGATGATGAGTTTGATGATGATGATTTTGAAGACGAAAGAGTACATAGGATTGCCATTGATTCTTTAATATTAAAATCGTTTTTACAAACTTTCCCCTTATTACTTGAAGATTTTAGGATTGAAATTGAACCAAATAGGGGATTGATCACTTTCAAAGGCTATAATAGACAACAGCATATTTTAAAATCAGCGAATTTGGCCAATAGGCCGATGACATTAGATATAAAGATGAGATTAGATCAAATTGTTTACAATAACTTAAGGGATTGTAATGAAGAATCTAATATTCTTAATAATCCTAAAGAAAAAGAAAGTAAGGTTATTCAAGCTTCATTTAGATTGAAGAATTTCAAGACGTTCATACAGATAATTAGTGGTAATTCATCTGGATTCCAAGATAACGAAGGTGATGAAGGTGATGAGAATAAAAATAATAAAAACAGTTATAGTAATAGAAGCTTGATTAAATATAGTGATAATAATATGAAATTTGACAATGATGAGAATATTTGTGATATAATATTTTCAAAAGCTGGGTATCCTATTGTATTTGAACGAAGATATTTCATTGAAAATGGTGAAATTCAAGATAATGATTGTTGTTCAGTGACATTAACTGAAGTTACAGATGGAGAATCGGGTAAATTAAGTCTTGAAACGAGAAATGGTAGTAACAATACTCTTTTAAACAATAATGTCAACTCAATTGATAATCGTCTAAACCGAAGGTTAATTAGTAGTATTGATTATTCCAATGTTGGAGGTAAAGGTAGAAACTATAATAACAATGATATTGATGACAACGGAGGTGGTATTAATGTTTTTGAAGGAGAAAATGGCAATGTGCCGTTATTTGTGACGGATGATGTTGAGTATGAAGATAATATAAATAATGAGCATGATTATGAAAATGAGGAAGACATGAGAGGTAAGAAACGGAAACTCATGAGTGATGATAATGGAGAAAATGGGAAAGAAGATTTTGAACAGATATTTTGGCATAATAGTAAATTCCATCAAACAAAGGTGATTGAGAAACATATTGAACCGGAAAAGGGTGTTGAACGAGTTTCTTTGGATGATCAAAAAAATGAAGCAGCAGCTCAAGAAGATGAAGAGTATTTAGGGCCTACACAGCGAGTTTTAATTAAGGGTCTTTTTGACTGAAAGAATATTTAGCTATTTTGTACACATATATAGATCATGGTTTTTTCTTGAATAAATTGCATAACTAGAAAAGAAGAGGAGAAAGCAAGAGAAGTTTCTTTTAATTATTTGGATTCTTGCTTATTATTTTCTTCAAGATAATGGAAATTAATATATCTGAAACCCTGCCCTAATTGGGCAACCTCATTGACCATATGACATCCTAAAAGAAGGTAGTTTTTCGGAGTCACTGCAAGAGCGTATCTCATGAACACTGCGGAATAGACGATTAATGCTCCTGTCATAGGACCAGAGATATTGTCCGCTGGTTTATTACGCAAGTCCATTATAGCAGCAACGGGTATACCGAAATTGGAGACTGGACCCCAAAAGTGGGACGTGAAGACATACTTCAAGGTTTCCTTGTTGAAGATCTTCTGGGTCAAGGATTGTGCCGCTGTTGATGGGATCTTGGAGGACATGTTTGTGGTGTTTCGTAGAAAAGAAACAGTGGGTACGAGTAGAGCATCTCCACGGTCGGAATTTGCCAAATATTTTCTAAAATAATATTTCGTCAGATTAGGTTCTCCTAATGCACGTCAAGATCCCCAACAGTGGAGAAAAACAACCCCGCTACAATACAATATTACTGGACGAGGGTGAACCGGTATTTTCACCTCTCAATAATGATTTTTGGCCACCACAGCTTGTTTCCCCCCCTGCTCTCTGCACTGTTGTTATCACTGCCCCCATCCCATAGATCCATCCATCCATCAATCCACTCACATGTCGTTTCTAGCTGGAGGCTCCGAATGTGCGACCTCGGCCAACCCGCTCGCCCAGTTGGCTAAGAGGCCCGACGTCGACACCTCGCTCCAGGGTGGGCTCCGGAACACCGCTCAGGCCGCCGGACCCACCTCACATGCCCTGCTGGGCGTCCACGCCCAGCAGCAGATGTCGGCGGACAATAGAGCCCTGCTTGACTCCTTTGGAGGCGGGAACACGATGTTGCCGCCAACCTCTTTTGACTTTGGCCCCGTCCATAGAGAGCTTAACAATATCCCGCTCCAGCCGCAAGCGGGGCTCAGCCTTGCCACCGGTGGTGAACATATGCACGGTGCTGCGCCACGTGCGGTGAACAACTGGTCACAGGAGTTCAACAGTAGTACTACGGGAGTTGCACATGTCGGTAATGCTCAACAACATGTCCCCATGCAACCAATGGGGGGTATGATGAGAGGGTCACCGATGTTTGCAATGAGAAATAATATAATGATGAATAATCAACACAATGTTCAATCTGAACCTGCTACACAATCTACTTCTCAATCAACTGCTCAATCAACGGATATGAATCATTTATCTCAAACAGAATGGGAAGATCATTTTAAGGAGTTTGAACAATCATCAGAATTGAATGAAATACCGGAAATCTTACATCCAAACGACGATAAGTTTTCAATGCCTCATATATTACCAAGTTTCCATGACAAGTATCATGATGAATATCAGTTTGAGGAAAAGAATGATTTCCTACATAACCCTAATGCATATGAAATTGGTTGTAAGTTGATGGAAGGTGGTGCGAAATTAAGTGAAGCTGCATTGGCTTTTGAAGCTGCCGTTCAAAATGATCCTAAACATGTTGATGCTTGGCTTAAACTTGGACAAGTTCAAATTCAAAATGAAAAAGAATTAAGTGGTATAACTGCACTTGAAAATTGTCTACTAATAGACGATAAAAATTTAACTGCTTTAATGGATTTGGCAATTTCTTATGTTAATGAAGGATATGATAATGCAGCTTTTAAAACTTTTGAGAATTGGATTGAAACAAAATACCCTGATATTGTATCAAGAGCTAGGCGTGAAAACCCTAATGATATTTCCGATGATAGATATTCATTGAATAAAAGAATTACCAACTTATTTTTAAAAGCTGCTCAACTATCTCCATCGGGTGTCAATATAGATGCTGATGTTCAAACTGGTTTGGGTGTTTTGTTTTATTCCATGGAAGAATATGATAAAACTTTGGATTGTTTCCAAGCTGCTATAAGATGTAATCCAAACGATGCATTATCGTGGAATAGATTAGGTGCTTCTTATGCTAATTCAAATAGGCCAGAACAGGCAATCGAATCATATTCGAAAGCATTGCAATTAAACCCTAATTTTGTTCGTGCTCGTTATAATTTAGGTGTTTCATTCATAAATATGGGGATGTATAAGGATGCTGTTGAACAATTACTCACTGGTTTGAGTATGCATGAAGTAGAATCTCCAAACAGTGATTCGATGCTGGTCTCTGACACTGAGCAATCTAGTAATCTAATTGAAACTTTGAAAAGAGCTTTCTTAGCAATGGATAGAAGAGATCTCATTGATAAAGTTCGTCTTGGTATGAATGTTCAACAGTTTCGTTCAGAATTCAACATTTGAAGAATTCATAACTTTTTTTTTCCCCTTCCCCTTAATAGATCAGTAAATACTTTTAACTTACTTTATAAACTTTCAAACATTCATAATAAAATAATTATAAACGCACATGTACATATAGAGATGTATCAAATTATTTCCAATGTAAACTAAATATAGTGCGAAACTGAAATTCTGTAATCGTGTTGCAACGAAATCGGTTCCACTCAAAGTTAGTTGCTACTTTTTGTCATTTGCTTCTCTGTAACAAAGGCCCATCTCAATGGAAAGAAAGAGTGTAGCATCCGAATCAATCAATGATTTGCTTGACTTGAGCTCAGCCTACGAGAAAGGTTACAACTACGAAGACGACGACTATTTCCGTCCAAGAGATAAAAAGAAATCTTTGAAATATAATTCCATACAGAATAAATTACTGAAATTTAGAAGCAATAGTTTGATTGGGAAATTTGCATTGGCTGTCTTATCCTTGTTCATAATACTATACTTGTTTTTGAATATATCCCGAATTTTCAAACCAAACAATCCAAAAATCGTAATGATATTAGCCGTAAATAACGGTGGTGGAGTTGAACGTTGGAAAACTCCTGAGGAATGGTCACTTGAAAGATCAAGCATTGCTAATAAAAAGACATATGCTGAAAAGCACGGCTATATATTGACATTAAAAGATACAACATTGAAGAGGAGGTATAGTCATGAATGGAGGGAAGGATGGGAAAAGGCTGATATTTTAAAGCAAACAATGCGTGAATATCCAGATGCTGAATGGTTTTGGTGGTTAGATCAAAATACTTTTATAATGGAACCTGAATTAGGTCTTGAAAATTATTTATTCAAAAACATTGAAAAGAAAGCATACAGAACAATAAATTATTACAATCCATTACAAATTAGTGCTGATTCCCCATATGTTGATACTTCATCTTCTCCTATTAATATGATTATAAGTCAAGATTGTAATGGATTCAATTTAGGCTCATTTTTTGTTAAAAGATCAGAATGGACAGAATTATTTTTAGATTCTTGGTGGGATCCTGTTTTGTATGAACAAATGCATATGGTTTGGGATAAACGAGAGGCAAGTTGTTTGGAAGTTTTATATTCTCATCAACCATGGATAAGAAATTCTTTGGCATTTGTCCCACTTAAAGGAATCAATTCACTTACAACAGGCAGTTGTTGGGATCATAGAGATGATAAGAACATATTTTATAATAAAAATGATCGTGATTTTTTGATTAATATGGATGGATGTAACTCTGGTGATAGATCGTGTTGGAACGAATATGAATACTTTAAAAAATTAAGAAATGAGTTACATAAACCGTGGTATAAACTTTGGTAATGTATTTAGCATATATACTTGATAATTTTGACTCTCACTACTCTCTTTAAGTATTTCTTTCCTTAACTGATTCAATGAATAAACCGTTTTTTAGAAAAACGGTTCTTACTCCTTTACAAATAGGTAGCTTTCCAAAATAAAAAGCACATAATGTGTTGTTAACCATATGGAATAAATGCAATTTGGTGGGGAATACCCACTTAATTAGGGCGCACGTGACCAAGATAAATTATGTTGAAAAACTGTATAATATTGCCATAGGATAATATAAAGGTGGTGTTTTTAAGTCTCTGTAATTTCATTCCTTATATTTTCTTTGTCTTGCGCTTAATTTTACAGTTCCCTGAATTAAAATTATTGATTTCCTTGAATGTCATCAAATATTTTGTTGGTTTTATCAAACAACAAAAAAAAATTTATGAGTAGCAAATCATATTTATTTTATTTTATTATTTGTGGGTACAAAACTTAATAATTTAAAAAAATAACAATACCGTTAAATTTTATTAAAAACAGTAAAGGAATCTGAAAAAAACAACACAACAAATAAAATTATCCAACTTAATTAAAACAAATTTAAGAAATTTGTGGACCAAGTACAATGAGTAAATTCAACAAGTGATCCCTTGGCCCAGTTGGTTAAGGCGTGGTGCTAATAACGCCAAGATCAGCAGTTCGATCCTGCTAGGGATCATCCAATTTTCTTTGGGCGTGTGGCGTAGTTGGTAGCGCGTTCGCCTTGCAAGCGAAAGGTCATCGGTTCGACTCCGGTCTCGTCCATTATATTTTTTTTGATTTTACTTTGAAATTAATATATTTTTTATTGATACATGCAGATCATAAAGGTATCAAATTCAGATGAATACTCTTTCTTGTTCACGTTTGGCGACATTTCCTCCCTTTTTTTTAGATTGACCACCATTTAGACTATTTATTAACACTTTTGAATCAATGGATGAATGACGAATGTACTTATGCAAGATATTTTTAATGAACGTTCTAGTTTACAATTTCATCCAGTTCAGGAATCATTCAAGGAAGCCATGATTCCATATGCCAATTGTCTAGCAGAACCACAACCGTTAGATAAATTGAATGAAACAACATTTTTTCAGATAGTTGATGTTCGAGATACATCGGTATCAGCAATGTCATTAATTGATAATTTAACTAATTTACTTAATGCAAATGATGGGTTTCAGGATCATTATAGAGGTAGAATAGTACCTAAAAAGAGAACAATGATCAATTCGGTTGATATTAATAAGGATGAAGAAGAGAATATTGATGATACATTATCTGATACCGTTTATGTGGGTTCAAACGTTATATTTAGACTCGTGTTACAAGATTGTTTTGGTAATACTTGTTACGCGTACGAAGATGAACCATTACAATTTTTAAGATCTCCACATACAAAAGGTATGTTTAGAATCGATTTGGGAGGAAAGTTACTTGTTTATAGTGGAACTAAAGTATGTCTAAATACATTGCATTTAACTAATAATAGCGTTAGATATTTAGGTGGAAGAATATCCAAATTGAATTACAACTTGTATCAAAGAAAGTTGAAAGAGTTGAAGGATGAGATTGGATATGAAGGTTAGTTTAACCAATTCAAAAAAAAGAAGGAAAAATAATTATTTTGTAGGTCTTGATAATCATTAATTGTACACTAGTTAGTATAAAACTATAGAGATGCTATTTTTGACTAATCTTCCAACAACAATTCCCATAACGCAGACTCATTTGGATACTCATGATGAATCACTGTAACTAAATAATAATTTTCCAAGATATTGTCGATTAATTTAGCTGAGTCACTGTCTTTTTTATATAAAAATTTCCATTCTTTCCAAATTTCAAATGCTTCTTCAGTCCAAGCCTTGAATGATTCTTCCTCAATAATTGTAGTTTGAACAATTTCTCTATTTGGGAAGACACCCCAAGTTACACAATTTGAAGCATTATGAGGTAAGTTTGTTTTGAATTCTCTGTTTGAATTAGAGTAATAATAACTAACAGATTTACCAGCTGCATCTAATTTTGGTAGTAACTTATTATTCCAATCATCTTTGGAGACAAACATTTCAACAAACGCTTTTTGATAAATGAATCCATTGGATGGACCCCAACCTAAGATTTTATCTTTACTTGAAGTACAATTAACAGCAGGTTGTGAAGCAACAGTGAAATAGAAATTTTCGTTTAAATTGATCAATTCTTCTTGAATTAAAGCCGTTTCGGGGCTTAAACTTAATTCTGACCATGGTAAAGAATTTAGTTTTTTCAATAAATAATTGACAAATAATTTGGATATGTCTTGCTTTTTCGTTGGATAACCCCAAAGTTCATAAGCTTGATTTGATGAAACCTTTAATGAAGGACCATAACCATCAATTTCACCATAAGCTGGAGATCTGGAATCACCAAATCTACCATTAGGGAAGTCATCCCATGTAGCATCTTTACCCAAAACACCTTGACCAGAACTGATAGAAATTAATTTTTGTAACTGTGAAGAGGAAGAATGATTCATTTTAACATTATGTATTCCATGTTGAATTTTGATATCACTTATAACTTTATTAGTTGTATTGAATCTATTTGCGTATGCCGCCCTTTTTGCATCTGTAACAGAATCATCAATTTCATCATCTGATGTTTCATCTTCATCATTTGAAAGTTCAAGTTCCTTTTTAGCCACAACTTTTGATAAATACTTGGATTTGTTAACAATTTGAGCAATTGATTTTTCCAAGTTCAACGTATAGAAATGAATTCCTTTGATTCTATTATCTGTCTTTTCATAAATTTTATCAATCATTTCAACTAAAATATCAACACCGATATCTTTGACGGCATCATCATCATTTTGAATTTCATCAGGGAATCTATCTAGTATAGATCTAGGGATTGATGCATGTGATAATTTGGATGCTCTTTGGAAAATATTGTAACCATTTATTGGTAATAAACCGGGAATGATTGGAACATCTTTAAGTTCAGCTTTTGATCTGATCAAACTTTCATACTCTATAAAATTTTCAACTTCAAAAAACAATTGTGTAATAATAAAGTCAGCACCTGCAGTTATCTTCTCAACTAAATATGGTAAATCTTTTTCAGGATTTTGTTGTAATTCTTCAAATGAACCATCAGCATGACCTTCAGGGTAACCTGCAACACCAATACAGAAATAATCGCCATATTGCTTTCTGATATAACGAACCAAATCGACTGCATATTCAAAATCACCAGCACCATGTGAAACACTTGAATCTCTAGCTGGATCACCTCTTAAAGCCAAAATGTTTTTAATTCCAGACTCCTTTGCCTTCTTTAAAGCCTCATCAATGACTGCCACTGGTGTATTAGTACATGTAAGATGCAAACATGTGGTCAAACCAAGATCCTTTTGACAAGTGACTGCCAAATCCGTAGTCTTTTCAGAGGTTGTACCACCAGCTCCCCAGGTGACGGTGACAAAAAGAGGTCCCAACAACGACATTCTGCTTAATCTGGCATACAAGTTTCTCATACCACTTTCAGTCTTTGGAGGAAAGAACTCCAAGGAAAAGAAAGGCTCGTCCTCCCCAAGAGAGGCTATTTTCTCTGTGATCTTCATACTCATTTAATTGAACAAACCAGTTTGCTTACAATCCGATAAGAAAACAGAAATACTATATACCAAACAGAAAGATTCAAAGAAGACTGATGTACCAGAAAAGTGGTGGATGTGCACAACTTCAATCCGAGGAGTCGATTAAGACTCACATTGAAAATTTCATGAACTTTTTTCTGACTCCGACCCTATTGTAGCACTTTGAAATTTGAGGGGGTCTTGGAATCGATAATCCCGGTGTAAATAACGTTGAAGTAGCAACAATCCACATGGAATGGATGGGACAAACCAGAAGAGACAGCAGATTGACATTTCTCTGTGTTTGTTTCTCAGATTTCAAGAACACATTGTTACCGATTTGGTGAAGGATGATGGCTTGGTTATATTGGGGAAAGGATTGGGATTGAACCAGATAGTGGCGAATTTACTACACGTATTAGGGCAGGCAACGATACGTGATAAACGGTCATTGATTATGTTGATCAATGCATCGGAAGAAGAAAATGCATTTTTAGAAGAGACTCTCATGGAATTGTCATGGAGACGCAGTGGCATGTCTGATATTCAGGATGATGCTAATATTGATTCTAATGGCGTTGATAGTAATGAAAATGCTCATTCGAATTATGATTTTGTATCCCTATTGGGAGATGCAGGAACAGTGGATAAGCGTCGGAAAATTTATGCCAATGGTGGCATTATATCTCTAAGTAATCGTGTCTTAGTGACAGATATATTGAGTAATGTAATCGAAGCTGATGCGATTACCGGTTTGGTCATTTTACATGCTGAAAACATCTCCCAGTATTCAATGGATAGGTTTGTTGTTAATTTATACAGAAGAGATAACAAATGGGGGTTTGTCAAGGCTTTTTCTGAAGATCCAGAGAAATGTAGCAGAGGTTTCCAACCTTTACAAACAAAATTGAAATACTTCAAATTAGATCAATCATTCCTTTGGCCAAGATTTCATATTGGTGTGACAGAATCCATAAAAAGGAAAATGAAATCACTTGTCAAATCTGATAATGTTACACCAATTAATAAAGTTACTGAAATTAGAATTAAGATGACAGACTACATGGTTAAAATCCAGAATGCCTTGATGGCTAGTATTGAACTACTCATTGGTGAGTTGAGAAGAAACAATCCAGATATTGCATCAGAGTATTGGTCCATTGAAAATGCGTTAGATCCAAACTTTGTTCAAGCAATTATCGGAACTTTAAACCCTGTCTGGCATAGAGTGTCCCTAACTACAAAGAAAATTATAAATGAATTGTCAGTATTGAAAACTTTTTTGATTGATTTATTCAAACTTGATTCTGTTTCATTTTATCAGAACATTAATAGTTTTGTAACTGAGCATACAATGTCGATGTCAAACAAAGATTCTTTATGGTTGATGATTCCTGAAGCATCTGCGACCATAACATGTAGCAAAGATCGTGTTTACAGGAAATTGAAGCAGTTTGATGGGCCTTCATTATCCCCAATCCATAATTATTTACTTGAGGAGCCACCAAAATGGGAGCAACTGATGTTGATATTGGATGAGATCAACGATGAGAAAACTGCTAAAAATGATAATGAAGATGGTCCTATTTTAATAGCGTGTAGCTCACGAACAATTTGCCAACAAGTTGAAAGAGTGCTATCAAATCATAAAGTATCAAATATTGGAGGCTCAAAATCATATAGCTTTCGTAAAATAATGACTAAAGAATTGAAATATCAAAAATGGAAAAAAGAATCTTCATTACTGATAAGGAAAATGAATATTGAGTTGAAAAATGTGAAATCTCAAAAACTAGATGCTACAAAAGATGAAGATGTTGTTATTTCAAAAACGTTCACAAGAAGCAAATTTAGAGATTCTAATCGTAGAAGAAATAGAGGAGGTAGTGTTATGTCTAAACACAATAGACTCATGAACTTAACAACAGAACAAAATGAAAATGAAGTAGACGATGAAGAGATTATTGAGTTGGATTCTGATGATAGTGATGTATCAGAATCCAATTTCGATAAAATTGAGGAAGATATTAATCAAGAGAATGCGACAGAAACTCCGGAAATTGAATTTGAAGAGTATACTAATATCACCAATGATATTAATTATGAATACATTCACAGAAATAAAGAGGTTATTGTATCAACTTTTGAGAGTATCAATCTTGAGGAGACAATGCCTTCTTATATTATATGTTATGAACCAAGTCTCACATTCGTTAGAATGATTGAATTATATCAAGCCTCATTATGTCCAGCAAAATGTTTTTTCATGTATTATGGTGAATCTGTTGAGGAACAGATTTATTTAAATTCAATTAAACATGAAAAGGATTCGTTTACAAGTTTGATTCGAGAAAAGGCAAACATGCCTAAATTTTTTGGTACGGAAGACGACGAGCAGCATAAATTCAACGAAAGTTTCAGACATTTGAATTCTAAAACTAGAATTGCCGGCGGTGGACTTATTGCAGTGGAAACTAATCAAGTTATAGTAGATATGAGAGATTTTAATTCACAATTACCATTTGTTTGTCATTTAGCTGGATTAGAAGTGATTCCTGCAATGTTAACTGTTGGAGATTATATTTTATCAGATGAAATATGTGTTGAACGTAAGGCCGTTCGAGACTTGATTGAGTCGTTAGAAAACGGTAGATTGAACAAACAATGTGAAAGTATGTTCAAATGGTACTCCAAACCGGTATTATTAGTTGAGTTTGAAGAGGGGAAATCATTTTCATTCGAGCCTTTCACTACAGGGTTTTTAACGAACAATTCAAACAAACAAGTTAAAAGTAATGATTTAGAACAACTACAACTTCGGCTTGCGGCATTAATGAGATCATTCCCCAAACTTTCTATTATCTGGAGTAGTTCTCCATTTGAAACTGCAAAAATATTTAAAGAAATAAAGGCGAATCAAAAGGATCCCAATGTTGAATTTGCATTAACCGCTGGTACAAATGGTATTGTAGATGGCAGAGGGTATAACGATGATGCAATTAATATTTTGAAATTGATACCTGGTATAACAGATGCAAATAGCATTTTAGTCATCAATAAAGTCAAATCGTTGTATGATTTTTGTCAAATGTCAATGGATGAGATGAGCGAAATTATAGGTAAGGAAAACGCACGTAAGACATTCACTTTTATAAACAAACAGTATAAATAGGAATATTAGTTTTATTTTCAGTTAGCGTATATATATAATGTACATTTATAAATTACAATATTATAGATGGTTCAATCTATTTTCAATGTTCATAGTCTCTATAACATGACCTAGAATTTCAGTGGGCATATTTGAAGTCATTAACAAACCAATTTGATTATCTGAATTACCAAATAATCTACCGATACTTTTCAATTTCGATATTTCAACAACTTTATTATCTTCATTAGCTAAAGAGTATTCAATTGATGAATTAATTAACTTATTTGCAAGTTCAACACAACGCACCGATAGTAAGAAATATTTCTCTTTAGAACCATCTCTTACATTAACATAAATGGCAGCATAAATAAAAGAAAGATGTTGTAAAATTGAAACAATTCTTTCTTCAGATGTTATGATATCAAGCGCAATATTTCTAGAATAACGTGAGGTATCTTCTAAAACTTCAGTCAAAAGTAGACAACTAGTCAATGATTCCAGACAAGAATGATAGATTGAATTGAAAGGTTCAACTCCTTGATACATTGAATTAACAGGTAGTATAGTGATAAACATTGCAAAAACAGCTTTGAATAAATTCCCATCCTTGGCAAAATCATCACCAAAATTTAATTTGATCATCTTCAACAATTCTTTATTTGATGTTTTACCGGTTAATATATTGTTGAAATGTCTCCTGTTCAATAGAGAGCTTGAAATAACTTTAGACAATATATCGATTGCATGTGCATGATACCTATTGACAAAAGGATCAGCTTTATCAGTGATAATGTTCAACTCTTCCTTATCTTCATTAGATTTACAACTAAATGTAAACGTTAGGCAGAATATTAGCCACATTTCCATATCATTTCTTATATCAACAGCGTGAATAATATTTGAAAAAATCATAAGGGTATCTTTCATTAACGCTAATCTTTTTCTTTCAAACAACAATATCTTAGGTTTTGAGATAACAGAATCAATTAGGATGTATGCAAAATCCAGATAATTACTGTTTCTTGCCATTGATAGGTTGTTTTGACCAGAAAATGAGAAGTTCCTGAATATCAAAGTTATAGTACTCAATTGTTCAATTAATACGACATGTTTATTGAAATAACTTTTTTGATAAACATTTTCATTAATATCATCGGCTTGGGTGTGGCATTCATGTAAAATATCTAAATAGTTTGGTATATGGTATTGAGAATTGAATTTGAAAAAACTGTTATCTTTTTTATCATCATCAAAAAGTTTCACATCAATAACTTCATTCCCCTCTATGGATATATTTCCATCATCCATATCGACATCTCTATAATCATCTTTATCAAGTGTTGATGATATTTGTTCAGAAGTAAAAGAATCAACCTGAATTTCATAATCTTTATTTCCAAATTTTTTAGAATATTTTTCAAAAATATCATCTATTTTACTTTTTGAAATATTTTCATCAATATCTTTTTTAGTAATTACATGATTTTTTCCCGAATCAAATGAATAATCTTTATTAACTAATTTCTCAACTAATTTCTTACCTAGTTTAGATAGACTATCAAGTAATATTGGACAATTCTCAAATAATATTTTGACATTTGGATCAGAACTTATGATCAACAGTACATTTAAAGCAACATTGATTTCTGCGACTATTCCAGATGATAAAGATAAAGATAGTGCCATAATATCCAGCTTACCTAATTCTGGGAAATATAAAAATACAGGTTTCATATCATCCAATTGCTCACCCAATCTTTCAATATTTATAATATCAATACCAGCAGGTTTTTCCTGTAACACCGTGTATGGCACATAATTTTTGATAATATCAGGCAAGGAATGATCATTCAAAGATTCATTTAATGCAGATGTTGAAGTGATATTATTCGACACATCTTTTAAAGAATCATTGACGGAGCTTGATATAGACATATTGGTTTCAGTTTTTGGACCAGGAATCGGGATAGATGGATCTTGTGCTTGCATTCTCATTTGCATTTGTTGTTGTTGTTGTTGCTGTTCATGACGTTGCCTTTGTTGCTGTTGCTGTTGTTGCTGTTCTTGACGTTGCTTTAAGGCTTTCTTTTGTGCTTCTTGCATTTTAAATTGTAACTGTAATTTTTGTGCTTGAATCTGATCCCTTGAAAATGCTTGAGATTGAGGATCTATTGGCTGTTGATGATTTTGTGATTGTAGTTGATTCTGAGCCTGAGCCTGAGCTTGAGCTTGAGCCTGAGCCTGGGCCTGGGCCTGTGCTTGTGCTTGTGCTTGTGCTTGTGCTTGCGCTTGCGCCTGAGCCTGTAGTTGAGCCTGCAGTTGAGCTTGTGCCTGTGCTTGAGAATTGTTTATTCTTTGTTGAGATTGATTTGGTGCTTGATATTGAGATTGTGGCTGAGATTGGGATTGAGGTTGTGGAGTTACTTGTTGTTGTTGCAACGATTGAGCTTTGGATTGTTGGCTCGCTCTTCGTTGTGAATCCTTCATTTGATCTGCAGTTCTTGCATATTGCTCAAATGGTAATAAATTAGTGTAGTAACACTGTAGAAATTCATTAAAAACTTTCTGATTATTTGAAGGTATTCTTAATTGATTTGCAATCATTATGAACTTTTGCTCTTGAAACGCCTTTATAAAGCCACCTGCACATGTCACCATATAATAAAATATAAACAAGTTTATCTTCGTGCCATTGACAACTGGATATCGAACAAATGGTTTATTCATCTTTTCCATATACTGTGAAACCAAATCCAAGAATTTTTCAGTACTTTGATGATTCATATTCATACCATTACTAGGTGGGTTCTGTTGTTGTTGTTGTTGTTGTTGTTGTTGTTGTTGCTGCTGCTGCTGCTGTTGTGGTTGCTGCGGAAATGCATTGTTGTTGTGTCCATTGTTGGAATTTCCATGCATATTAGGCGTCCCCACTTGAGAACGAGACTGAGATTGTTGTGATGCGTGCGAGCTTTTACGTGAATTGAACAGTTGTTCCTGTTGCTGTGCCTGTTGAATCTGTTGTTGCGCCTGTTGGGCTTGTAGCTGCTGCAGTTGAAATCGCTTTTGTTGTTGCGTCTGTTCGTAGAGCTGTCTGGCGTTCCCAGCCACATCTGCGGCGCCGTTCGCTTCTGTCATGGGATTGAAGTTGAGGAAAGACATATCGTCGTTGCCCTGCGGGTCCCAGTACTGGTTGCTATTTGTTTGATCCGTCATGCTCGGGAAAGCTCTCCTTTTTTCGATGGACAATTGCTGGCTAGTGTAAATGCAAGGAATAAGTTCAACCTGTATTGTTCACAATGGAATGCTCAGCTTGGTGGGGTGTAAGACGCCTGGAGATGAATTTTAGCAACAAAGAAGAAAGAAAAAAAAGAAAACGACGCGTCGCAGCCGTGGTCCGTGCACCATCAAAGGACATGTTTTAATTTTTTTTTTCTCTCAGAGTTTTTTTTTCTTCCGTGAATAAATCTATTTCTCTTAATATAGCAATTGTGAAGCTTGAAATATTTCACTTCAAGGTTGAAAGGGTGGAGTGAATTTGCCGTTGTTTGCAGAGAAAAAAGCCTTTGGGAATTAAACAGAACAACACACATCATGTCTGCTAACAAATCCATGAGACCGATTCTTTTGACAGGACATGAACGTCCTCTCACACAAGTTAAGTACAATAGAGAAGGTGATTTAATTTTTTCAGTTGCCAAGGATCATCACATTTGTGCATGGTACTCTGCAAATGGTGAAAGATTAGGTACTTATGAAGGCCATAAAGGTACTGTTTGGTCTGTTGATGTTGATTTAAACACTGATTATATTGTTACTGCTAGTGCTGATTTTTCAGGTAAATTGTGGGATGCACAAACTGGTACATGCTTATACACTTGGAATTTCGAATCACCTTCAAAGAGAGTTGAATTATCACCTGATAATAAGTTATTGTTCTTTTTAACTGATCAAGTTATGGGTAAGTTAGGTACTGTTAAAATTTTTGAAATCAATTCATCAGATTATTCAAATCAAAATTCAAAGCCAATATTAGAAATTTCAAATAAAGGTGATTCAACTATTAAACCAACTGTTGCAACCTGGTCTTATGGTAGTAAATATATTATAACTGGTCACGCTGATGGAAGTCTTACTAAATATGATGCTCAAACTGGAGAGGAACTCGATAGAGTCAAAGCTTTCAAAGAAACTGTTACAGATATTCAAACATCTCCTGATAAAACTTATTTTATTGCATCATCAAAGGATCAAACATCAAGATTATATGATATCGATACTTTCAAACAACTAAAAGAATACATATCCGATGCTCCGGTCAATTCAGCTTGTATCACGCCTGTAAAAGAGTTCATTATTCTTGGTGGTGGTCAAGATGCTAGAAATGTTACAACAACTGCAGGTGGTGAAGGTAAATTCGATGCTAAAGTTTTCCATAAAATATTCGAAGATCAAATTGGTAGAATTAAGGGACATTTTGGTCCTGTGAATTGTTTATCAACTCATCCAGACGGAATTTCCTTTGTATCTGGTGGTGAAGATGGGTTTATTAGATTACATCCATTACCAAAATCTTATTTGGATTTCCAATATGAAGTTGAAAAAACTGCTGAAGCTTTACAACATCAAAATAATGAAAATCCTGATGCACTTAAAATAAATGCTTAAATTGTTAGATAGTTATATAGTTAGTTAGTTAGTTAGTTAATTGGTTTATATTAATAAAGAATTAATAAAATTTTGTTTTTATTGTAGTAAATTAATCAACTAACATCTCTAAATAAAATAAAACTTATTACATCATTTGTAATCTATAAAAATTGGTTCATAAGGTTGATATGGTTTTGTATTGCTTCATTCATTGTTCTCTACATTCATTTCTTCAATTTAGCAGCTGCTTCTGCAGCTTTTTTTTCATCTGCAAGACGTTGTTTCTCTCTTAAAATATCACCATCATTTTGCATTCTCTTATGATAATCCCCCTTTTTCTCACTTTTAGCCTTGTCTTGTTGCTTTTTTAAATTCTTTTGTCTTGCTAAATCTCTTTGATTACCCCTTGCCATGATGAAATGCTTTACTTTTGAAATATCTTTATAAGATCTGTGTGTTGAACATTCTAAGGTAATTTACTGGTGAGAAAAACCAACTTATGTTAGTTTTGAAAAATTCCAAGAAATGAGAAATTCGAGTTCATTTCCGAAATCTTCCTTTTTAGTATAGTGCCTTTACATGTTTGTGTACTTCTTCAAGTTGCAATGATATCTGCTGTGCTTATACTTAATTCAATTGGTGATGTTTTAATTTCTAAAATATATAGAGAAGACGTGAAGAATGATATAAGTGGGATCTTTTATGATAAAATCATTAAAAATGAATCATCTTTAAAGAATCCATTCCTAACAATCGGCTCAACTACTTTTTTACACATCAAGGAAGGTGATCTATACTATGTGGTTATCAGTAGACATAATTCAGATTCAAGTGTAATTTTACAATTCTTACTGGATTTTATCAAATTGATCAATCAATTGTTGAATAATTACAAGTCTCTAATTAAAGATGTTAATATTATGGATAATTATTTACTTATCTATGGTATATTGAACAATTCAATTGATCAAGGATATTTAAGGGAAATAGATGAGCGGAAAATAGAGTTATTACTAGAAATGTATCCAATAAAAGAAGTTTTAGATCAACAGGAAAAAAAATCTAGTAATTATGATATAATTAATGAACCACAATCTTTGCATATTATTAACCAAGTAGATACCAACATCAATAACCATGAACTACGTATCAATGAATTTGTAAAGTTGAAAAGCCGGGAAACTGAATCACAAGTGGATATTGTTGGAGAATTGTTATTATTAAGTGAACCAAATAATACTGTTGAATTTGAACTACTTTTGCCACAAGATAACACAATATTAGATTTGATAAGAGCATCTCCACATTGTACAATAAAAAAACATGATGATGAAGGATTGAAAATATCCCATATTACCGAAAGCAAAATGGAATCAGTCTTGAATTATAAATGTCGATCAAATAAAAGAATTTTACCCGTACAGATAAATGGAGAATACAAACAATTATCAAGTAATAGTTTTGAAATATTGTTAAATATTAACAATGAGGATATGGATATTGAAAAGTTAAGTATCGATATGGATATTCCCGACGTAATAGAATCCGTGAGTTGTGATCATGGTGATTTGAAACAATCCAATGATGTGTTAATTTGGGAAAACGATGTCAAAAAGGGTAAAACAAACATTAAGATTTTAGTCATGACTCCTAATTCATTCAAGTTATCAAAATGGATGTCAAATGATAAAAAGCTACGTGTTTTGTACGATGTTTGTAAGTATTCCATTACAGAATTTAAAATTCTATCATTTCATGATGATGATGCTAATAAAATCATACGTTTATATTCTTTCTTTGATTATGATATAACTATATAAGGTAATAAGATAAAAAAAGGGGATTACATTTATTGTTGCTTGCACTCTGGTTTTTCGGCAGTATTTTCATCACCTTCACCATCATTATCATCATCATCATCATCGTCTTCGTCGTCGTCTTCATCATCGTCTTCATCATCGTCATCATCTTCTTCATCATCATCTTCTTCATCATCATATTCACCTTCTTCTGGTTGGAATTCAGGTTCATATTGAAGTGCATGACCAGTAAACCAATCAACAGCTCTTGGAATTAATTTTTCCTTAATTAATTCACCAATAGAATAATCATTTTGTAATTCTGCTTCTAATTCTTCATCTATATCTTGGAATTCTTCATCTTCTTCATCACCATCAACAGAAGGCATTGAAGGAGGAGTAAAGAAATTGAAAAACGATACAATTGGGGATGTTTTTTCAATTGTTCTAACTTGCTTTGTATGTTTGTTTCTTTGTTTTCTTAATTCGATTTCAACAGTTACATTTTGAGCATTACTCTTCCAATTGATTTCATCACCTTCTGCATGATCATAAATAAACTCACCACTATAACCTAATTGTTTTTGATAATAATAAGTTTTTGTTAATTCTTTATTTTTAAAGAAATCATTTTCATCGAATTGGAATGTTAATTTAAAACCTGGAATGTCCATATATTCCATTCTAACATCCACCAAATATTCCAGTACTTCAACATCTCTTTCAGTAATCATATCTGCAATTGGAGGTAAGTTTTGCATTGCAGTTAACCAAAATGAAGGAACACCAGGTTGAGAAGTTTCCTCTTCATCATGTTCTTCCTCATCTGGTTCTTCACCATCATCAATATCTTCTTCATCGATAATTTTTTTACCTTCATTAATATCTTTTTCATTTAAAGTTTCTGTTCCTTGAATAATATCGAATCTTTTCTTATAAATTGGTTTGAATTTAGCTTGAAATTTTTTTTCTAATTCTAATAATTCAGATTGAAATTCAGCTTCAATATCAAATTGAGATAATTGTAAATTTTTCAAAGCATAGATATGGTTTTTGGTCATTTGAGGTAATGAATGGAAATAACCTGAATCTTTACCAATCAAAGTACCCAATTTATCTTGGATTGATTGTAATAGGGCAGGATTATTTGATAAAAGAGATTGTAAAAGTTCATTTTTTTCATCGATTGTGGAAAGGGATGGAGGAACAGCTTGAGCAGGCATGTAAGAGCCAGCTGCTGAAGCGGGGGTGTTTTGTGGTGTTGGAGCGCCGTCGATAGGATTAGTCATGGTTATAGAAAGCAAAGGAGAAAAAAAGGGGTGTTGGTTGAATTGGTGAAGAAGAAAATTAATTATTGATCCAAATTCCAATTCTGATGCTAATACAATAAATAAAAATTAGAAAATTCTCAAAAAAGAAAGCAAATAGGTTACATAGCGATATGATGTATATTTTCTCCAATATAGTAATAGATTCTGATGTTATGTATATATACATATATATATATATATATATATATAGTAAGAAGTAGATAGGTAAGTAGATAGATATATGATATAGTTATTATTTTATTCTTAAAGTTAAGTTAGAGATAATAAATTCTCCAAACTTAAAGAATAGTACACTTCTTCTTTTTGCTTTCCTTTTCCTTAGTTGCTAAAGCGGCACGAGTAGCAGCCTCAAAGACTTCTCTAACACCTTGGTTGTGCTTTGCAGAACACTCCATGTAAGTAAGTGCTCTAATTTTATCAGCAACTTCTTGACCTTCAGAAGTGGAAACAGGTTGTTGGCCTAATTCCGCAAGTCTTGAGATGGTAGCTTGATCATTTCTCAAATCAATCTTACAACCAACCAAAATGATTGGAACACCTTGACAGAAATGAAGAACTTCAGAAATCCATTTTTCTTGAACGTTATCGAGTGTATCAGGTGAATCAACTGAGAAACAGATGAGAATGACGTTAGAATCAGGATAGGATAGAGGTCTCAATCTGTCGTAATCTTCCTGACCTGCAGTATCCCATAGGGCCAATTCGACCCTTCTGCCGTCCACTTCAACGTCAGCCACGTAGTTTTCGAAAACGGTAGGCACGTACAGTTCTGGGAAAGCCCCCTTAGAGAAGACGATGAGCAAACATGTTTTCCCACAGGCCCCGTCCCCGACGATGACCAGCTTCTTTCTGATGTCTGCAATGCCTGCCATTCTTGTTGTGCGTTAGATGTTTCCAAAACAGGCTGAACTCACGAGGGCAAAATACCCTGATACTATAATTGTAATTATTGCTTACCATTATTTACTTCTGACTATTTACTAATTTATTTATCAAACCTCGCAAATTTCGGAATTGCCGGCTTCATCTTGCGCAAACTGATCATATTCGCCTAGAACATGGATACCACACTCCGTTTTGGCCTGACCTTTCCAACGGCCGCTACGCTCGTCCTCATCTGCGGCAACGGGCACTGTTGAGTGCCAGTCCCCGACAGACTTGTAGCCAAGGTCGAGAAGAGCGTTACGTGGAACATTTTCCCGATCAACGTAGCCCTTCACATCAGCAAAGGTCCAAGAAGATAGAGGGTTGATTTTCACAACACCAGAAGCTGCATCTAGTTCAACAATAGGTAAGTTAGCACGGGCTTCACCCTGAGTGGACCTTCTACCGGTGAAAACGGCCTTCACGTCCAGGTCTTTGTAGACCCTCTTCAACGGCTCTACTTTTACCAAATAATCGTATTTCAGCTGATCCGTCTCCCATAATGAGTCTCCATATAATTGTACAAACTCCGCTTCAGTAGCCGCATTGTCTGGAGTGTAAACAATCACTTCAATTCCGTACTTAGTTTCCACCTCTTTCACAAGATCATATGTCTGTGGGAAATGGTAGAGAGTGTCGATAAATACCACTGGGATTTGACGGGCTTGTTTATAGATCATATCAATGATACATAGACCTGTCAATCCAAATGCCGTTGTTTGTATGAGTCCCGGGAAGGTTTGTACCGCCCACAGAATGATCTCTTCGGCCCGAGCATTGGCCAACGTATTGTTCCAGTGCGCTACAAGCTCTGCGTCAATCTGTAACATCTTTGCTTCCAAGAAGAGAGGTTGAGACTACATGATGTTCTTTGCCTGGGAGCTACCCGTCTTCTAATACTCGGAAGGGTCATATCCAATTAATAAGCTCCCTATTAGCTAAAGCGTCGGCCCAATTGGGCAGCACTGGCGACACTTTTGGAAATTATTTTCTTCAATTGCGCCGTGTCACGTGACGCCGCAATTTTTTTTTAATAATTTTTCAATTAATTTTTTTTTTTAAAATGGAAGAAAAAAGAAAAAATCATTCCGCTTCCCTGTTACCATTGGGGTGACTCGGTCCATCGTTGTGGGCTTAGTTGTCACTTTTACTTCCGACAATCATTACAATTGGGGTAATTCGATCCATTGGCCAAATTAAATTATTTACTCCTGCTTGCAATACTAGTTTCTTTTCACATGCCAAATACGCAATCATCAACAACAGACCAGATACACAACCTGATTGAAACACTGCTACACTTAGGTGTTCAAGTGCATGATTTCCAAGGAACGCCCGATGCCAAACGTGGTCTCTCCAATAACATCAACAAAACTCTCTCACAACTTGCTGAATTTGCAAACACAACAGAAAATGCCGACGTTCTGATACCTGCTGATTTACTACATTATGTACAGGATGGCCGTAATCCAGATGTTTATACGAGAGAATTCGTAGAAGTTGTGCGAAAGGTGAATCAGCATTTGAATGGTCGTGGTATTGCCTTCCAACATTTCCAATCAGTACTTGCAGCCTCACTCGTACAGGAGTTTCCGGAACTAACACAAACAGTCGCTGATATACGTCGTCAAACCACTCGCGCTATTCAATAATTATACCGCTAAATCTTGCTTTTTTTTCTTGTCCATCTCCTATTTTTACCTATTTAGGCTTATCTTTCCATTATCTATTTCTTATCGCAATCACTTACTTCCAAATATGATTAGACGAATGACATACAGGGTGTTATCCCTAATGTATTATCTTATCTTATATTATACTATATTGTGTTATATTATATTATAAAGGGTCCTTGGCATCCCACCTAACCCCATCTTTTTTTTTTCTTTCAACGGTTCTCAATCATTAACGATGCCTTACGCTAACTCAGGTCTAGGATCGGCACAACTCATCTATAGAGATGTTCCAATGAATCAAGATGAATCAACTTTTTCAACTTCCGATATGGGATATGTTATGTTCTGTACAGTTGGGGTCATGATTTTAACTCCAGCTATTGGTATGTTTTACGGTGGTACTTTAAAACGTAAAAATATCATTCAAATCTTATTTCAAAGTTATATTGTTACTGCATCAGTGACAATCTTTTGGTTTTTATTTGGTTATTCACTTGCTGTATCACCATCAAATTCTCGTTTTATGGGGAATTTCGCATGGGGTGCATTACAAAATATTGGAGTTGGTCCATATTATGAAGGTGGTACAATTCCTTCAATTATTTATTTCACCTTTTCTGCCTTCTTCCCTATTGCTACAGTTCAAATTTTTGTCGGTTCAATTGCTGAACGTTCAAGAGTTTTACCTTCAATTATAGTTGGATTAATTTGGTGTACCGTTGTCTATTGTCCATTAGCTTATTCAACATGGTGTGCTAATGGTTTCCTTTATCAATTAGGTGCATTGGATTTTGCAGGTGGTGGACCAGTTCATATTGCTTCAGGTGGTGCTTCTCTTGCTTATTCTTTATTCATTGGTCCTCGTAAAAATTGGATTGATCCAAAGACAAAGGCAGAATACGAACCAGCTAATACAGTCATTACATTTATTGGTGTTTCTCTTATTTGGTTTTCTTGGTTATGTTTTAATTCAGGTACTTTACTTGCAGTTAATACTAGAACAGGTTATATTATGGCAAATACTCAAATTGCTGCATCTTCAGCAATGATTGCCTTTGTTGGTGTTGATTACGCATTTACTAGAAAATGGTCATTGATTGCCGCTTGTGAAGGTGCAGTTGCAGGTTTGGTCAATATAACTCCATCTTGTGGATTCTATTCTCCTTATTGGGCTCTTATTACTTCAGCATTTGTTGGTGCTTGTTGTAGATTAGCATATAGATTTAATGAAGTTGCACATGTTGATGATACTACTCGTTCATTTATTATTCATGGTTTTGGAGGAATCTTAGGTTCTATTTGTTTAGGTGTTTTTGCATCTCCTTATATTGCAGCTACAGATGGTGCAACTGAAATCGATGGTGGTTGGATTGCTCACCATTGGGTACAAATGGGTTATCAATTTGCTGGTTGGACAACTAGTTTTTTCTGGTCATTGGTGGCAACTTACATCATTTGCTTTATTGTTGATAAAATCCCAGGATTGAAAATAAAGGCAAATGAAGAATTGGAAACTGTTGGTGCTGATTTCTACGAAATGGCTGAAGTCGATGGTACATATGTTGATCAAATGTACCCTCAATTTTCTCTTACTGCTATCCAAAAAAAGTTGAATGGTCATCCAGAATCAGATTCTGTTTTAGACGATATTAACGGTATTCAAGTTTTGAATGGCTCTGTTGGGTCTTCTTCTTCTCCAAATGCTGAGAAAAAGTCTCACAGTGTCAACGTAATGGAAGTGTAATGTCTATATTACTTGCTTTTAAATTTATAAATACTATAATCTTTTTAATAATTTAATAATTAATTTTTTGGAATTATGAACGCTTTGCATCCCTTTACAAATGGATGTATAGATATATATGTAATAGACCATAGACCTATCTAGGAAACGCTATCATCATCACTTCTTAAAACAGAAAACGAAACCGTGCACCAGATAGAAATATGCGTTACTCAATTTTTCTTTTTCGAGTCCTCCATGAAAATCTCCATGAAAAATGTTCTACATTGATGAAATGGAGCTGGAAACCAGATAGCTGTATTTGGTCTTTTATTTGGCAAACAGAATCATGCTTTCTAGATCTGCATCTGCGGCAGTCAGATCTGTAGTCAAAATAAATGCTTCTAACTCTTTTGCGGGTATAGCTCTATTGAACAAAAGATTCAACTCCACAGGATCTAATGATGATATTGTTAAGAAATCAAAGAGAGGAAAACAAACTAAAAAACCACTCTATGATGTTTACTCTCACTTTGTCTCTTCAAATAAGATTGATGAACAAGGTATGTTTATCAACCAACCACCAACCGAAAACGATTTTGAAAAATCAGAATTGGCTGCACATTTAAGAAAAATTAATAAAGAAAAGGAAGCTTCAATTGAAGATAAATTGAAACAATTAGCAGAATCTAATAATATCCCATATGAAGAATTAGTTGTTAAATTTAATTCTAAAGTTGAAGAAAAAGAGTTGAAAATCCAATCTGAACACGATAAAATTTTAAATAAAATTAATTCATTCACTAAAATGTTATCATCATTACCATCAACTGGTGTTTCTAATATCATTACTGATTTATTAAATTCATTATTACCATTAGCTGATACCATTAGTGAATCTGAAGCTTTCAAATATGTTCATAACATTGATTCAAAATTTGCAACTTCTTTCAGTAATTTAATTAGAACTAACCCAACTCAAGAATTAGTTAACCAATTAGTGAGGGATTTTCAAAATGGTCCAATTTCTAAAGTCTCTCCAGAGCAATACATTGAGTTACAAGCTTTATTATCCAAAGATGCATCTGCCGAAATTGCAGAACAACCTGCTACAGCAGAAAAAGCTCCAATTGATGGATTATCAGTTTTAGAAACCATCTTCTCCAATTTGAACAATTACGAAAATATCAATAACTCTCCATTATTAAAATTGATTGAAACTATTGACAATGAATTTGCCACATTACTTAAGTCATATGAAGTTATTGACCCATCTAATGAAGAACAACTGAATACTAAATATCAAGAAATTCTCAATTATTGTTCAAACAAAGATTCTAAAATTTTCCAATCATTTGAAGATTCTAAATCTGAAAATTTTCAAACTTTAAGAAAAGTTTTAGATCAACCATTACCAATTGATTTATCTGAACTTTATGAAGTTTTTGAATTCTATCCAGATTATTTCACAAGTAGTTTATTCAAGAAAATCCAAGAGATTGATCCTAGATTTGGTGAGTTATTAGTTGAACTTGAAACTTTACCTGAAGGAGAAGAATTAGATAAAAAGAATGACGAAGTTGATGCTTACTTATCAAATGATAATACCCCAATCTACACTGCAATGAATGATATAAATTCTGAATCATATAGTAATTTAAGATCATCACTGGATGCTGAATGGTCGATTATCGAATCAACCGTGACTCCTGATAAATTAGTTGAATACTCCATTCATAATGGTTTAGAAAGTGATGGTTTCAAATTAATTAGTAAAATTGATCCTGTTTTTACGGAATTTGTTTCAAAACTATATTATGAACAAAAAGAAGAAGAATCAATGAAGATTTATGGCCAATTGCAAGATTATTTATCTGAACCTAACGCTATTGGTGAAGCTTTGAGTGACAAAGAATCAATCAACTATAAATTGTTATCCGATTATGTTTTCCAAGAAGCCGCAGAAGAAATTGAAGAAGCAGTGGAGGAATTAAAAAACGAATCTATAAGTACTTCTACAAACAACGATCTTTCAGAATTATCAAAAGAAGACCAATCTGTATTACCTGAAGATGTTGCAAAGATGAATGAAGCATACGATTTAACTATTGAAATAATTGATGAACTTGAAAACGAAATAAAAAACAATACTTTCATTGCTCCATCACGTAAAGTTGCAGAATCAATGGAAAAATTATTAGGTTTCCAACCTGATGCACAACAATTTGAAGCATCTGAAGCATTGAAAGGTAAATCATTACCTAAACAAACAGACGAAGTTTTAGAACTTGCAGTCAATATCGTCATGAAAGATGGTAAAAAGGAAACCGCTAGAAAGCATCTTAACAGAGCACTTTATCTCTTATTCTTGGAAACTAGAGAAAACCCTGTTGAAAAATTAAAGGAAGCCTTAGATTTAGTTGCACCAATTGTTGTCACTAAAACTGTTAAAACTGGGTTCGCCAAGAACTTTACCGTCCCAGTTCCATTAACACAAAGACAAAGAAATAGAATGGCTCTTTTATGGATATTGAAATCTTCTGATTCAAAGGCTTCAAATGATTTCTCTGTTAGATTATGTGATGAAATTCTACACGTGTTGAGTGGTAAATCCTCATTGATGGATAAGAGAGTCTTGAGTCATAAAATGGCAATTGCTAATAGATCCTACCTTTCTATTTAAGATCAGTGAGTACATCTCTCTTTCTTTCTCTCCATAAATCTACTGTATACACCACTTTTCTGTAAATACTGTCTCCATATAATAGACTTGAATATAATGTTAATTGCCAAAACCCAAACTGATGGCATGGCAAAAAAATATTTTTCTGTAGTAAAGCATTTGAATGTAAAGGTGGAAGCTACTCAATTCAAAGACATTTTAAAAGAAGAATCAGATAATGAACACTGTTCCATGTAGAGGGCATGGGCGAATACTATATGTACTCATTCTTGCGTGCATATCTCAGATGTTATAGGTGCAATTACAGTTTGTGATATATTAAGTGGATATAGTTTCACATCATTATAGACTCCGGTATCAGTTGAATAAAATTTAACTGTAGCGTTTGAAACATGAATTGATCAAGAACTCAATTGTCCAGAAGATGCTATATGGGTAGTTTTTAGACAGAATATCGATCTCGATTTAATTCAGAGCCTGTTTTCCCAAAGACCATACATACAATACTTAATTATGAAAATGATTTAACTGGTTATATAGCTATTTCCAAAGCTTCAAATAACAAAAAAATATCATTTGATTTAATTAAATCACGAGAGAGAAGCAAACGTAAAAAATATTAATGATGTTACATCCATAACTCCAATATATGTTTGACTGCAAATCCAACCTATTAGAACTGGTCACCATTGAATTCTTTAGATTATAGTCACTCAGAATACCAGATTTATAGAGTATTCCACCTTAAGTTATAGATTAATAAAATATAATACATCTCCACGCAACATACCTATTCTTTCATTTTCGATGATGCCAATACAATATACCTATTACATTTACTCATGCAATACATAGATACGTACCCGCATATCCGATGATGTTACAAAATTTTCTACAAATTTAGTCGTAGAGAACTGTAGTCCAGAAAGTATTTTAGAAGATAAAAAGTTTTGTATACGTTTTCATTTGTTTCATTATCTGCATAGATACTTGTCATAGCTTTGTAGTTTTTCCTTCCACTTGAACTTTGCAAATTTAAAATACTTTTTGTAATATATTTCTTTATACAGATTTAAACACGAGAATTATTTAACAAATTTTTTATAACTTTAATTATGCTGTCCATAACTTATAAATCAAGTCGCAAAGACCATTATATTCCGTCTCTATCACATAAATACCATATAATGAAACCGCAGTACCAATATTTAATACAAACATTGCTATTTTATGCCAGATTCCAAATTTTCTCAAAGGAATGTAATCAATAATACATGATTGTAAACCATATCTTGAATGTAATAGTGTAAGAGTACCTAGAGCTGCGTCAACTAACGGATAGTCTACACCTGCCACAAATGGAAAAACAACAAGAGGTATCATTCCCACAACAATTAATTTTTCGTACAACCAATGGAATGAACCGACACTGATATCACCTGGTGGTGGAACGTATGCATCATTCACTGTACCAATAATATTACCTGGTACATCCGGTGTTAACTTAAATGATGGTAATTTTGGCAAACGTGGTTTTAAAGAAATGTTTCTTATGGTACTTTTGTAAGTAAGACCCGGTGCTGTTATTATTGAAGGTCTGATTAGCCTAGAAAACATGTGTGCTTGTGTGCTTGATGATGTGTTGTTTGATTAAAAAAGTGGTGATAACGTTGGACTGAAAAAAGTTGATGCTGATGTTGATGTTGATGACATAATATTTTTTTTTTCATAGCGCAAATATAATCAATCACTTATCCAACAGGCTGTAAATTGACGAAATAGATTACAAAATTTAGGCTCGAGTCTACAGAAGAGTACAAATAAAATTCTAATCAAGGAAAGAATTATACCAACCTAGTAAAAGGACAGTTAAAGGGTTGAAAATTAAAGAAATTAAAACAAAAATCAGCTCCAAGACACTGGTGCTACTTCATTGACATCAGAGAAAGGATCATAATCATTGGAGTTTGATTTGTTTGATTTGTTTGATATGGCTGAAACGGGAGAGGGTTGAAACTTATTACTTTTCAAAATACTGCTCTTCGGTGGGACCGGAGGGGGTGCCTTTTTAGGAACTTTGTAATCGATAGTAGCAGGAGGTTCCTCATTAAGAACCACTCTATCATTTTCAAAATCATCATAATCTGAGTCATCATCATCATCATAAGCATCTCTCCTTATGTTTGAATTTGGAGCAACTGATTGATCATCGGATTCATAATTTGCCAAAGAGTCTGTATTCGAATCAGAATCATCATTATTGATTTTGGTACCCACAGGAACCGATTTTTCTTCATATCGTTTCAAAGAGAGAACCAAATCATCATTACATTTAAGCAAAGGACCCAATAATTCTTCCCTTTGAACCAATTGCAAGTATCTTAAGACTTTTCTTCTGATTGCACGGCATTGATCAAATGCATCATTTGCTTTAATCGAATGTATTGATAATTCTTCTTTTTGTAAAGAATTAACAGTGTTGAGTAAATTTGTTGACATTATATTTGCCTCTGCAATCAGTTGTAAAATCTTTGGTGCTTCTTTTTCATAGTTAATTTTAGGTATTTTGAACTTTTTATCTAATTCTGCATTGGTTTTATGTATATGCAATGAATCGTCATCTTGATAACTGGCAAAAGGAGTATTCATATCAGCTTCATCATTCATGAAATCAGGAACTTCGTTATAGTTATTGTTACTTCTTGTTTTATTTTTAGAAGCTTTATTTTTCCGTTGCTTTCTTTTACGTGAACATCTTTCAAATAATAGAAACATATTGTTCAAGCTACTCATATCTGGGAATTCATTGTACCAACCTGCCATCATTGTGTAGGTTAAGTCTGATAATTTCTCATTTGGCCCAGCTTCAGATGGCCCCTTTGAAGAAAAGGAATTACTATTCAGATTCGTACCACCAATTAAGTAATATTGTAATCTATCAAGCAACTTATCATCATTGAACAATGGCTGCATAAATTTAGTCGTTGCACCATTAACCACCAATGAGTCTAAGATCTTTAAGGCGTTGAATTGTTCGACATTGTTACCATATTTCATCTGTTTCCGCAATGCCCTCGCAGCCTCCACCGCTCCAGGCTCAACATAATCTTTTTGGTTTCTGATTGCATCCAGAAGCGACGATAACTGTGATTCAATGTAATAATCATCTTCCGACGGTTCTGCCTGATCACAGCAGTCGTTGATGATCGACGTGACAGCAGTATGCTGGTGACTGTTTAGAAAGCCCATGCGTGCCCACGATTCTGCTCAATTGTTCTGCAACTGTACGATGTTCACCGATAAGCCGCCCAACAGTCCTTAGATTGGCCTCAACTGCACCCTAATCAATTCTTAGACTTCCCCTTCAATGGCAGCCTGAGATAACAGAACTGACAGCTTGCCTAATTGGGACAAGTCGCGAATTGTCGAAAGACGGAAACTGAAATTGGGGAACTTTTCCACTATGTAGGGGAAAAAATTTTCATTTCCATATTTCCACTCTCTTGGGTGGAGGTGTTTCTTTTGGATCTCTTCCTTAACCAGCAAATCACTCTATATTCAACACATAATGGTATGTACTGAATGAATATTACTTACACATTAGTTTAAATCACAGCTTTTTTTTGGCTAAAGGATATCTGAAAAGACATGTTTCGTTCATCGATCAATGCATTCAAATCACATCTGTATCACTAATTGTTTCTTATTTAAAGCAAATACAATAGTATAATATCTTTTCATCTTTTTATGAAGGAGAAGTACTGGTTATGCGAATAAAAGAAGAATCACATGTGTGGGTGTTTTTATGTCATTTAATAATCTACTGGTTACATGAATCTTACTAAGAATCCTACTTTTTTTGTTTAACTTGTTTAGGTTATAATTGTCATAATTATATCTACACATGTCTTTTTCATTTTTTTGCTGCCGGCTATTTTTCTTTTTGACAAATTATGAAAATGATATTATTATATTATAAAAGTTTTAGTGACTTGTACTCGATGACCTTTACATGAGTATGATTAGAAGAAGAAGTGGGGTGAATATTTTGCCTTTCTTTGGATTTTATTCATATGTTGATCTTTTCAAAGTGAAATTTGTTATGAAAATAACTTTTTTCATCTTTAACTAGAGTATTTTTACCAGCAAGTTACTAACAATTTTTTTTCTTAATTTAATAATTTCAATTTTTTTTTAATATAGTCTTCCAAGAAAATTGCACCAGCTCCTTTAGCCACCAAGAAATCCAAATCTGTTGTTTCCAAGAATCCATTATTTGAAGCAGCACCAAAGAACTTTGGTTTAGGTCAAGCAATTCAACCAAAGAAAAACTTCTCCAGATACGTTAAATGGCCAGAATATGTTAGACTTCAAAGACAAAAGAAGATCTTATCATTAAGATTAAAGGTTCCTCCAGCTATTGCACAATTCTCCAACACTTTGGACAAGAACACTGCAGCTGAAACTTTCAAGTTATTAAACAAATACAGACCAGAAACTACTGCTGAAAAGAAGGAAAGATTAACCAAAGAAGCAGCAGCAATTGCAGAAGGTAAGAAGAGAGAAGAAGTCTCTGAAAAGCCATACGTTGTTAAATACGGTCTTAACCATGTTGTCGGTTTAATTGAAAACAAGAAGGCTAAATTAGTTTTAATTGCTAATGATGTCGATCCAATTGAATTAGTTATCTTCTTACCAGCATTATGTCAAAAGATGGGTGTTCCATACGCTATTGTTAAAGGTAAGGCTAGATTAGGTACTTTAGTTCAACAAAAAACTGCAGCAGTTGCAGCATTAGTTGATGTTAAGGCTGAAGATGAAGCAGCATTAGCTAAGTTGGTTTCTACCATCAATGCAAACTTTACTGAAAAATACGATGAATCCAAGAGACATTGGGGTGGTGGTATTATGGGTCAAAAGGCTCAAGCAAAGATTGCAAAGAAGGCTAAGATTGCAGCTCAAGCTGTTGCATCTGCAAAGATCTAATTTTGGTGTACACTATTTAGTTGCAATACCTTTATGGTTATTTAAATACACTTCTACACTTACTTATTATCTTACTTGTTCATGTACTTCATAGCTTTTCTAATCTACATATATACCGCTTTATGCAGCTTATCAACTCTTCGATTAATGCAGTAGCTTACATACATACCTGTGAGTAATGAAATAGGTGATATCTTATGCGTGACTGCGAAACTTTTTCATATCACCCTCCTCACACCGCGAGTGTTTAATTACTTATTTTAGTGAGAGGTCTTACAGGGTCTAAGAAAAATGAAATTTACTGGAAAATTTCAGAGTGCGAAAGGGAGAAGTATCAAATTACGGCGAGAAGAAATTTTAACATGGTGAAATAATAGTGTTTTGAAACTTACTAACCTTTCGTTTTGTCTTCTTAAAACACACCGAGAAACGTATGTTGCAAACGCCCCACAAGCAGTGTTGATATGGCAAAATTAATAAGAGAGAGACATGTACAGAGAAGGTTTTTCTGATCAATATACCAGCTGATATCCTACTTTGAATAATTAATGACAAAGAATTCTTGTTTAACCAGATATGGTGAATCATCGATTGATAAATACAAGAAATAGCATTGAAATATTGAACAATATGATGTTTAGTTGATTGATTGATTGATTTATTAGTACTGTTTATACCATGCGTATACAATTATGTATGATGGAGTATATATACAATCTGATGAAATGAATTATTGAAATCTACGAAATAGCCAACTATTACTTTCATTTGTATTTGTTTCAATAATGCACATGTTACATCTCTACTTTATTAAATTTTGCTGTTTTATCTTAAACAGAAATACTAACATTTAATTATTATCATATTCGATAATTTATCCTTCTTTTTTTTTTGACAGAATGTCTAAGTCCAAGAACCATACTGCACATAACCAAACCAAGAAGGCTCACAAGAACGGTATCAAGAAGCCAAAGACCAACAGATATCCATCTTTAAACGGTGTTGATGCAAAGTTCAGAAGAAACCACAGATGGGCTTTACACGGTACCCAAAAGGCTTTAGCTGCAAAGAAGGCTGCTGAAAAGAAATAAATTTAAGTAGTGTATTTAAAGCTTGTGTATCTTACATGATAAACTAATAAAACTTTGTTTAACTTCGTATTATCTGTGTGCTTGGTAACGTATTAAATCATGGGCACAAAGCGTGTGTGCATGATTTGCAGAATTTTTCATTTCCTTGTTCTCACCAAAAGGGGATACTTTTTTTTATTACTTATTTAGGAAATAATATTGTTGGCAATAACAGTATTCCCCTTGATTGTATAGAAGTATAAATTCCAACAGGGCTTCCTGCTTATATATTTGCCCCTGGCGTCTTTATTTATTTCATTCATGTTACTGCCTTTTCCTTTACAGTTCTTCTCCAAACTTTCTTTTCAGTAGCTTTTTGTAGCGTAGCAAGAAAATATGTCTGAAGAATTAGTTCAAAGTATTCCACGTAACGAAGTAAACGAAAACAAACCTTCTCATGAAAATTTAGAAAGTGATTTTGATATTTCTCAAGTCTTAACAAGTGTTGCCAAACAGTTTGCTTCAATGGTATGTCAGACCATCAAAACTTAATCTTTATTTTTTAGCTTTGTTACTAACTAAATTTCTTTTCATACAGACATTTTCAAAACCGGAAAATGTTGATAAACCAGTATTAGAAAAAAGAGATGAACCAGATAACGTTTTAGTCAAGGAAGCTATTATGTCTCTGCCTCTACCTGAGAATAAAGATGTTTCTGTGGTACCAAAAACTGCTACCAACGAAACCAATGATTTTAAAAATGTAGAACAACAAAATGATCAGGTTGCCAAATCTATAGTTGACAGTAATAAAACAATTAATACTTCTAACCAAACTTCAGTAAGTAAAACCACTGGGAAACCATATTCTAAAAGGAAGTATTTCAAACATAAAAAATTAAATAATAAAAAAAAAGTATCTACTGCTTCCAAAGAAAAAGAAAACTCAATTTTATGTGAAACAGATCAAAACACTGACGTAGACAAACAAGATAAAAACAATAATCAAACAACGGTTGTAGAGAATAAGAGTGAAAAACCTAGTGATGGTGTGGATAAAGGTATCATTAACGAAAGTGCAGTTGGGAATAAGAAAAAGCTTAATAAAAAGAAGTCATTTAACAAAAAAAGATTCTATTCAAACTATAACAACAAATATATGAACAGGGTTGTCTATTTAAATGGTACAATTCCACACGCACCATTGGTTTTAGCAAATCAACCAAACTATAGACAACATCAATTTAATGAGCCTTTTGTTGCTCTGAACCCAAATTATGTTCCAGTTACATACCAACAACCGTTTAACATAAATTCAAAATATAATTATAAAAGCAATAACGTTAATCCATTAAATATCAATGGGTTCATTCCAAAACAAAAATATTACAAATCTAATTGGAATAGAAAAGGTCAAGAATATTACGAGGATTTTTATAAAAATAATCCATTTTCAAAAAAGAATAAGTCAAGTAAAGTGTTTGAATCAACTGATAATGAAAACAAAAACACAAATGAAACTATTGAAAAGGAAAATGATATTTCATCCATTGAATTTGCCAACGTCAATATCATTGATAAAAACAACCTAACTTCAACATCACTAAATACAATTGTGGACTCTAAATGAAAATTTATAAGAACATGTTTTGTTTATCTTTTTTTTTTCTTTTTGTTGTTTAGATTGTATCATTATTTTTTGCTAGATATTTTTTTGCAAACTATGTTAAATATATTTGATGCTTTACGTAACATAATTGCTTAAGTTTTATATTTATTACTAGTGTTTAATTTTGAAAATTAGACATGCACACGATTAAGTTATTTAGTAATTAATTTGAAAAAAGTAACAAGTTGTTCAGAATTTTCGATAGATTTTCAAGAAAAGGACAAAGAGCAAAGTAAGTTATACACTATACAAATAATCTAAATTTAATCATCATTCTTATCCTTAGAACCTCTCAATAAACCGGTTCTTCTTGCAGCAATTAAACCAGCCTTTTGACCAGAAACTGCACCTCTAGAAATAGTAGAAGCCTTACCAATATGTTGATGGTTACCACCACCATGAGGGTGATCGACTGGGTTCATAGCGACACCTCTGGTCTTTGGCCATGAGTTTCTCTTAACCTTGTATTTGTGGAATGCTCTACCAGCCTTTAATAATGGTTTATCAATTCTACCACCACCAGCAACAACACCAATGACACCTCTTGCATCAGAAGAGATGATTTTCTTTGCACCAGAAGGTAACTTAACTCTGGTTTTGTTGTCATCTGGGTTGTGTCCAATAATGATAACATAGTTACCAGAAGTTCTACCTAAAGCACCTCTGTCACCAACCTTTTCTTCAACGTTGGAGACAATGGTACCTTCTGGTAAAGAACCTAAAGGTAAAACGTTACCGATATTTAATTTAGCGGATTTACCACAATAGATAAATTGACCGGTATAGACACCTTCATTAGCAATGAAAGTTTCTTCTCTTAACTTGAATCTGTAAGGATCTCTGAATGAAACTTTAGCTAATGGAGCACCTCTACCTGGATCGTGAATGATTTGCTTAACAACACCTCTAATGTAACCGTGTCTTTCAGCATAATCTAAGGTTCTTAACTTTGCTGCACCCTTTCTTAATCTGGTGTGAGCAGTGAAGATGGAACCCGCACCCTTTCTTTGGTTTCTGATAACTCTACCCATTGTTCAAAAAAGTTGGTTGATTAATAAAGAGATATAATTAAAGAAATCTTGTATTAAAATTTCAGTAAACTATCAATATTAGTCTCAGAGTGAAACTGAAAATAATCAAGTGTAGCAGCTATTGAAAAAAAAAAGGGAAAAGAGAAATCCATTTTTTTCCAAGTGCGTCAAAAAAAAAAAATTGGTTAAACCTCTTTTTTTTTTTGTTAAAGGGATTGCCTGTTTGGGGAATAAGGGTTTGGCGCACATTTGTGGCACGTGACAAAGGTGAGGTCTACGTTTTCCATATTTTCTCTTTTAATTATTATTGAAAAGAAGAAAATGTATAAAAGGATAAAAAATTCCGAATAGCTTGTTGAGAAGCGAACATAGATAAGGAAAATTCAATGATATTATTGAGGGGGAGGAAACCACTGATAAGGATTAATTATTCATGATTATATTTCTTTAACAGGAATGAAACTACAAGTTGCAATTACAACCTTACTTTCAGTGGCATCTGCATTGGGTGATCAATCCCGTTTATCCCTTACTGAACCATCATTAAATGATTTATGGGGTGAAGAATGGCCATTTCAAGGAATTAATACATTTGCACATTTAAATCATAGTAAATGTTTACTTAATAGAGATGATGAATTTGATATTGCTATTATTGGTGTACCATTTGATACTGCTACAACATATAGATCTGGTGCTAGATTTGGTCCAAGATCAATTAGAAGTGCATCACAAAGACAAAATTCTTTAAGAGGATTTAATACTCGTGCTAATATTAATCCTTATCAAAATGGAACAAATATTATAGATTGTGGTGATATACCAATTACACCAATGGATAATGTAATTGCATTAAAGCAAATGACAATGGCGTTTGAAGAATTGTTGATCAATAGAAATAAACGTTCAAGATTAATTGCATTAGGTGGTGATCATTCAATTACATTACCACATTTAAGAAGTTTAAAAGAATTATATGGTGAGATTTCAGTTATTCATTTTGATGCACATTTAGATACTTGGTCACCAAAGGGATATCCAAATCATTGGTCATCTAATCAAAGTGATTTTACACATGGTTCAATGTTATGGATGGCACGTAATGAAGGATTAATTAGTGATGATTCTAATTTCCATATTGGTATTAGAACCAGAATCTCTGGAAATGGTTGGACTGATTTTGATGATGATACAGCACAAGGATGGACAAGATATTCTGCAGATGATGTTTGGATTGATGGTCGTGAAGGTTTAGATAGAATTGTGAATGATATTTTACATAAAATTGGTGAAGGTCCTACTTTTATTAGTTTGGATGTTGATTGTATGGATCCTGCATTTACTCCCGGTACTGGTACAATTGAACCGGGAGGAATGATGCCACGTGAAGTTATTTATATTTTAAGAAAATTAGAAATGTTAAATTTAGTTGGGGCAGATGTTGTTGAAGTTTCACCAAGTTTTGATCATGCAGAAGTTACCAGTACCAATGCAGCACAAATTGTTTTCGAAATTTTAACTTCAATGATTAAAAATAAAAAGACTATTATTTAGAAATTTTATAAAGAAGAATAAAAAAAAAAATATATATATTATATATTTTATATTTTTTTCAATTTTGTTTATCAGATAATAAAAATGCAGCAAAATATTTAACAGATGCATAAATTTCCTTACCAACCGGACTAATATATTTTTGAGGTAATAAGAATCCATGAGTACCAGAATCTCTTAATTTTAAAACAAATGCCCAATATGCTTTATTATGATACATATAATCTAAAGCGGAACCTGATCCCATACTTGGTAATAAATCAGCACCTTTATCTTGACAAGCTTTAAAGATTTGATAATATTTACCTGATTTTAATCTAATAGATTGACTTAAACCATATGCCAATTCTAATAAATTTTCTTCATCTCTTGGTAAAATATCACATGAATAAGCATAAGGATAAAGTACTTCTTGTGCATAAGAATGTAAATCAATATAAGCATAAATTGGATGTGAATGTTTTGTTTCATTTAAATAATTATCCCAATTATAACTTTCTAAAGCTTCAAAAGCTGATTCACCAGCATAATCATCACTACAAGGAGATTCAAAACCTGAAGTAAAATGGAAATCAAATGAATGATCAATATCAATACCTTGACATCTTGGATTAAAAGTTTGTTGTTTATTCTTTCTCCATAATCTTTCATTATTCCAAGAATATGCATAACCATCAGGATTCATAACAGGTAAGAAAAGGAAATCTAAATTTTCCAAATATCTAATTACTGATACTTTATTATTTTCATAATCTTTTAATAATTGAAATAAAACATAACAAGAAGTTGAAACACTAATCCATTCACGTGCATGAATTCCACCTGTTATAACCACTGTTTTAATTTCATTTGATTTTGAATCTGAATGAACAGATAATCTTAATGCTTTCATTGGACGTCCTTCATAAGTATTACCAATATATTCTACTGTTAAAATATCAGGATAAGTTTCAACTAAAAGATCAAACCAAGAATAAATGGAATCTAAATCACGATACATTTTGAAAAAAAGTTCAGCATTAGTTGTAAAATCAGTATTTTCAATTTCAAGATTTAATTGAGATTGTGGGTATGTTTCAAAAATAGTTTGTGGTAAGTTATCAATTAATAATTTATATTGGAAATTATAATTATAAGACAATAAAGTGTTTAACAAGGGGTATGCAGAATTTTTATTTAATTGAATATCAATAAATTTAGAAGCTTTAGATGAATCCCACAATTTTATGTTAAATTCTTTGAGTAATTTTATACAAGTTTCATAATATTCATCATTTGACCAATCATATAACCTTATAACGAATTGATCAGAATATTTCTGCAAATCAATTGGCCAAGCTGAAGATTCAAGTTGTTGATAATATGTAATGTTATTATCGTTTAAAGATGATATTTGAGATTCTGTGAATTCCAAAGATATATTATCAATAAATGAGTTTAATGAGACGGAAGGATTATTTCCTGAAAACAAAGGGTATTGAAGAGCAAGAGAGGCAGATACCAGCCCCAGAAGAGTAGGAACACAACGCATGGTTGGGAGGGAGGAATAAAGTGATTAACAAAAGCTGTAAAGGAAAAAATAATGTATGTATTAAATGACGATAAGCAGTCATCAAAATCATGCGTTCCATCCGGACATTGTTGATAGTCCCTTCCTCCTTTCTTCCTCCCCTCTAAAAAAAAAAAATAAAAATAAATAAATAAATTAAATTAAATTAAATTAAATTAAATAAAATTAAATAAATTAATTCACTGTTCCTTTTTCAATTCCTCCACGTTTGCTCCGACATCCATTACTTCGAGAACAGACTTTGGATGTAGAAACTTACCCAATACAAACGCTGTAAACGCAATGGAGGAGACAATTGCAAAGATAATAACACGAGGCTTTGTTCCCACATCGAGAAATGGGTATGGGTAACTAGCACCTTCCTCAACAATATAATCAAGCCAAAAAAAGTACATCACCGACATCGACGCGACGATGGCGTATGCTTTCCAAGTTGAAATATTCCATCTATCCATAAAGCAAAAGTAATCAATAGATACTGCCAATAGAGGAACCAAATGGATTTGTAAGTCCAAGACGAATGGAATTGTGGCGTCCTTTTTAGCCATGATAAGTTCTGGAATGAGTAATTTAAAAGACCAGTAGACGAGGGAGACCACCATGTTAAGGGAGAGACAAATGGCGGAAAGATGAGATTTCAGTGGGGAAATTTCAAGAGATGTTTGATGATAGATAAGACTGATGAGTGCATATATCGAGGAGAGAAGGAGGGCAATGTTTGTTAAGAATTGGTAATGACCTGCTGCGGCAAGTTCTTCGGGAAGGACAAGTCCACTGACACCGACAAATGCGGTGACTGAGGAAAGTGTAAAAAGAACAGCAAGAGCAGCAGGCAAGAAGCGGCCTCTGTGTGGATCAACCATTGTACAGCTGCTAGAGAAAGAGAGAGAGAGAAGGGGGAGAGTAAGGGGCATAGAACAGATGGAACAGTTCAAGTTCGGCAACGTGGGTCGGCTCGTCAAAGTTATGCCGGGAAAAAGAAGACGCTGTCGGCAATCTCGGAATTTTAGCCGCTCCTCCCTTTCCCTCTCTCTCCCTTCCTCTCTCTCTCCCCCCGCAAAAGAAACGCAAAATAAAGAAGCGGCGCAGCAGTAAACGGCTACTGACATTGATGGTGACGAAACCGCCGAGCAAAGTGCTGCGCCGCGCTCGGAGTTTCCTGCGCGGCGGGAGCAAAATCTGCCCCTGGTTCTCTTTTCTTTTGATGGCTGGGATGACTGGGATGACTGGGGGATTGCTATTCTTAGCAGCTGCACCGGCGATGACACCGCTGGCGCCTCTTTTCTTTTTATGGGGGTGTTCAAGCTATATAAGCTGCTCTCCCCCCTGAACGGCAATCTGCTCCGGGAAGGTGTCTGCTTTTTTTCTCTCTCTCTCTCCTCTGCTCTCTCCTCTCTGCTTAACTCCTCCCTACCACTCCACACTTCAAGCCCTAAAACAAAATGTCTCTTGCAATTCCTACATTCAGACTTACAGATGAGCTCACAGTTATCACCGGTGCGTCCGGTGCATTAGCTGAACCAATCATTCAAACACTTCTGACTTATGGTGCACCACTTGCGCTTCTCGATAGAAATATGGAAGCTTTGAAATTGAGAAAAGAATCACTCGAAAATCAAATCAAACCTCTACCACGTATCGAATGTTACACTTGTGATATTGGTGATTTTAATCAAGTTGAAGAAACATTTGCAAAAATTTACTCTGATTTCCAAACTTATCCATTACATTTAGTTAATACTGCAGGTTATTGTGAGAATTTCCCAGCACAAGATTATCCTGCTATTAATGCAGAACAATTGATTCGTGTTAATTTATTAGGTTCACTTTATGTTGCACAATGTTTAGCAAAACCTCTGATTGCCAATGAAATCCAAGGTGGATCTATTGTTATGGTTGCATCAATGTCTGGTTCTATTGTTAATGATCCTCAACCACAAATTGCTTATAATATGTCAAAAGCTGGTGTTATTCATATGGTTAAATCATTGGCTGTTGAATGGGCACCTCATAATATTAGAGTAAATGCACTCTCTCCTGGTTATATTGCAACACCACTCACTAAAAATGTCATTAATGGTAATACTGAAATGTACAGTCGCTGGATGTCTCTTACACCTGCAAAGCGGATGGCAAAACCAGCAGAGTTTGCCGGTACTGTGTTGTACCTCCTCTCAAACGATGCTTCTTCTTACACTACAGGTGAGAACATTGTTGTTGATGGGGGATACCAGTGCTTATAATCAGAGTTCTTTCTCTACAACCCCGCCTCTCTCTCTCTCTCTCTATCTATATATCCCTCTATAAAGCTGTTTTTAATAATTGAATTTCCAACTACCACCCTGCTTACGTAAACCACACTGCGCCGCATTTCTCAAAAGAAAAGAAAATCCGCAAAAGAGGCGCGCGCATCTTTGTGATGGCTCGCACGGGGAGCTCACGAGGAGCTCACAGGGAGAGCTGAGGAAGCTGAGGAAGCTGGTCTTACTGCAATACACCACACCACACACACCACACACCACCGATGGACGACTACATTGCCCGCATGAACAGCGCCGACGCGTTCAAGAACGCCCACCGGCCCAAGAACCCACGGTACAAGGGTGCCCGCCTCATTCTTAACGATGAGACAAGACGTCTCAGCAGCAATCCTCCTGGGGAACGTCCAACTTACTTCAGTATTGCTGCACCACCTTCGATTCGACCACTAAAGACATACTGTGACATAACGGGCCTGCCCACGCAGTATACATCGCCGCACAATCAAATCCGATACCTGGACCGGGAATGTTACGAAATTGTCAAGAATATGCCATCAGGTGTCGATCAGCAGTACCTTTCACTGCGCGGGGCCAATGTTGTGCTTAAGTAGGGATATAGATTGATAGATAGATAGATAGATAGATAGATAGATAGATAGATAGATGGATAGATGGATAGATGGATGGATAGATAGATGAATTGATAAATAGGGTCAACCTCCCACCCTTTCCTCACACGCTGTTAATGACGGCCTCCACCCGCTTGTCAAACGCTGGGCTCTCGATCCCACCAATGGGTCCCGTGCGGAACACATTGCAGCTGTAACGTACATACTCACGACAAACCCCTTGTACCACGCGGGTCACGTGATCGCGCTCGGCTGTGTCAGTCTCACTCCACTCGTCCAGCGTCACAGTGTCTCGCACAACGCCCACTACGACTCGCATCCCAAGTGCCGTCTCGTGACCATAGACAAACACCGCCTCCTGTACAAAGAGTAGTGCTGCTTTCTCCCGCGTGGACGGTGCATATGATGATTCAAACACGTCCAATGCCATATGCGACAAAAAGTTGTATTTCAACAGAGAATCCACACCTTCTTGATCATCTTTGCTGTCTTTGCCGTCTTCACCATGCTCGGCACTATTGTAGATGTACAGTGGACGTCCATCCCGTGATATCAAACTAACAAAGGCTACTCTCATTGCCCAAAGGTGATATTTATAAAAGGGCCAATGGTCCGTGGTTAACGTGTCCAGGGAGTGCGAAACGTGCAGGACACGCATTCCTCTCTCTTTCACTGCGGTCCTTTTTTTTTTCCAACATGAAGTTTCAGGCGTTGGCGTAATCAATACCTGTCTTTTTCATTTCCAGGTTTCATTCTTGGTTTTCCTTTCAGTATTCACTTGGAGACTCTCATTTGATAGCACCCACCCTTTCCTTCTACAAGCAATGTCACAGTCTCGTTATGAATACGACGAGAACTCGGAAACTTGGCCCTATTTTGCCCTGACCGCCGTGCTCGTGCCGCTTATCCCCTCGACAATCTCCTCCATCGCATCATTATGGTCAAAGGACACACATACTCTTCATTCTTCTAGTTCTTTCTCTCCATATAATGCCAAATACATACAAAAGTTTAAAACATCACAAAATCGTTCTAAATTATTTAATTTGAAAACTCTCTTCATATTATTGGGTTGGTCAATTGTTGCTTTATTATTAATTACTATTTCAAATACTGAAATTGTATTATCAGATAATCATTTTGATCCTTGGAAAATCTTGGAAATTTCTGAATCAGCTTCAGAAAAAATAATTAAAACTGCATATAGGAAATTATCATTGAAATTTCATCCTGATAAAGTTGATACTTCTTCAATGTCTCAAGAAGAAATTGATTCAGTTGATTCAGCATATGTATTAATTAATAAAGCTTATAAGGCATTGACTGATGAATCAGTTAGAGAAAACTTTTTGAAATTCGGTAATCCTGATGGTCCATCAGAAGTTAAACATGGAATTGCATTACCTCATTTCCTCATTGAAGGTGCATTTTCTCCTTTCCTTGTCATCATTTATATTATTTTCATTGCAATTGTCTTACCATTAATGGTTAGTAATTGGTGGAATGGTGTTAAATCAACAACTAAAAATGGTATTCACGTTTCAACAGCAGATCATTTCATGAAATTACTTATTAATGCTAGTCCAACTCAATTTTTACTAATTGATGATATTATTAAAAATATTTCACATTCAGTTGAATATTTAGATATAAATTCTGCTCTTAAACCTGAAATGATTCATAAATTAATCATTTCATTCATTAATAGAGAACCTTCAAAGGATGAATCTTTACGTCTTCAAGTTGTTGCAATTACTCCTAAACTTTTATCTGCATTTATTGAAATTGCAGCTGCTTTTAAAAATACAGATTATTGTTTAAAAATTGTTGATACTCATAGATCAGTCATTCAAGCATTAAATATTGAAAAAGATGCAAAAAATTTCACATTTAAAGAAATTTTACAATTACCAGGTGTTGATATTTCTAAATTAGATACAAATCAATCAATTCTTACTATTGGTAAATTATTGAAAAATCCAACTGTTAAACCTGAAAAATTCTTAAACAATAATGATATAGGTTCTATTCTTAATTATTCTAAACAAATTCCAATTATTGAACCAATTGAATGTAAATTTAAAGTTCCAGGTGAAGATTTTTTACCTCCATTATCAGCAGCTCATGTTAGTTTGAAATTTATTATAAAATCTCCAAATCATAAGGGGAAACCTGAATTTAAATCATTTTCTAAAACTGTAATTGATACTCAATTTAATGAAGAACAATCAATGGAAAATTTGAAAGATCCAATGAAAGTAGTTAATGAACAACCTGATCTTTTATTAAATTCAATTCCACCTTATTTCCCAGATACTTCATATATTCAACAAAATTGTGGTTGGATTGCATTTTTAGTATCACAAAGAGATAATAAAATTATTGAATCTCCTAAACTTTTAAATAAAGTTGATATATCAAATATTAATTTATCTCAAGAAGAATATATGAAATCAAATTGTAAAATTTCTACATTTAAAATTCAACTTTCAACTCCAACACCTAAAGATGTTGGTATTCATCATTTTAGATTAATTTTAAGAAATTTAATTTATTTTGGTTCAGATATTGATATTCCATTGGTAATGAATGTTGAAGATAAACCTATAGAAACTCCAAAACATGATGTTTATGGAATTGAAGATCCTGATGAAGATTCAATTGCAGGTGCAATGGCTCAATTACGTGGTGAAGCAGTTAAACGTATAGAATTTGAAAATGAATATGAAAGTAGTGAAGATGAAAATGATGATGATGATGATGAAAATGATGATGTCATTTCTTGGACTGATATCGATACAGATACAGAAGTTGAAGAAGATGCTCTTGATACTAAATGAAAAGTTTTTTTTTTTTTTTGATTTCATAATAATTAATTTATTTAAATTTACATAGGTGTACTTGGTCTAGGTGTATGAGAATTACGTATGATTTTATTAGCATATTCAATTAATTGTGAATTACCTTCTTGATTAACGAAAAATTTCCTCTTTGATTTATCTTTCCAAACAATTACTCCAATTTCTTCACCATAAGTTAATAATTTTTCAAATTCAAAATCATTACTAAAATCTTTATATAAATAACCTCTAAATGATTCAACTCTATCTAATTCTAATTGCCATAATCTAATTTGATCAACAACAGTTGGAGGTAAAATTTCTAATTTTAATTGTTCTAATGCAACTGTATTACCAATAGAATTTTGAAATTCATAATTTTTATTATAATCAGCTTCTGCCATTTCTACCATACCTGTATGAGCATGAGTTTCTAAATAATTAATGATTTGTTGTGCAGTAATTCCACTCCTTAATGCAGTTCTAATTGAATCTCTAGTTACAACACCTGTAACTAAATTAGCAAATCTAGCCCTTAAATTAACGAAAAGATTTAAAATTGCAATTTGTAAAGGTGAAGATGTATAACAATAAATTTTAAAATTTGTTTCAATTATAATTGAACCAGTATTTGTATTTTTATCATTACGTGGTTGTGAAATTTCTTGATCAATTGCAGTTGAAGCATTTTTAAAACTTGAACTTTCTGATGTTAATGATGTTGCCAATCTAGTTGGATAAAAACTTTTACTATTTTTTATATGATAAATTAATCCATAATCTTGTAAATCATCCAACATAATTAATTGTGTCTTTGAAAGCATATTAATATTATAACCTTGACCTAATTCCAAACTTCCTAAAAGGAAAATAAAATTAAGAACATCAACTGGATTCATCTGGAGTTTTTCTGCCATAATCAAATATTGAATAAGTAAAGTCCAAATTTGTGAACTAATATCTTGTAATAAAAATTGAAATCCATTTTGAGTAATTAATAATTGTCTTAAACTTGTAATTGATAATTTTTCAGTTTTACCTTCATTATATTCCAAATCAATATCATGATCCTCCATTATTCCCTTGGCCATATCCCTTCGTTCTTTATCTGATGGTAATTCCATTAATCCTGCAAATCTTAATAATGTTAAAACTCCAACTGATGGAATATCTTTAATTTCCGTACCAACCATAAAATGTAAAATATTTTCCCATTTGGAGAGACAATATTTGTCTAAATATTCAATAGTAATATTATTATCTGCATCATCTGAAAAGATAGTTTCCAAACCGTTATTATTATCATTATTATTAGGTGTTGTTTTAGTTTCAGTATTTATAGTTAATTGATTTGCATCTTTAACATCCTTATTACCAAACCCAGTAAGTACATCTCTAAAAGATTGTCTAAATATTTCATTCAATTGCACAAATATAATGATGGTTGGTTGTTTAGTTATTGGATGTATCATTTGCTTTTTAACTTCTTTTAAAATATGTAATGATTTTAATCTTTTAATTGAATCATTTTGATAAATTTTTGTTGGATTTTGTTGAGCAGATTGTTTAGAATTTGATTTATTCAATTTAATCCATCGATTTAAATCTGAATATGGTACACTAGTTTCATGGAAGAGTAATGTCATGATATAAAATTTTGAAAGTGCAGGTAATAATCTAAATATTGCCAAACATGTCTCTCTTGCTTGGAATAGTTGGTTATGCACATTTTCTTCTAAATTGTCCAGGTATTCGTTAATAGTGGACTTGAAGAAATCCACGGCTGTTTCTTCACCGGCCATCGAGGAGCTGCTTCCTGGCGGTTGTGTCGATGCCATGGTGGATGTGATGTGGACAGAAGAAATGCTGGAAGGATGATAGAAGGATGATGGAAAGGGTGTCGCAGGGTTTCCGAAATTTGCGAGAGAGAGAAAATGAAGATGAAGAAGCCGCTGCTGTGCCCTCTCCTCCTCCTCTTCCTCCTCCGCAGGGGAAAAATATATTTGAGCGCTGAAATTTTTTTTTTTTCCTCTCCTGCAAGTCAGAACATCAACACTGTGTGCTTAATAATAGGGCACCCATTTGTATCTTCTGCCCATCCAGTTTGCACAACCACGGAGCAATGTCTGGCGTGAAGAGAGAGAGGGAGGAAGCCTTCGATGAGCTGCTCAATCCCGTGTACAAGGGGAAGAGTCTCACGGACCCAATCAACACAGCAGAAGATAAATGGAATTTGTTACCTGCCTTTTTGAAAGTGAAAGGTTTGGTGAAACAACATTTGGATTCTTATAACTATTTCGTTGATGTTGATTTGAAGAAAATTATTCAAGCAAATGAGAAAGTGTTGAGTGATGTGGATCCGGATTTTTATTTGAAATATTTAGATATTAGAGTTGGTTATAAAAGTAAGGCTGATCCAAAGCAAATCGAAGTTTTATACCCACCTCATGAATGTCGATTGAGAGATATGACATATAGTGCTCCTATTTATGTCGATGTTGAGTATACAAGAGGTAGAAAGATCATCATCCATAGAGATTTGGAAATTGGAAGAATGCCAATCATGTTAAGATCCAACAAATGTGTTTTAAATGGTAGAAGTGAAAATGAAATGGCCTATTTAAATGAATGTCCACTTGATCCTGGTGGATATTTTATTGTTAATGGTACTGAAAAGGTCATCTTGGTTCAAGAACAATTGAGTAAGAATAGAATTATTGTGGAATCTGATGATAAAAAGGGTATAGTTCAAGCTTCAGTTACTTCTTCTACCCATGAAAGAAAATCGAAAACATATGTTGTTACTAAAAATGATAAAATTTATTTGAAACATAATTCCATTAGTGAAGAAATCCCAATTGTTATTGTTTTAAAAGCCGCTGGTATCGTTTCTGATTTGGAAGTTTTACAATTAGTTTGTGGTGATGATTCCGTATATCAAGATATCTTTGCAGTCAATTTTGAAGAAACCGCCAAATTAGGTGTTTATACCCAAAGAGAAGCCTTAGAATATATCGGTAGAAAAGTCAAAACTATAAGAAGATTGAATGCTCCAAAATTAACAATTATTCAAGAAGGTATTGAAGCAATTGCATCAACTCTTATTGCACATTTATCTGTTGAAAATTTAGATTTCCGTGAAAAGGCATTATATATTGCAATCATGACTAGAAGAGTGGTTATGACAATGCATAATTCTAAATTAGTTGATGATAGAGATTATGTTGGTAATAAACGTTTAGAATTGGCAGGTCAATTGATGTCTTTATTATTTGAAGATTTGTTCAAAAAATTTAATAATGATTTTAAAATGAATCTTGATAAAATTTTGAAAAAACCAAGTAGAGCTTCTGAATTTGATGCTTTGTTACATATTAATATCCATTCTAATAATATTACCACTGGTTTGAATAGAGCTATTTCAACTGGTAATTGGTCTTTGAAGAGATTTAAGATGGAGAGGGCAGGTGTTACCCATGTTTTAAGTAGATTATCCTATATTTCTGCATTAGGTATGATGACTAGAATTTCTTCACAATTCGAAAAATCTAGAAAAGTTTCAGGTCCAAGAGCTTTACAACCTTCTCAATTTGGTATGTTATGTACTTCAGATACACCTGAAGGTGAAGCGTGTGGATTGGTTAAAAATTTAGCATTAATGACACATATTACAACTGATGATGAAGAAACTCCAATTAGAAAATTATGTTATATTTTGGGTGCAGAAAATATTAGTATTGCTGATAGTTCAACATTACATACAAATGGTACATTTGGTGTTTATTTAAATGGTACTTTGATTGCAACTACAAGATTCCCAATCAAATTTGTTACAACTTTCAGATATTTGAGACGAACTGGTAAACTTTCTGCATTTGTTTCCATTTATACTAATGTTCATCAAAGTTCAGTTCATATTGCTGCAGATGGTGGTAGAATTTGTAGACCTTTGATTATTGTTGAAAATGGTATACCAAAAGTTAAGGAAGATCATTTAAGAAAATTAAAGAATGGTGAATGGCAATTTGATGATTTCTTAGTTAATGGATTGGTTGAATATTTAGATGTTAATGAGGAAAATGATTCCCTTATTGCATTATATGAAAAAGATATAATTAATGCAACAACACATTTGGAAATTGAAGTGTTTACTGTTTTAGGTGCAGTTGCAGGTTTAATTCCTTATCCACATCATAATCAATCTCCAAGAAATACTTATCAATGTGCCATGGGTAAACAAGCAATTGGTGCAATTGCTTATAATCAATTTAGAAGAATTGATACATTATTATATTTGATGTGTTATCCACAACAACCTATGGTGAAATCCAAAACAATCGAGTTGATTCAATATGATAAATTACCAGCTGGTCAAAATGCAACTGTTGCAGTTATGTCATATTCAGGTTATGATATTGAAGATGCTTTGGTTCTTAATAAATCATCTATTGATAGAGGTTTTGGTAGATGTCAAGTTTTCCGTAAAAATACTGCTATTTTGAAAAGATATCCAAATCATTCAAAAGATATATTGGCAGGTATGCGTGTTAATGATGATGGAGAACCTATTTGGCAACATACAGCTTTAGGACCTGATGGGTTAGGTGAAGTTGGTATGAGAGTTCAAAGTGGTCAAATTTATGTCAATAAGTGTGTTCCAACAAATGCTTCCGAAAGTGTTTTAACAGATAATCCTCAACAACAGCAACAACAACCACAACAAACACATAGAGATCAACCAATGGTTTACCGAGCTCCTGAAGCAAGTTATATTGATCAAGTGATGATGTCTGTTAGTGATAATGATCAAGCATTAATTAAAGTTTTATTGAGACAAACTCGTCGTCCTGAATTAGGTGATAAATTTTCTTCTCGACATGGTCAGAAGGGTGTCTGTGGTATTATTGTTCAACAAGAAGATATGCCATTTAATGATCAAGGTGTATGTCCAGATATTATTATGAATCCTCATGGTTTCCCATCACGTATGACGGTTGGTAAAATGCTTGAATTGGTTTCTGGTAAAGCAGGTGTTTTAGATGGTTCATTACAATATGGTACATGTTTTGGAGGTTCTAAATTAGAAGATATGTCTAAAATATTGGTTGATAAAGGGTTTAATTATAGTGGTAAAGATATGCTCTATAGTGGTGTTACAGGTGAATGTTTACAAGCTTATATTTTCTTTGGTCCTATTTATTATCAAAAATTGAAGCATATGGTTTTAGATAAGATGCATGCGAGAGCAAGAGGTCCAAGAGCTGTTTTAACGAGACAACCAACTGAAGGTAGATCAAGAGATGGTGGTTTAAGATTGGGAGAGATGGAGAGAGATTGTGTTATTGCATACGGTGCATCTCAATTATTACTTGAAAGATTAATGTTGAGTTCTGATGCATTTGATGTCGATGTTTGTAATACATGTGGTTTGATGGGATATAATGGATGGTGTCCAACTTGTAAAACTAGTGAAACTATTATTAAGATGACAATTCCATATGCTGCAAAATTGTTATTCCAAGAATTAATTTCAATGAATATTGCACCTCGTTTAAAACTTGGTGATGTTTTTTAAATTATTAGCATTTATAGAATATATTTAGATTTGTTTCATTAGAACAATAAAAAAAAAAGAATTAAAATTATGACAAATTATGACAAAGCTTAGCAAACATGTGATTACGATATCTTCAATTATAAACCAATTGATAGTCCAGCTTTAATTGTCTATACAAGTCTTTCATCGTGAACTCTTCTTCCTCATCCTCTTCTTCTTCTTCCTTTTCTACACCGGGTATTTCGCCATTTTCAATCTTTTCACTCATCTTCTCCATTTCTTTCCTTCGACATATCACTTCTTCCTTTTCATATTTATCCAAATTTTTGTACTCTTCCGATTGCATATACTCTTCAATTCTATAGAGTAAACTTTCATCAAATTCAAACTTCAATTTACGTAATTTAGCTTCTTTTTGTTTATTTCGAAATTTCTTCATACCACCCATTCTTTCAACTTTATACCTTGCTTCATTAAGCATATAATTCGATGCCATTTGTGCTATATTTCTCCATTTATCTATCAATTCATCCATTTTCTCAGATTCTTTGGAATTTCTATATTTTTTCACTTTTTTCATAATTTCAATTTCAGTTTTATATTTCAAAATTTCTCTTTGTAATTGTCGTTGTGATTCTTCAACATATTCATCATTTGATAATTGATTCAATTTGATTTGAACAGATGTCTTTCTATTATTTTTTTCTCTAATATCAGCCAATGGTGTAGAAAAGCTTCTCACTGATAATGGTGATGTAAATTTCATTGTGTTAGGGGTTAAAAATGATATGTTTATTGAATTGTTGGAATCTGTTGTATTCAAACTTAAATTGGACTCGTCAGTATCTGCATCAGTTTCAATACCAATCGGTGAAAGTTGAGGTATATTGGTATCATTCAAACTACCAATTTTCAAAGGTAACGGAGTGGAGAAATGACGTATTCCTTCCTTACCACATGTTGATGGTCTTTTAATAGTTTTCCGAAATCCTAAGTTTTCATTATTTGCAGTATGATAAAATTTAGCATCGATGGTATTGGAACGTTTCCTCTGTTTGGGGAATGTCAACTTGGTGTCTAGTTTAGGTGCTGTATGGTCGTTGATTTCGTGTTTAGTTGGTGATTTGGTTATTTCTCCATAGAGATACTGCTGTTTTTCAAAGGTGTCTTCCATTTCCAAGGAATCATCCAGCAGCTTATTACTGGAGCTTTCTTCTCCAGTTCCACCCATATTCCGCAGATGGAAGAAGAAGAAGAAGAAGAAGTCCGAAGGATAGGATTGGGCTCAGTAGGGGTGGCGCATTGAACGTGTGCCGTGTGCCAAGGGCGGAAAACGGCGACGCGTCTTTCGGGCCCACAGAAAATTGATATTGGCTTCATCTCATGAAAAAATTTTAGGTGTCAATGTGAAAAATAATTTTTCTGGAATAATTTTTTTTTTTCCACTTCACTTCACCTTGGAATCTGTTATTGAACAACCGACAGTGACAAGATGGCGAAAGCAGCTAAATCCACCAAGAAGTTTCAGTCGAAACATTTGAAACACACCATCAAGGAAAGAAAGAGAGTGCAGGAACACAACAAGAAGATTGTTCAAAGAAAAGGTAAGAAAGGATCCAGCGGAGAAGTTATAGTTGATAAAAATCAAAAGAATGCTAAAGTTTTGGACGATGTTGATGTTGAAGAGTACTTTGAAAAAGAACAGAAACTTCCAGAAATGAAGAAAAAGTCTACAAAGGCAGCTAAACCAGTGGAAAAAGAAGCAGAAGACTCATCATCAGAGGAAGAAAATGAAGAAGAAGAAAATGATATTGATATGGATGCATTAGCAAAAGATGATCCTGAATTCTACAACTATTTGAAAAATAACGATAAAGATTTATTAGATTTCAATCCAGTCAATCCATTGGATGCAATCAGTGATGATGAAGAGGATGAGGGGGAAGAAGAAGATGGAGAAGGAAATGGTAACGTCATTTCAGATGATAAAATGGATCTTGATAATAAAGTTGCAAAATCTATTGAAGTTGATATCAAGTTGGTCAAGAAATGGTCAGATGATTTAAAGTCAGAAACCCCATCTATCAAAACGATGAAAAATGTAGTAATTGCATATAAATCAGCACTTAATACTGATTCAAATGATGTTTTCAAATATGCCGTCAAAGATGAAAAAACTTTCAAGAATCTCATGTTTGTTGTTTTACAAGATTTACCATTAGCAGTTCAAAAGATTACACCATTTAAAGTTTCATCTAACGGTATCAGAAATATTTCAGGTAATAAAAAGAAGGTTGCGCAAGTTTCCACAATTATTAAAGTTCACACACCATCATTAATTACCCTTTTAGAAGATGCATCAAATACTGAAACATGTGCATTAGTTTTACAATCTGTTCAAGAATTGTTACCATACTTAATTTCATTCAGAAAACTTTTAAAGACAATTGTTAATTCAATTGTTCAAATCTGGAGTTCATCAGGTTCATTAGAAACTGAAATTTCAGCATTTGCATGGATGAACAATGCATGTAAAGAATATCCTAAATCCGTTTTGGAAATTGTTTTAAGATCGACATACGCAAACTTCCTTAAAAATTGTGGTAAAACTAATATTCACACAACACCATTACTTAATTTCCAAAAGAACTCAGCTGCTGAATTATTTGCATTAAACCCTGTGTTAGGATATCAAATTGGATTTGAATTCATTAGACAATTGGCAATTCATTTAAGAACTAGTGTCAATACACCAACAAAGGACAGTTATAAAGCAATTTATAATTGGAAATTTTGTCATGGATTAGATTTTTGGTCCAGAGTTATATCGGTAGAAAACAACGAAGAAGCAAACAATACTGATGATTCCCAATTAAAGCAATTGATTTATCCATTAGTTCAAGTTACAATTGGTACAATCAAATTGATTCCAACAGCTCAATTTTTCCCATTAAGATTCTACTTGATTAGATCATTAATCAGATTATCCCAAAACACTGGAGTTTATATTCCATTATTCCCATTATTAAGTGAGATATTACATTCAAGTATGTTTTCTAGAGTTCCAAAACGTGAGAACTTACCAGCAATTGATTTTGAAAGTAATATCAAGGTTAATAAGGCATATTTGAATACACGTGTTTATGTTGATGGAGTTTGTGAAGAATTGATTGAATTAATTGGTGAATATTTTGTACTATACTGTAAATCTGCTGCATATCCAGAATTAACCACACCTCCATTGATTTTCCTCAGAAGATGTCTCAAAAAGAATAATGCCGCTAAGAACAATGCTAAATTCAATAGACAATTGAATACATTAATCGACAAACTAACTGCCAACAGCAAATATATTGAACAACAAAGAAGTAAAATTGAGTACGGACCAAAGAACAAAGTTGCAGTCAGCAAGTTTTTACAAGATGTCAATTGGAGTAAAACCCCACTTGGTGCATATATTGCCACTCAAAGGTTAGTGAAGGAAGAAAAATTGAAATTACTCAGAGAATCCTTAGAGGAAGATGCAAAGGATGCAAAGAAGGGTAAGAACAACACGAATGTTTTCGGCTCTGATGATGAAATTGAAATAGATGAAGACGAAGAAGATGATGAAGACGAGGAAGACGAGTAAACGCTTTGTGTAAAAAATATAAGTAAAGACAAGTAAAAACCAGTATTAGAGGAAAAAGAGCTTATCAGCTTATCCAGCGAATGAGAAATAGCGAGATGTCTTTAAAAATAGATTTTTCTGGGCACGCAGCAGGGTGCATTAGGTGATGACTACAAAAGGCCCACCAGCATAATTGTACATTGCTTTTCTTGCCCTCCTGCTTCTTTCTTCTTCTTCTGTTTCCTTTGATAAACTAAAGTTGAAGAAATGAACTTCGGTATTGCACTGCTTTTAGTGGCAGGATGTGCAGATTCGTTGAACATCCCTTCATTTGCCAATTTTGAAAAAGGATTATTAGAAGGATTGGTTGGTGGCTCGTTGGAGATTGCGGAAGTGAAGGAATGTCCTATTGATATTCCGTTTTCATGTACAAATGATAGATACGACGGGGACACGTGTTGCTTCGAGAGCCCCGGTGGAGTGCTATTACAAACACAATTTTGGGACTACTATCCACCGATTGGGCCAGATGATATGTTTACACTACATGGTTTATGGTCGGATAAGTGCGATGGAACATTTGAACAATTTTGTGACTCGACAATGGAAATAGACAGTGTTAGCAGTATATTGAAAGAGCACGGCGAAGAGGAGTTGTTGGGGAAAATGCAGAACGTGTGGAAGAATTTCAACGGAGATGACGAATCGTTGTGGAAACACGAGTTCAATAAACATGGTACCTGCATGAGCACCATCAAGGAGAAGTGTTATGTGGGGGAGTACAAGAAGAATCAGAATGTTGTTGATTTCTTCCGGAAGAGTGTTGACTTGTTTGAAGAGTTGCCTACGTATCAATGGCTTGCAGAGAATGGCATTGTGCCCTCAAACGAACAAACTTACACCAAAAGACAGATTGAAGACACCCTGAGTGCTCATTTTGGGCAACCTGTGTACATCCGATGCAACAGATACCAGGCATTGCAAGAGGTCTGGTACTTTTACCATTTGAAAGGGTCTGTCATCTCCGGCGAATACATGCCCGTCCCAGCGTTGGCCGAATCTCAGTGCCCCGAGACGGGCATTAAGTTTATCCCCAAGAAGGGGTTTAAGCCTCCTACCCCGTCACCGCCTAGAGACGCCATCCGCGGCCCTCTTAAGATCGAGGGCCAGCCGGGGTGTATCATCGGCAACGGCCACTGGTACACATCAGGAACTTGTGCAACGTTCACTCTTTCGAAGGCCGAGTTTGGAGGTTATAACCTCAAGTCCTCCAAGGGATATTGTCGTGTTGATGAGACTGGTGGCCAGTTGGTATGTGGCCGCAGCGTGTCGCCAGCGCAGTTTGGCTACGACGCCGAGAAACGGTGGGTGAGCTACGGCGGGAAGACCAAGTGGAGCGCGGATCACGTGCCACGGCGGTTTGAACAGGTTGGAGTTAGTCCCGGTTCTGAAGGTGACATAGTTTTCCACTTGGTGCTGTAGATCCGACGGGAAACGGCGGGACCCATGTGGGGGGACCTTATCGACGGAGGAATACTTCATCCGTTTTTTTCACCGTGTTTGTTTATGTTTCCTCCGCCGTTGGATGTCTATTTAAGAAGCCAATATTCCCCGCTGTGAAGATATATGCGAGCAAGGAATGCAGTCTTGTGCGTGGTAGTGGGAAAGCACATATCTATATAACATACCCTAGATCGAACAAAAATGAACTACTCCACTCTCTGTTCTATATTGTTATCATTGACACAGGCAAGTGCTGTATACGTCTCTCAGTACGCTCAACAACCAATTCAATGTCCTAAATACAGTTATTCTCTTGGTTCTGCTGTATCATCATCATCATCATCATCATCATCATCATCATCATTTTCTTCCTCTTCCTCTTCCTCTTCCTCTTCTTCTTCTTTTTATTCTTCTTCTTCTTCTTCTACAACTTTTACTGCATCATCATCACTATCATCATCATCACCATTATCATCATCTTCCACTCCAGTTCCTTCTCAACTGCCAAGTATTTTCAAATCTTGTCCGGCCGACCTTCCATTGTCTTGTTCAACAGGCGCCTTGAATGCCGACTCCTGTTGTGTTGAATCCCCCGGCGGAGTTTTGCTCCAAACCCAATTTTGGGATTACAATCCTTCAACTGGTCCAAATGATAGCTGGACTATCCATGGTTTATGGCCAGATAATTGTGATGGTTCATACAGTTCTTATTGTGATGATTCAATGAATGTTGATTCTGTCAAATCCGTGTTACAATCTTTCAATGAGAAAGAATTATTAGACTTCATGAACTCTTATTGGAAAGATTATCAAGGTAATGACGATGATCTTTGGACTCATGAATATAACAAACATGCAACTTGTATGTCAACTTTAAAACCAGATTGTTTTTCAGATAACACTGTTAACTTGAACATGGTAGAATTCTTTAAACAAGTGACTTCCATGTATAAAAATTTACCTTCTTATGAATGGTTAGCTGATGCTGGTATTGTCCCATCGAACAATGTCAAGTATGCTAAATCTGATGTTGCTGCTGCACTGAAATCAAAGTTTGGCGCTGAAGTTTATTTTGCATGTGACAAAAATGGTGCAATTGATGAAATTTGGTATTACTATCATTTAAAGGGTCGTGTGATTGATGGTGATTATCAACCAATCGATTTCATTGGTAGTAATAACTGTCCTGATCAAGTTGCATATCCACCAAAGAACAATTACCCATCTTCAAGTGGTTCATCATCTGTTCCAAAGGCGTCTTCTGCTCCAACTATCAATGGTTACTTATCCCCAGAAGGTAAAACTGGTTGCTTAATTTCCGATGGTTCTTGGTTAGTTGGTGGTACTTGTGCAACCTACCATTTAGAAACTGCCTCTTTTGGTGGTTATAACTTGAAATCTTCAAAGGGTTATTGTGGTTTTGTTGGTGGCGATTTAACTTGTAACTCTTCTGTCACTGCTACTCAATTTGATCTCTCTTCCGATGGACATTTAACTTATGGCGGTATTGAAAATTGGTCTGCTAATAATTTACCTGTTGCTAATGAAAAGGTCAAAGTTGAAAGTGGCTCAACTGAGTCAATTACTTTCAAGTTGCAATTCCAAAAAAACTAATATTTAATTATTCATAAGTTTATAATAACTTTTTTAAAAACTCCTTTAAAATAATATTTACAAGTAAAGTTTAAACTATTTACAAACTATATTTACAAACTATATTCACAAATCATTTCATGCTGAACATGAATCACAATTTTCAGGTTCGCTCAAATTACAAGTGATGACCGATTTACTGAAAATATTATAAGATGAATCATCAGTGTCATCATCTGCACTGCTTTGATCTACTGCTGCTGTAGTGGTTTTTTGAAACTTACTCCCACCATCAACATCATTTAATTTTCTTTTCTTTAAATTGATCAGTGGATTCAAACTAAATTTGATCGCCGATGCAGCTGCCTTGGTACGTAAATAATACATCCCAGTTTTCAAACCTTTCCTCCATGCATAGAAATGCATACTCGTCAACTTAGAAAATGTCACATCCGTCATAAATAAATTCATACTCTGTGATTGATCAACAAATGGTGCTCTATCTGCAGACAAACCAATAACTACTTTCTGTGAAATCTCCCAAACTGTTTTATATAATGCTTTGATATCATCAGAAATATTTTCAATATCTTGAATGGATCCATTATTTCTAACAATCATATTCTTCATATCCAAATTCCATAATTTTAAATCCATCAAATCATCAATCAAATACTTATTAACAACTTGATGTTCTCCGGATAACACTCGTCTAACATAAATATTTGAAGTGATTGGTTCAAAACATTCATTAAATCCAAAAATCTGTGAAGTTGATGCTGTCGGCATCAACGCAACCAATAAAGAATTTCTTACTCCATTTGCTGAAATCTTCATTCTTAATTCCTCCCATTCCCATAATGAAGTTGGTTTAACATTCCACATATCAAATTGAAATTTTCCCTGTGATATTGGAGATCCCTCATATGCTTCATATGTACCAAATTCATTTGCAAGTTCACATGATGTTTCTAATGCTGCATGATAGATAGTTTCAAAAATCTCAATATTTAACTTTTTAGCATTCTCTGAATCAAAAGGATATTTTAACTTGAAAAAAACATCAGCAAGTCCCTGTACTCCAAGTCCAATTGGTCTATTTTTCAAATTCGATTTCTTACAAGTTTCTAATGGATATTCATTGATATCAATAATTCTGTCAAGATTTCTTACAACTATTTTTGCAACTTCATGTAATTTGAGGAAATCAAAACTACCATTTTGGACAAAGGTTGGTAATGCCAATGATGCAAGATTACAAACTGCAGTTTCATCCGGTGATGAATATTCAATTATTTCACAACACAAATTGGAACTTTTGATAACACCCAAATTTTGTTGGTTTGATAACTTATTGCATTGATCTTTATACAACATAAACGGATTTCCCGTCTCTGTTTGAGCAACCAATATTGCATGCCATAACTTTCTCGCATTGACACGTTTAATAAATCTCCCCTCCTTTTCATACTTTTCATAAAGTTCACAAAATTCATCTCCAAAGCAATCACTTAATCCAGGTGCTGAGTCTTCAGAGAACAAACACCATTCTTCATTCTTTTCAACTTTTAACATGAATAAGTCAGGAATCCATAAGGCAAGAAACAAATCTCTTGCTCGCATTTCATCCTTCCCATGATTCTTTCTCAGTTCCAGAAACTGGAAAACATCTGCATGCCACGGTTCCAAATATATACAGAATGCACCAGGACGTTTGTTACCTCCTTGGTCAACATATCTCGCCGTTGCATTAAACGTTTGTAACATTGGTACAATTCCTGATGATATCCCATTTGATCCATTGATATAAGTTCCATTGGCTCTAATGTTAGAAACATGTAATCCGACACCACCAGAGGCTTTGGAAATCATCGCTGTATCGTATAAAGTTTTATATATTCCATCAATAGAATCATCTTTCATAGCAAGTAGGAAACATGAAGAAAGGAAAGGTTTTTGCATTGCCGAGTTGAATAATGTTGGTGAAGCATGAATGAAATATTTCTGGGACATTAATTGGTATGTTTCAATTGCACGTGGGATATTGTTGTAATTTATCCCCATTGCAACACGCATAAATAAGTACTGTGGAGTTTCATGGATTAAACCTTCTAAAACAATCAAATATGAATGTTCCAAGGTTCTAAACCCAAAATAATCAATATCATAATCTCTTTCCCGTACAATAGCATCATCTATAATATTTGCATTCTCTATGACTGCCTCATATACTTCCTTAGAAAATATTGGTTCATCTTTCCTGTTAGGATTAGAATACTTGTGATTGTATATCTTCTTAAAATTCTCAGAAAACTTGGAATCTACCTTTTTATGCAACAAACGGGACAAAATTACTGATGCGAGTTGAGAATACTCATAATGAATTGTAGTCATCGATGCAAATACTTCAGCGATAAGGTTGACTAATTGATCAATTGAAATTTCTTCAGGTAATCCGGACTCGACTTTTTTAACTCCATCTGTAACACTAACGTTTTTCAGATGTCGTGCCTTGCAAATATTCGTTAAAGAGGTATGGAGTTTCTTGTTATCGAAAAGGTCATATCCCCCATTCGGCGACTTCACACGACACGTTACCGACATGTTTAATGAAATAAAACTAGAAAGTGTGTTATTATAAAGATAAAAAAAAAAATTTACGTCATATAATTGGTTTTTTTTCCTATGATTCTTAATATTAAAGTGTAATAAACACATTTCTTTTTTTCCTTTCCTTTCTTTTTTTTAACTAATTACATTACCGTAATAGGAAATTATTTGATATTATCGTAATGAGCAATACAAAAGATTTGGATCCATTTAACATTTGACAACAATAATCTGCATGCAGATGTCCATTTCTCCCAGCTCTGTCCTGAGGGCTTCATGGGATAATTGGCAATGGTATCATTTTTGATGTCATAGGGTAAAATAAATGAATCATCAAGCGTATGAATATGATCACCTATTTGTTGAATGATTTTCAACAATACTGTCATTCCCTCATCAAGTGGATGAGAGAATAAGTTGGTTATTGAAAATTCAGATGTCGAATATAATTGACAAACAATAGTTTTTTTATTAAGTTGATATATTTCTATTCGTGAATTGGATCCCATGGGTATCAACTTATAGTTTTGTAAATTCAAATCTAGAATGTTTAAACATGTGGAAAGTAAGAGAACAAGATGTCCCAATGCTGCGTTAATTTCATGCCATGTAACTTTGATATCTGGTAAACAACCAAGTCTAAGACTATTGATTGTTCCAAATTGTCCATTTGTTGAAATTTCGAAAAAATTATTAAATACGTCAGTTTTGCGTAGATTATCGAGGAAATCCATATTAGAATTAAAAGTGTTTTGAAGTTGATTCAAAGTGTTTAAATTTTGCAAGTTTTCCACCTCTAATTGATTCTTCAACTTTGATTCATTTAATTCTGTCTCTTTTAATTCAAGTATTTTTTTATTTAATGTATTGATTTGTTCATTCAACTCGGAATGAATATCATCTTCATTTTTAATTTGCTCGAGTAATTCTAGTTCTGATTTTTTTAATGTATCTAATTCACGTAAGGTAAGTTCCACTTTCCCCTTGCTTGGACGATTTTGGGATGTTAATTTCTTCAAAAATTGTAAATAAATTTCCTTTTCATGGTTCAAGGTTTCATACTTCTGTTTCATATTATTCGATAACAATACTGCACAATCATTACAAACAGGATAATCAATATCATATTTAGAAGATATAATATCAAATATATTCTCTAAAGTATCAATTCGAGAACTCATCTCTGATTTTTCATTATAGTTTGTATCATCATGTTTATTCAAATATACAAACGAGTGAGAGTTGGAGTTCAATCCGATTGATTCAATGGCAGTATTGAATGTCTTTAGACGATCTTGTGGAATGGAAGTAGTAGCGGGCGGTGACCCAGATGATGAATTGGGGGTGTAATCTAAAGTTAAATTCTGTTGTGCATTGGATAAATTGAGGGAGGGGTCAATGATGAGTGGTAAATGACAAGATTTACAGAAATACATGTATGATTATTATCTATACAAGAACCAATATATATATATTTATTTATTTATTGCATTTATCTCTCCTCAATAGAAAAGACAACATCTTTATCCTTTATTGGATCATAAGGAGTGAGTAAAAATTTCGAGAATTTTTTCAAATTTGGTAATCCTCTAATTTCATTACCTAATAATGGCATTTTGATAAGGTGGTAATCCTCATATAGTTCATCCATTTGATCAAGGTATTTTCTTTGCATCTTCCATCTAGCTTGGCAACGTTTACACTCGTCTTCATCTGCAAATAATAATTGATTGACAATGATGGTGTTGACATCCATATTATATTTCATTAGATCTTGAATTAAACGTTCAGTTTCATAAAGAGATAAGAATTCAGAAATACAAACACAAATGAATGTAGTCAATTCTGGATCTTGAAACTGTTTGTTCACTTCAGTGACTTGTTCCTTGATTTCCGCTAGTTTGTTGAACATTTCTTGCTTTTGATCTCCACCCATCATGGAAAGTAATGAACCCATTTTACCGGTGATTTCATTGAACTTACCGAGTAGTTTTTCCAAAGTTGATGGTAATTGTAAGAATCTAAGAGTATGACCAGTAGGTGCAGTATCGAAAATAATGGTATCATATTTGACAATAGTAGAATCGTTGGATTTTTGATTTTTAATATGTTTTAAAACTTCCATAAATGAAAAGGCTTCATCAATACCAGGAATTGAAGAAGTGACTTCTGCAAGAACATTGTTGATCGGATCAGAGGAGTCTGATTGGGATGCGCTAAACTCTTCCATAGTGGAAGAAGGATCAATTTCCATACATGACAAGTTATCGAGACCTTCCACCACACGAGCATCCTTACCGAACTTCTGGTCAAACGCATCAGAAAGATTGTGCGCTGGATCTGTTGAAATTAGCAAATACTGCTTCTTTGGATTGGTGAGTGCCAGTTGGACGGCAACAGAGGAGGAAGAGGTGGTTTTACCGACACCACCTTTACCCCCAACAAAGATCCAACGGAGGGTGGCGTGGGAAATGATGTCATTAAGTGTAGGATCGGCTGCAAAGTCCATTGCTGAATAGGATTGTGTTGTCTTTGCCGTTATTTAAACAGGCTATATGTCTCTCCAGCTTAAAAGCACGTCGTGTCTCCCTCCCATCTCAAAGCAAATTCACTTGTGGCCCTTGAAAAAGTCGCCGACTGCGTCCTCGCTTTTCCCCCCATTACGTAACCCTTCTTTAATCCACCCGCTGACGTAACCCAGCGCACCGCCACCGTACCGCTCATCCACAAACAGCACCGCCGCGTAGTCGTGCACATTTCTTATGGCTCTCCCCACAGCCTGGTTAACACGCCGCATGGCCTCTTCCATTGGTGAGTGTCGGCCCCACTGGGTCCTTGCAACGCTCTCGGCGGAACGTGGGTCTGCAAACGGCACCCCCACAACGGCCACCAACCGGGCTAGGTCGTCACTGAAGTTGATCCCCTCTGAGAGTCTCCCGCCAAGTACAGAAAACAAAATGGCACCTTCCTTTGCCGAGCCTCCAATATGGGCACTGTATTCATGGAAAATACCCTCTTGACCAACTCGATCAACGAAAACTTTTTTGATTTGCTGCATCTCGTTCAAAATACCCTTCTTGTTCCAAATTTCAACAACTTTCTCCAAATAGGAATAACTTGTAAAGAAAACAATAACCCCCTTAGGGACTTTCTTCATCGTATCTATTAATAATTCCCCCAATTTTTTAATCATCTCCTCGTTATATCTATATTCATGTGTAAATCTCATCTTTACACCTTCATATTCACCCCTTATTAATGTAATTAGATTCTCCTTTGGAATGACATGTCCACAACTGAAAGTTTCAATTTGTTCTCTTGATAAATCCGGTGCAAGTGTCTTAATAACTCCATCTATTGGTGACATTGTCCCACCTGCTAACATCACACATTTACTCTCTTGAACAATATCTTGGAAAATTTCACTACTATCAAGCAATAAATATTTTAAAACGATATCCCCACTATCATTATTAGTATCCCAGAAAAACTTCCCATTCTTCTGTGGATTACTTAAAGAATATAAAAACTGTTTCATTTCATATAATAATGGCTCTTTACTTTTATATGATTCATCATTCATTTCCATATAAGTTTCCAATTTATATGCCAATCTTGATTTCACCAAATATTCATCCAATTCATTCACATTCAATAAATCCGTAGTTTCATCAAATATATCATTACGTTCAATAAATTTCCCATTTTTCACTTCACCTCTTTGTTCATATCCTTCCATAAATTTAAATAATATATTAATCAATTTATACAATTTTGTTATTTGAATCCTATTATTTGATGACATTTTTAACATAAATTTCTTAATATACTTCTTCAATGAATTTTTCAATTTTCCTAAAGTCTTCTTCGATAATGAACTTGAATACATTGATACAATACTATCAGCCAAATTATGTGCTTCATCAATTATAACAACAGATCCCTTTAAATCAATTCCCAACATTTCACGCGTTTCTTTATTAAGTAAAGTTTGATATGGCATAGATATGATTTCTGATATTTTAATATCTCCTCTTACTCCATAATATGGACAACATTTCATATCTTGTCCTAATTCAACAATATCTTCAATATCATAGATTTTCGTCATTATAATATCTTCAAATTTATTTAATCTTAATAAATCTTCATCTTGTTGTTTATTAATCAAAAATTGGCATTTCTTATCAATATCTTTTTCCTTTTGTAAATCAATACATTCTTTATTAATCAATGAAGTATCATTTAATGATTTAACTGTATCGTTAATGCATAATTGTTTACGTGATCCCAATGGTAAATACTTGATTCTTTCACTCTTTAATTCTTCAATTGATGATGGGAAACTAGTCATTTTCAATTGATCACTAAACTGATGTAATTGTGAATGGGTTCTTGACACATAATAAATCTTCAATTCATTATTAATCTTTTTATCAACTATTTCAATATCCTTTCTGTCCATTTCACTTAACAATTTTCCTACATCATCATTAATTCCATCCTTACTTTCACCGCCATCAAAATCCATGGGTAATAAATCCACATCCTCTTCTTTACCCTGTTTCTTTCTCCGTTTATGTACACGAACATTTCCACGTTGTTTTATAACAACACTCCCATCACGTTCAACTTCATCCAAATATTTTTCATAATCCACAATTCTACCAACCGTTTCCCTTTTAACTTTCTCCAAATATGCTTGTTTAACCCATTCTGGTTCATCATCATCATCATCGTCATCATCTTCTTCATTATTGACTTTAGGTTTAAGATGTTGATTTTCTCGTAACCATGACATTGATGCACATATCAAACTCAATGTTTTACCCGTACCCGTTGGTGATTCGAATATCCCCAGTTTAACAACATTGGATTTCAATGTATGATACACTGCATCCATTAACGATATCTGAACATCATATGGGTTATATGGGTGATGATATGGATTGGTCATAATGAATAAGGAGATAAAACATCTAAATCATAAATTTTTAAGGTGTTTTTTTTTTTCCATTTCATTTTTCCAATTGATAATGCTGTTCTTTTTTTTGTCCTTTTCAAATACATGGTGAATTATAAGTTTGGAAAACGAGTGGAAAAATTACTGAAAACAGTTGATGTTGGTATACGTGATAGGATACGTCAAGATGGATATATTACATTTGAAGATTTAAAAAATATTATAGGTAAAGAAAATAATGAAAAGATAATGAATTATATGAGTGATTTAACACCAATTTTAGAACCTCTTCCAATTAAGAAAACAGATGATTATATTAAATTAATGGCAAGACTTAAACGAGAGAAAGATGAGAAAAATTATAGAGCATTAGTACATAATGATAATACACTCGTTGATACGAATATTGGAGAATATAAATTTTTAAATGAAGATAAAACACAGAGTACGAGTAATCAAGTAAAAGAAGTGAAACATGAGATAACTACAATTTTCAATATTTTTATAACAGTTGTATCTGTTGGGTATGCAATTTGGTATTGGAGTGGTAATGTTTACAGAATTTCTGGAAATTATGGTTTTAGAATTTTATTATCATTATTTGTTTCAATTATTGCATTAATTGCTGAAATTGTTGTGTTTGGTGGTTATTTGCGTAAAGTGGAAACAGCAAGAATTGTGGAAAACAAAACATTGGAGAATAAACAAGTTGTTAAAACTATCGTCATCAAAAAGACTTCAGGTAAGTACAAAGCTTGAGATGAGAAGTAAGTGAAGATGTGATTTGGGCCATCGATAAACTGGATATAGAGCAGTGTTTGTAACAAGATATTGGTCCTCCTATCTTTATATTTCTATTTATTCATTTATGTGTGTATGTGTGTATGAAGAGTGTAAGGTAGTATTGTTTATGACTGTTTTATTGTTGGAGATGTATTAAGAAGTCTCCTTATTGGAATTAGAAGTAAAAAAGAAGGAATTCCATATAATTAAGGCATAATTACAAAATTATAGATTGTTTTGACAGGTAATGAGTTGCACTTAGGCAGAAACAACATGAGTGAACCTATCTTACCCTTGATGGAAACAACAAAGACCTTTCTACATTGTACTTGATGTTGACTTTCTAATCCAAACTGCCAAGCCTCCATGTTTGCGTCGCCACAGTCGCCACAGTCGCCTCAGTGGGTCGGTCGGTCGGTCGGTCGGTCGATGGCAGTTTCATATTTTAATATGAGAGCCAAATTTAGCATCGCGCCGTGTTACGCACAAAACTGGAAAAAGCACTCGGAAAGCGACAATAAATAAAAACCCCAAAAAAACGGATTGGCCGGTTTCCTTCAGAGGGAGATACCGGAAAACACCCTCGGGGCTTCCTCGTTTCCCTTTGGAGGGCTGAGAAAATCTGTCGAAAATGTCGCGGTTCGTTCCCGGCGGTTGTTGTTTATGCCCTGGCTGCATGGGGCATTACCGTGTTTCTGGGACGGGTATACGGATGAACCAGTGGCCAAGTGGACAAGTGGAAGGAAAGAAAGGTTGCACGTTTAGTTTGAGAGAGGGGGGGGGAAGGGGGGACATTGCCTCTATGAGAGAGGGTTCAACCCATTAAGTATAGTGTACGTGTACCGCAAATCACATGACTTCCCAGCCATGTGCAGCGCCCAACCCACCACCACTTGGCGGGCCACTGCCGCGTCTTAAATTCTGCCCTTTAGAGCCCCGGAAACTTCCCAAAACGGAAGTTCCAGCGATAGCGAAATAAATAATAGTAAATAATAATAAATAACAATAAAAAGGGAAAAAAAGGAAAAAAAAAGAAAAAAATTCCGTAGAAAACGCAATAACCTTCATAGAGAATTGATGAGGGATATACCTCGGAACAGGGATGAATCGATCTGGAAATGGATGGAGCAGACACAGTTCCTGATTTTTTTAGGAAATTGGTGATAGCATTTCCATTCTGTTTTGATCTTGATAATAATAACATGGTTTAATTCCCTCGCTCGTATAAATACCTTGTAATCCGCCCATATTCTTTAAACCTTGTAAGCCTCTTGCTCCCGTCTAATTATTTTCTTACTTTTTTAATAACCTTCATTTAGTAGCAAAATGAGTGATTCTCACAGTAGTTTAAACGATACTGAAAGTATCGATTCAACTCCTGGTGAAGTTAAACAATTTAATCCAATTGATGATGTGGAAAATCAATCAAATGCAGAAAATTTATCACAACATTTGTCAAGAATTTTGTCAACACCTGAAGGTATTGAAAAAGTTCAATCTTTAGCTAGAATTTTGTCAACTAAAACCAAGGCAGATTTAGATCATTTTGAAGTTAATCCTGATGATTTTGATTTAAAATTACTTTTGAAATATTTACATGAAAGAGCTTCAGATCAAGGTATCGAATCTGCTCATTCTGGTTTAGCATTCAAAGATTTAACTTGTTGGGGTATTGATGCATCTGCTGCTTATGGTCCTTCAGTTCCTGAAATGTTAAGAGATGCTTATAAATGGCCAGCTCAATTCTTCAAGAAAGACTCTCGTTTACAAAGACAAATTATCAGAAATTTCATGGGTATTATAAAACCTGGTGAATTGGTTTTAGCTTTGGGTAAACCTGGTGCAGGTTGTTCTTCATTATTGAAAGCTTGTGCTGGTGAAATTGAAAATTTTACTAAAGTTGAAGGTTCTTTCTCTTATGATGGTTTAGACCAAGATGAAATGATGAAAAAATATAAAGGTATGTTTTATCAAAATGATTATTTCCAGTTTTTTTTTCCTTTTTCTTTTATTTTTATTTTTATTTCATCCAGTTCATTATACTAACACAAAATTCCTCCATTTTTCTCTCATACAGGTTATATTGTTTACAATCCTGAATTGGATTTCCATTTCCCTTATATTACCGTTAAGGAAACTATTCAATTTGCTTTAAGAACTAAAACTCCAAAAACAAGAATTGATAATATGGCAAGAGAAGAATATGTTGATAACATGTTAAGATTATGGTGTACCGTTTTCGGTTTAACTCATACTTATTCAACTAGAGTTGGTAATGATTTTGTTAGAGGTGTCTCTGGTGGTGAAAGAAAGAGAGTTTCTATTGTTGAAGCATTATCAATGAATGCTTCATTCTATTGTTTCGATAATGCAACAAGAGGTTTGGATGCTTCCACTGCTTTGGAATTCACTCAATGTTTAAGAACTGCAACTAATATGTTAAGATGTGGTGCCTTAGTTGCTATTTATCAAGCAGGTCAAAACATTTATGAATTATTTGATAAAGTTACCGTTGTTTATAAAGGTAGACAAATTTATTGGGGTCCTGCTAAAACTGGTATTGAATATTTCGAAAGAATGGGTTATATGAAACCTTCAAGAATGACTGCTCCTGAATTCTTGACTGCTGTTACTTCTCCTGCTTCTAGACAAATTAAACCTGGTTATGAAGGAAAAATTCCAGACTCTGCTGATGAATTTGAACAATACTGGCTATCCTCTCCTGAATATAAGAATTTATGTGATGAATATGATGACTTTATTGTTAATCATAATGCAGAAGAAACTAGAGCAAGATTGGAATTAGCAACTAATCAAAGAAAACAAGTTGGTCAAAGAAATAAATCCATTTTCGTTGTTAATTATTTTGCACAATTGAAGTATTTAGTTATTAGAGGTTTCCAAAGAACTAAGGGTGATATTACTTATACTATGGTTTATTTATCATCTTTCGTTACTAAAGGTTTTGTTGTCGGTTCCATGTATTACCATATTCCAAAGCAAACTGTCGGTGCTTATTCTCGTGGTGGTATGTTGTTCTATTGTTTATTGTTCTGTGCTTTAACTTCCTTAGCTGAAATTGCTAATTCTTTTGCAAATAGAAAGATTTTAGTCAAGCAAAGATCATATTCCATGTACCATTTATCTGCTGAAGCTTTACAAGAAATGATTACTGAATTACCAACAAAGGCAATTGCAGTTATTATCTTGTCATGTACTGCCTACTGGATGCCTAACTTAAAGCATGAAGCAGGTGCTTTCTTTATGTTTATGCTTTTCTTGTTAACAATTCAACAATGTATGTCGTTTATTTTCAAATTAGTTGCAACTTTAACTAAAGATGGTACTACTGCCCATGCAGTTGGTGGTTTATGGGTTTTGATGCTTTGTGTCTATGCCGGTTTTATGTTACCTTTACCAAATATGCATCATTGGATTAAATGGATTCATTATTTAAATCCAATGTTCTATTGTTACTATTCATTGATAGGTAGTGAATTCCATGGTAAGATTATGGAATGTTCTCAATTAGTTCCTTCTGGTCCAGGTTATGAAAATGTTTCATTAGCAAACCAAATTTGTAATTTACCTGGTGCAGTTCAAGGTCAAGATTGGGTTTCTGGTGATTCATATATTTTAAGAAATTTTGATTTCAGATGGCATAATGTTTGGAAATATTGGGGTGTCAATATTTGTTGGACCGCTGGTTTTATTGGTATTAATACTTTTATGGCTGAATTTATTAAAAATGTTGAAGGTGGTGGTGATATGCTTTTATTCAAAAGAGGTCATATGCCAGATACTAGTGGTGGTGAAGAATGGGATGGTAAAGTTGCAACTAGAGAAGAAATGATGCTTGCACTTAATGGTCCTGATGCTGATTTGGAAAAGATTATTAGTGAAGCAGATATTTTCTCATGGAAAAACTTGGATTATATTATTCCATATGAAGGTGCAACAAGACAATTATTATGTCAAATTCAAGGTTATGTGAAACCTGGTACTATGACTGCTTTGATGGGTGAATCGGGTGCAGGTAAAACCACATTATTGAATGTTTTAGCACAAAGAATTTCTTTTGGTACAATTACTGGTGATATGTTGGTTAATGGTAGACCATTGGATTCTTCATTTAAAAGAAGAACTGGTTATGTTCAACAACAAGATTTACATATGGCTGAATTTTCAGTTAGAGAATGTTTGAAATTCGCAGCTGATTTAAGACAACCTAAAGATACCCCACAATCTGAAAAATATGATTATGTTGAAAAAATTATTAATTGTTTAGGTATGGATAAATATGCTGAAGCAATGGTTGGTAAAATTGGTAGAGGTTTAAATGTTGAACAAAGAAAGAAATTATCAATTGCAACTGAATTGGTTGCAAAACCTTCATTATTATTGTTTTTGGATGAACCAACTTCAGGTTTGGATTCTGAATCATCTTGGTCTATTGTTCAATTTATGAAAGCTCTTGCGGATTCTGGTCAAGCTATTTTATGTACTATTCATCAACCTTCAGCTACTTTGTTTGAAGTTTTTGATAGATTGTTATTGTTGAAAAAAGGTGGTAAGACTGTTTATTTTGGTGATATTGGTGCAAACTCTTCAACTATGTTGAGTTATTTTGAACGTCATTCTGGTGTTAAATGTGGTGTTTCTGAAAATCCTGCTGAATATATCTTGAATTGTATTGGTGCCGGTGCAACTGCTTCTGCATCACAAGATTGGGCTGAACTTTGGAACAATTCTCCTGAATGTGGAAAAGTTACCCAAGAAATTGATACATTACATGCTGAATTACCAAATAGACCAATCAATGATAGAGTTGGTGATTTGACTTCTAAATATGCTACTAGTTATGATCAACAATTTTGGTTTGTCTTAAAGAGAACTTATTTACAATTCTGGAGATCACCTGTTTATATCAGAGCTAAGTTCTTAGAATGTGTTTGTTGTGCTTTATTCGTTGGTTTATCTTATGTTGGTTTTGATCATACTATTGCTGGTGCTCAAGGTGCTTTCTCATCTGTTTTCATGTTGTTATTGATTTCATTAGCTATGATTAACCAATCCCATGTTTTCGCAATTGATTCAAGAGAATTGTTTGAAGTTAGAGAAACGTTGTCAAATACTTTCCACTGGTCATGTTTGTTATTATCCCATACATTAATTGAAATCTTTTGGTCTGTTTTCTGTGAATTCTTCTGTTACATTTGTTACTACTGGCCAGCACAATATTCCGGTAATGCACCATATGCAGGTTTCTTCTTCTTCATTTATGTTATAATTTTCCCAATCTACTTTATTTCATATGGTTTAGCTATCTTATATTTCTCACCAGATGTTCCATCAGCTTCTATGATCAACTCCAATTTATTTGCGTCTATGTTGTTATTCTGTGGTATTTTGAATCCAAAGAAATGGTCACCAAAGTTCTGGTCTTTCATGTATGTTGCATCACCATTTACTTATTTTGTTCAAGCATTCGTTGGTCCAATTTTGGAAGACAGAGTTTTGGTTTGTGCATTTAGAGAATATAATATTATGGATCCTCCAGCTAATCAAACATGTGGTGATTACTTATCAACATATGTTAAGAATAATGGTGGTTATATTGCAAATCCAACTGAGAATACACAATGTAAATACTGTCCATATACTATGCAATCACAAGTTGTTGAACAATATGGTATTCATTATAACCAACATTGGAGAAATTTTGGTATTGCTTGGATCTATATCTTCTTTAACTTTGGTGCTATGTGTGCAGGTTATTACATTTTCAGAGTTCAAAACTTTTCAATTACTGGTTTATTCAATGTCAAAAAATGGTTTGAAAAGGCAAGAGTTGAAAGACATGAAAAGGATACTACTATTTTTGCTCCACAAGCTGGTGACGATAAGGTTTTAGTTCCAAAGAAACCAGCAAACTGATAAGTTTGCAATTGTTCTTAATATCTATATATTTAATTTTTCAAATTAATATTCATTTTCACGAAACAAAAAACAGTCACTATTTCATTTATTTCAAGTTATTCTATTTAAACCATTGAATTACAAGTTGATAGCTGATTAAATTGACTTTATTCCCCCATATTATATATCAAATTATTATTTCTCTCTTTATAAAAAATTTTGTTCTTATTGACATCTTAATGTATTTTGTATTTTTTTTTTTTATTACCAAGTAAGATATTTTCAAATAAAAAATGACATATTCTAAATGATAAACCAAGTTTGTAATTTGATATTCTTAATTACAACTGGTTGTACGAAAATTAATGTTTAAATTGAAAAAAAATTGGATCGTGCTTACGTGATGCTACAAAATTTTTGCTCTGTAAATTTTTCTTTTAGTTTTAATTGATGACATGCAAGTTTTCATGTAAGAATTGACTCCGATAGAGTGAACAACCAATTTAACTTATAGAAGAATAACTGAATTTTGTTATAAAGTAATGAGGTCGTTCATGTTGCGAGGGGGGCCTTTAAATCTTTTTAAAAGACGTTTTTTCAGCTCTACAACACTGAGGAGTGTACAAATCAAATCAAATGATGGACCAACAAATTGGGAATTTTTCCGTAAAACTACTAAGCAAGGAGTTAATATGCTTCCCGAAAACATCAAAAATGAAACAGATCTGAGTCATGCAGTTCAAGAGTATAAAACTATAATGGAAAAGCGTGAAAATAAGGGGTTGATTACTTGTATAACATGTGGTACGAAACCGTTACAAAGTACTGATTCAAAGGATGAAAAATATTTTGAGATACCTAAAGTATCACTTAAACTACCAAAGAAGGATAACCTTATAAATTTGCAAAATATAGATGATGAAATATTAAAGGAAATGGGTTTTAATAGAGAAGATGCTATAATTAGTTCTGAATCGTTTGTTAAATTTGAACAAAAGAAGAAAGAAATGTTTGAAACATTGACCCATAAAGTTGAATGTAAACGGTGCCAAAATTTGAAACAACATGGTGTTTTTGATATTCATGGATGTGATACAGATAGTGTGATGAATCGTATACCTGATAATGCAACAGTTGTGAATGTTGTTTCACTTTTTGATTTCCCATTATCTTGTAATCGTGACATTTTGAAAAATAGAGATCCAAAGAGTATATATTACGCAGTTACAAAGGCTGATATATTTTACAGAAAAGAAGTTCAAATTGATAGAACTGGTTTACAATATGTGAGAGATGTTTTGAAAGTTTATATGAATGCAGATCCTGCCAAAGTTTTCTTGGTTTCATCCGTGAAAGCATGGGATATTAATGGCTTTGTGAATGCCTTACCAACCGGTAATGTTTATTTTGTTGGTAGAGCAAATTCAGGTAAGAGTACATTAATCAAATCTATAATTGCTTCACAATACAAAATTAAACTTGATGATAAGTTTGTTCAAAAGATTGAAAATAAGAAAAAGAGTTATCTAGCAAATCTTGGCATTGATTCTCCAGGTACTTACCACATGCCCGGTTTTACTAAGGAATTCCAAAAATTCAGTTTTAAAGAAAAATATAACTTATTTGATACTCCAGGTTTTTTCCCTCAAGATGGTGGTATTTATAAGTACATGCTTGAAGATGTTGTCAGAAAAAAGCTCAAGTATCCAAATTATACCCCAGAACAACGTTCTAGATGTACTAAATTAAAGGTCAAAGGACCAAAAATCTTTAATGGTACAAGTATGTACTCATATGGTGGGTTTTTCTATATTGTTCCACCTAAAAACTTTGTCATGAAAACATGTAATGGATTTAATAGGGGGGAAACTAAATTTGAATCCAGATATGCAAAATTTTCAAGATTGGAAGAAATAAATAGAGAAAGACCTTTACAAATCGGTAAAAGATTTGGTGTTAAAAAAGAAGCATACGATAATTTAGTAAGATATGTGGTGCCACCATTTTATGGGAGTATTGATGTTGTTATACAAGATTTAGGATTTATGACGATTCAACCAACGAGTTCAGTTAATGATGCTAAGGGATTGATGCAAATTTATGTTCCTGAAGGAACTAAAGTTATAATTCGTGAAAGTATTTTTAAATATGCTTATAAAACCCATGATGTGGTTGATGAAACTGGTAATCAATTAAGAAAGGATAATATTGCCAAAAGAGGTGCTACAGTTTTGAAAAGTATTTTGGATGAAGACAAGTTACATTTTAGTGAACTTATTCGAGTTGATAATAAACTATCGAAAGAAGAAGCTTTTGAAAAAGTCTGTCCAGTTTCAGACATGACGATTCCAGAAGATGAGTTGTTTAAAATGACTCAAGAAAAATATCCTAACCAATACTGGCGTAAGCTCAACTTGTAAATAGAATATGATTTAAGTAATAGAAACCTTGTAGTAGTAAGTATATAAAGTTACCCGGCATTGGAAGGAATTTTAAGATTTTTTTTTTTTATTTTTCCGAATTGAGAGTGAAAGGTAAACAATTTGACTGGCCAAACCAACCAAGAAGGGTTCTGTTTTCCTCCTTTGGAGCAATAGGAAGCACTGAAGCTGTGAATAGGTCTGCATCATAATGACACAAACAGCAGTAGCCGGTGTCAAAAAGGATGGGATTGCTGACAAGGCTGGAAGAGCGTCACTTTTGAACGATTTAGTTCAATCTTCCAAGAACTTGCCTAGACGTCTAGATGATATTGATATCTTACATTTGAGTTTAAATGAACTACAGAAACGTGCCTACAATTTAAGGAAATACAACAAAACTGATAATGATACTAATATGTATACTAAGGCGCATTACCTTCTTATTGGTAAAGGATTCACTATTGAAGAAGTTGAAGATGATTTAGAAAAACTTGAAAAAATTACCAAATCAAGTAATGCCGATTACCAGAATAAGTTTTCTAATAATTCATCCTTAGTATCTAATAGAGGAAAGAATGCATATTCCGCCATGAAAACTAGTAATTTGGAATATTATATGTATAGACAAAAGGATGAAGATATTTTATCAACAATTGAGAACTCTTTATCGAAAACTGCTAAAGATTTTGATAAATTTGTTAATAACAATATAAATTTAGATTGGAATGAGAAGAAGAAAGAATTATGTGACCAATTATCCAATGTGTTGAAAAGAGAACCTTCTAATAATAGTTTAGTTCCACAATCCCCTGAAAAGAAAAGTAAAAAGTTTGCAAATAAAGAAATCATTGAAAAACAATTGACTTGGGGTGCACATAAAACAAAGAGTATTATTTCAACGAATTTCAAATTTAATGATGTTGGAAGCTCCAATGAATTAAAATCGATTGTTAATCCAAATGTTTCATATGGACTTAGAAAGAAATTTGAAGGTAATGCTGAAATTATCTATGATTTAAATGAAGCAAGAAAAAGCAAACAATGGTATAGACTTGCAGCTTCACTTTCAACATTATACAAATCAGATATTAATAATAATAAGAATTCTCAAATTCAAGAAAGTCTTGTAATATTAAGTGAATTTTGTGAAAACGGGAATGATGATATTGATGATAAATTAAGACCTGGTAGATTTAATACTGCGACATATTCTAAATTGAATGATTTTGAATCAATGAAATTGAAAGAACAGATTGTTTTAAAGAGTAGAGAATATTTAGAATCGCAATTTAGAGATTATATTGATGAAATGTTCAACATGAATAAAACCACAACATTAGATCAAAACAAACTATTGATTCCAAATATTGATAAAGTAATGCATTACATTGATAAAACATTAAGAACCAAACAGAAGAGTTGGAAAGTTCCTAATATGACAATTGTCAATGGTATTCCATTATGGGCTATTTTATTTTATTTATTAAGAGCTGGATGTTATGATGAAGCCATTATTTTAGTTTCGAAATATGAAGATTCATTTCAAAAATTAGAAAAATCTTTCCCATTTTATTTAAAATCATATTGTGGATCTGATAATAAGAAATTAAGTGATGAATTACAAGGACGTTTAAATAATGAATTTAATCAATATATGAAGAATTCAAATAAAGATATTGATCCATTTAGATATGCTGTTTATAAGATTATTGGTAGATGTGATTTAGCTAGAAAAACGTTACCATCGATTATTTTGAGTATTGAGGATTGGTTATGGTTACATTTATCATTAATTAAAGAAGAAGATGATGATAAGTTTGAAGATTCGATTATTGAAAGATACAGATTGGTTGATTTACAAAAGAATATACTCGAATTTGGATCAGATGCATTTAATATTTCCACGAAAAACCCAATGTATTTACAAACCTTATTATTAGTTGGGCTTTATGAAGAAGGTATCAAATATGCAATGAGTATTAATGAGATTGATGCTATTCATTTAGCGATTGTGATGAATTATTATGGATTGATTAGAATTAGTGATGAGAAAGATAACACCACTGATATTAACAAATTAATGAATATTGATGCAGAGGGATTTAAATCGATTAATTTCAGTAGAATGATTGGGAACTATGTTAAGAATTTCAAATTTAGTGATCCAAGAGTTGCATGTGAATATTTATTTTTGATATGTTTAAGTGAAGGAAACAATAAAGAATTCCAAGAATTACAAATTGAACAATGTAGAGAATCTATTATAGAATTGGTTTTAGAAAGCAGAGAGTTTGTTTTACTATTGGGTAAATTAACCAAGAGCGGTATGAGAGTTCCTGGTATTATTGAAGATCGGAAATCATTAATTTATCTTGAAGATACGAAATCTTTTTTATACAACATAGCAGAAAAGGCAGCCGAAAGAGCCAAAGAGGAAGGTAGATTGATTGATTGCATATTATTATATCAATTAAGTGAAGAGTATGATACTGTGTTAGCGATTGTTGAGAGATTATTAGGTGATTTCCTCAATTCCATAGATTTAATTAATCATAGAGTTTCAATTGAAGAAATTTTGAACAATATTGAAAATGAAGGTGAGAACAATATAATTAAACTAAGTGAGAATTTATTGAAGATTTATAAATCATCACCTGAAATTTTATCCAAGACTTCAACTAAGAATAGAATCAATTGTGAGAAATTATTGGAAATGTTTACTATTATCAAGGAATTTTCTATTGGAGTTGAGAATAATAATTTAAGCAATAGTTGCGTTTCTTTGATGGGTAAAGTTAAAGAATTAGATTTAATTCCTATTATTTTTGATAATAATGACATATCTAAAATTAGGAGGTATATTTCTGAATTCAACAATTATGATGAAAGTATTATGAAGAATGTTCCGAAATTGTTGATTATTGAGATGGCATGTATTCAGAAGCTAATTGAGTATTTGACGTATAATGATAGTACAACGAACAATATGAAGATTGAAGAACTGAAGCAAGTTTCTAAAAATTGTATGATTTATGCGGGTCTTATCAAATACAAGATGCCAAGAGAAATGTATGGATTATTAATTGATCTTGAAATCAATGCATAGAGTAGTATACTAATTACTGAATATACTTATATAAAATAATAAAGAGAGTAAAAAAATACAGAACCTAATGGGTATGAGAGTGAGACGAATGTGAATGATTATTTTCATGATTATGGTCATGACTATGACTATGACTATGATCATGATCATGAGTGTTATGATGTTTCTTTTTTGTATATTTAGGTTGTCTTTCGTAAGCATTTGGTTTACCATCATTCCCCGTATCTGAATCTGATGATGATGAAGAGGAAGAATCTGACTCTGATTCTGACTCCGGTGGTGCTTCGTATAAATCTTCATCTTGTGGATGGAAAATACAACAAATTTTAGTCTTTTTACGTCCTAAAAACTCATTATCAACAACATCTTCCTCCCAACTGACTTTCTTTGATTCTTTTGTATTTGAATCTGATTCTGAGCGAGATTCCTGGGATGGTTCCGGATCCGGGGCCGCAGAGAGGTGCAGGCGCAACGACGGCTGTTCCGTTGTGCGTGTCTGTGCCTGTGCCTGTGTGTGTGTCTTTGTAGTGGACGACGACGATGGCATTGATCGATGGCGGGGGAGAGGAAAAGAGAAGTGACAGATTACGTAGACCGAATGTTTCCATGTGGCGCATTACATAAAAAAAAAAAAGAGGAAAAAAACCACAGTGTCGCAACTGTAGCGTAGCACGGGGCTCGGCATAGAGTTCCATATGGGCAGTGACCAAAACTAGGCTTTCGGGGTTCACTGTCGGCTGCTTGGCCACTGTTGTTGCTGGTGTTGTTGATGGTGTTGGTGCGGGTACTGATGCTGGTTTGGGTGTTGGTGTTGGTGTTGGTGTTGTTGGGGTTGGTGTTGCGGCGGCAGAGAGTATGGTTTGGATGGCATCGTAGGAGTTGGGGTACGCGGAGTGGAAATCACCACTGGTGGTAACGGCATCATTGGTGGAGCAAACTGCTGGTAGGGGTATATCATCGGGTATGGCTGCTGGTGATCAGGTATGTATATGGGCGGTGGGCACTGCATGTTTGCAGGATATCTGTTGTAGTGAGGTTGTGGAGCCGAGTTGTGAATTGGGTTGTAGTTCATCGGCGGTGCCGGTGCCGGTGCTGGTGGTGGTGGTGGTATGGGTGCTAATGCCAAAGGTGCTGCCGGTGCTGGTGCTGGTGCATGTGCTGGTGCTTGTACTTGTGTTAATGATGGTGCATGTGCCGATGGTGGTATTGTAAATTGCTCGGAATGCGCCCTGTTGATGTTGCTATGAACATTTGCCTGATTGGTAAGTTGGGCATTGATATCAGGTGCCAGACCTTCAAAGAAACTTAAGTTGTTTTTAATGAATTCCGATTTTTGCATAGGGCTTAGAATCGTCAGTTTCCCGTAGAATAACTTCTGGCGTTTCCGTATTTCACTATTGATATGAGTCTTTTTATGTTTTTTCAAATCTTGAGGTCTCTTGAACCTCTTCTCGCAGCTGGCACAAGCATATGGTTTCAAAGGAATATGGACACGTAGATGACTTGTAATATGATCACGTTTGGACGTGGCAGTTCTACATGGCCCCCACTGGCACGTTAACGATAAATTTTTACTAGACTTCCGTCCAACATGGAAATTGCATAGATGATCGTACAAATCATGCGCATCTGTGAATAATCTCGTGCAATCGAGCCATTTGCACTCGATCTCACCCGGTTGTGAAAGCGGTACCACTGCTTCCCCCACAGAGACAGCAAGTGGCCGGGCACTCACAAGTAATTCCGGCGCTGACTCTGAACGAGCAGTGATTGGTGGCGAATCAACAGATGCGGTCGGGCTCGGAGCGTCGTTCAAAAGCGCTGTGATGGCACATTTCTTCTGGGTATCTGGAGACTCCATACGACATGCAGAGCAAACGATGCCAATAATAATCGATGAGCGTGCAACACTGCGTGTACTCCGTGGTTGGGGAGAAGGGGGGGTATTTATAATGGCAGCACCTCCGACATCAGGAAATAAACCCGCAGAAGAAACCCACCGAAGCTTTTCTCCCCCGTGTACATCTCTTGCTCGCGGCTCCGCCATCGCCAACGCCAACGCCAACGGCCAAGTCAGACTGGCACGCACCCACCGCCCCAAAAATGACCGCGCGGTGGGCCGTCTGCGACATGGCCACCTTTTAGGGGGGGGAGAGCGCCTGGGGAAAAGCCACCTGGGCCCGGCCTCGTAAAACTCAACCGTTTTTGTGCGGCTGACGTCACGGCCATTGCAGCACAGGGGGGAAGCGCGGCAGCTTTGTGCCAAGGAAAAATAAAGAAGGCTCGGCCATTAGTCTAACAACAAGGTCTCCAGTAAAAGTGCCGGCAACCGGGCGGTTTTAAGCGCGGCGTGCATTATCTCCATCTGCCGGCCTCTGGTCTCTGGGTCTCTGGGTCTCTGGGTCTCTGGGTCTCTGGGTCTCCGAGTCTCTGAGTCTCTGGGGGGGGAGGGGGGGGGGGCGAGGGCAGCAATCCCACTTACTCGCTTCGCCTATTTCCAGCCTTAGTAAGCGTGGGCTCAGGAGAGAAATGCACTTACCCACCGCCGATCGCTTAGTGAGCTTTCCCGCATTGTTCCTGTTGCAGCATTAAATGCTTTTATGACTCAGCGGCAGCACAAACTCTAGCCCTTCCCCCCAGTCTTGGAACACCCAACTGCTTCGGTACCCGACCTTTCCCGTGCGGTCGTGCCGGGCAACCGCTCCCATGGCTCAATTGCAAAGGAGAATAGCCGGATAAACCCCTTGTGAATTGCCCGGTTTAGCCTATGATTTTATAGTTCTATGATTTTATAGTTCTATGGACCTATTAGCATATTAGCATATTAGTATATTAGCCTATTATCCTATTAGCTTCTCAGCCTCTCGGTCTCTTGGCCTCTTGGCAGGTGCTCTTTCTTTTTTTCTTTTTTTCTTTTTTCGTTTTTTCGTTTTTTGTTTTTCTTTGGCACGGTTGACTGCACATTTTGCATCGCATACATATTAAATTTGGAAACAATAAAATTATACAATAGGGACAATAGAGAAAAATAGAGAAAATAGGTAAAACTAATACATGTATCTAAGAAAGTGCCTTCTTGAATCTGCTAAAGAGACCCTTCTTCTCCTTCTTGCCGCCGCTTCCGCTCGCAGGAGGTGTGCTTGTTGATGATGCCTTTGCTGGTTTAGCAACGGTATTGGTCTTAGCCTTCTCATCCGCTGCCTCTGCTTCTTTAGGAACGAGCTTCTTAACTTTTTTCACATACTTTGTTTTCTCGGTCTCTGCTTTCTTTTCTTCCTCCTTTTCTGCCTCTTCCTTCTTTTCTTCTTCCTTCTTTTCTTTTTCTTCTTCTTCCTTCTTGATTTGCGCATTCAATTCCTTGGCATCAACGTTGCTAACTTCTTTGAAAACACTCATTTCTTGTGGTTTTTCTGGTACAACAATACCTGGCTCTCCTAATGTCTTTTGAACACCTTCTTCACTTGGCATAACAGTGGTACCAACATCTTCAGGAATAATAGTTTTACCTGCTTCCATCTTACCAGCATTACCAATACTTAAACCACTTTCAGGAATAATAGTTTTACCTGCTTCCATTTTACCTGCTTCAGTCTTACCTGCTTCAGTCTTACCAACATTACCCATACTTAAACCACTTTCAGGGATAATAGTTTTACCAACTTCATTCTTACCAGCATTACCAATTTCAGCATTTTTTTCAGCTTTGATAATTTCCCCCTTTTCTCCAATTTCAATCAAATTATTCAGATTACCAGTATCATCAACAATTGTCCAATATTTATCACTTGTAACCCATTCATTGTCATTAAGGACAAATTTAAATTCAATATGTCTTTCACCCTTTGGAATTGGGAATTCCAGTTCAAAACTACCATCTGGTCTTTTCACTAATGGTAAACTCTTTGACCAATTGTCAAATGTACCAGTAACAATAACATCATGAACTTTTTCATCTGCTGGCCTGTACGTAAAGTAATTATTATTATTATTATTATTATTATTATAATAATAATTATTCAATGTTAGTATCTTATCTCCAAGACAATCAATTCATATTCTTCTTTCATCGTCTCAATGCTCGTCATACGTACCATTTAAACACTAATGTAGACATTTTTCTTGCTATTCGACCAGTATATCTTGTAAAGCACAATTTCAAAGATTAGATAAGAAATAAAAAATTTATAAAAAAAAATGGCTTGTCAGGTTTTGCCCCCCTGGTTTTCTTCATCACGGGAAACAGAAAGAAAAACTGTAAAAATTACTTCTCGAATTTTTTTGCTGCCCAGCCACATCATCACCAGTTTGGGCTAATTAAAAAAAGAGGAAAGGAAAAAAAAGGTTTTATTGTTACAATTTTTTTTTTTATAGTTGTAAATCCCGTTTTCGCTAGCCTTTCATTTTCCTTGCGTTTAATTGTTGGTTTGGATTTCCCAGTCATATACTGAAAACTATAAAGTTATAATTATAATAAAGTTTGGATAGGACCCCCCCTAAAAAAAATTTAAAAAATAAAATACCCACTTATTAAGCTTGGGTCCATTTCATCGCCTCGATGCATGTAACCACCACGATTATTGTAACAGGTAATGTCAAAATCGCATAACCATAAAACAAAACACCTGCCATTTCCTTTTGATAAAGGTCATTTAATTGACAAATTTGACTTAATTGAATTGCAGGTGGTGAAGTAATTAATAAAAATGATGTAATTAAAAAAATTGGATCATCCATAATACTCAATCTAATATATTTAACACATAAAACAATTAATGGTAATAAAATAATTGATGGGAATACCATTCTACCTAATAATGATCCCAAAATCATCTTTTTATAATGTGGACTTGCAGGTGGTATATCACTATTTGGTGCTAAATTTGCACCTAAAACCACCAATATAAGTGGAATTGAAACTAATCCTAATTGTTTAATGGCACTTGATATGGTATGTTGAATAAATCCATCATTTTCATAGAATTCAGCCTTCAGTTGCGGTATTGATGCAACTATAACAGCAAATAAAATAGACCATAGTGGTGGATTCATAAATCTTAAGATACAATTGATTACTTTTTTGAAAATGGAAATTTCAATATCTTTATTCTCTTCTTCCCCTTCTCCAGTGCCATCTTCTAATTGTTGCATGACATTCTCATTTTCTCCATTTCTTTCTTCTCTTTCTCCTTCTCCTTCTTCTTCTTCTTCTTCATTATCGTATTCACTTAATAATCTACTATTTGATGAATCATCATTAAAAATCGTATTTTGTGTCTTATTCTTTGTATATTTGATTCTATTATTAGCAATAGTACTATTACTAGTACTAGTGTTGTTATCATATTCTTCAATACCATTTAATGAATCAAATTCATTAATATTATCAATATTATAATCATTGTAAAAGATAACATGATGAGGTTGTTTCGATAATAATTTATTATAACCCCATGACCAACGTAACATTTGACCCAATTGTTGGAAAATCAATAGATAGATCAACCCTCTAGATGCAATTTTATCAGGAGTATCATCAATAACATCATCCCATTCTAAATCAGGCAAAGAATAAGCCAATGCTAAAGTTAATGAAACTGGTAATGAATTAGAATTACCGAAAACTGACATTGCAATAACAAAATTCGATTCAGGTTCAGTTAATTCAAACCATTTGGAAATTAAAGTTGATGAAACATATGAAACTAAAGTTGTAATTGCATATAAAATTGGAATTAAAATCAATTCAAATAATTTTTTTAAACTTAATGAACTTGCCAATTTAGAAAAAATCAAGGCAGGTGTAAATAAATCAACATTTAATCTAGAAATGGTCTTAATACCTTCGTTGTTTAATAACCCGGCATTTGAGGCCCAAAAACCTGATAAACAAATAAGGAAAACTTGAATTACAGCTTGAAAAGTTAAAAATGTGATTTCGGAGAATGAAATACCATCTTTTGCGTCTTGTAATGTAGAGAACAGTTGTTGTGGCAGAATGGGGCTTACCATTTAGCAAATAGAATTACTGAAAAGATACAACTAACTAAATCAATCACAAAATACAAATTCAAAACAGAGAAGAAAAGGCAGTATCTTAAAGTTAAAGATAAGCCTTATTTATAACGTGTCCAATTAACTCGGGAGACGGAAATTGTAATCATCAGAGAGACGGGAAAATTAGCCTCTTTTGTCGGATTAAGAATCAAATTTTGAAAGACGTGGTGGCTGGTGAAATGGGGAATAATTCTATACCCCCCGATAGTCCCGTTCTGCGGCGCAGCACTGCTCTTATCAGATTTACTACTTACTATTCTACCTACATCTTTAGATCATTTCAATTTTATATGTTTTCCTAATCTATATATATATATATATACAGCTATATCACACGGGCCTATCATTTCCAAGAGAAGAGATTACGAATTTTCTCTGCACCACCATCTTCTCCCTTTTTGAAAAACCATTTGATATCACTCAGTATTTTATCTTCCTTTTTCTCCTTCACTGTTTCTTCCTTATCAGGCGGTGGTAACTCAATTTCCACAGTTTCTTCCTCTGGGATTTCCTCATTTGCTTCTTCTTTTGGAGTGTCTATCTCTTTCTCATTCTTATCGACGTTGGGTTTGACATTTGTATTGGCATTGGTATTGGTATTGGCATTGGCATTGGCGTTAGCGTTGGTGGATTCTCCATTCACATGACGAGGTTCAAAGAAATTAAATAATTCATCTTCCGTGATTGAATTCCATTCTTTATAAACATTGCTTTCTTTAAAACTTTCAACATATTTATTGTTAAATTTACCAATACAATTTTCAAACAAATCAAGTTTCAAGTTTTCATTTATTTGATCATAACCTCTTTCATGTTCCTTTTTCAAAAAATCATCATATTTGATAGCACTCAAAAACCCAATTAAATAATCTTCAAATAGGCTTCTGATAAAATCATCACCACCTTTGTAATTACCATTGTCAATTGATAGATTAGAGTTAATAGTTTTACTCTCTGTTGGTTCTTCTTGTTCTTTGTTTTCCAATTTATGTTTCTCAACGCTATCAATAATGTAATCAATGAATTTTTTGTCATCCCAACTTAAAGCTAATTTATCCTTTAATGATTTATTAACAATTTCAAGTTTACAACCCAAATTTAAAAACCCAATACTATTCAATAAACTATTGTCTCTTTCGTCTAAATATAAAACTGCATCAAACCATTCATTCTTATGTTCTAATATAATATCATTACTTGATCCAACTAGGAAACTTTCAACTCCTTCTTTAGTAAGATATGTTAATTGTTGTAATGTTAAATATGGTTGAAAAAAATTCCCATTACCAAAAATATTTAATGGTAAACCTAAAAATTTCAAAATGGATGACCTATCAGAACTTTTCAATGATTGGCTTTTAACTCCTTCAAAATCTTTATTCTTAGGATATCCACAATTTTCCAATTTAATTATCAAATTAGTTATCAATCCAATAAGAACATATTGAGTATTGGATAATAAATTTAAATCTTTAGAAAATATTAAAATTCGTTTATTTCCCATAATGAGTAATTTAAATAAAACCAGCAAATTTCTACGTAATTTAATAACAATATCTTGAAAATTAAATCCCATCAAAATTTCACCTTCTTTAATAATTTTTTTATCATTTATTTGATTATGATGTTGTCCAAATAATTCATCATCTTGAATAACATATCCATTTTCATTATAATTTCTTGATATATCTTGGAAAAATAATTTTAAAATACCAATATCTTCAAAATCATATTGTTCAAACCAGCTTTTACATATAATACTCAGCTTTTCACGTAATTGAATTGGAATGGGGCATCTAGTTATTAAAACAATCGATTTTTGAACTACACTTCGTTTAACATCTTCATCTTCCTTTAATAACTTAGAATTGATCTGTCTAATACATGCACATCCAAATAAAGTTACCATATCTCCATCATCATTATTTTCTCTTTGATATTTCTCATCATAACTTAATGTGAATTGAGTAAATGTCTCATCAAACATATGAACACCATCAGGCAGTGCTTGAAATGCTAAATATGGCCATATTTTACCATATTTATCAATTTTTTCATTGACTAAATTTGTTTCCTCCTTATCCTCATTAACTTTCAATATATCATCATCTAACCAGTAAGTAAGTTCAGGTCCCTTGATATGATCAAAATTAACAACTGCTAATCCATATATAAATCTGTTTCGTAAGATTTCTAGCTCTTCATCAGTGAGTGCATTATATTCATCTAGTGAGACACTTTCGGTGGTTTTATTATCTTCCTGTTTCAAAGATGTATCTTCGTCATGTTCAAATGAATTGATTGATTCTGTATCATCAATGGCTTTTTCTTCAGTCTCTTGATTGATAGATTCGGATTTTGAAGCTTCCTTTTCTGTATCTCGATTTTTGGTTTCATTTTCATCATGTTCAATCTCTGTGTTATCATGTTCAACAACTTCAATATTATTGTTTGCTGATTCAACTTCTTCCTCTATTGTTGATTTTGTATCATCAACTTCTTTTTTGGTAGATGTGATACTAAAATCTTCAAGTTTTGATACTTCTGGAACTTCTTCAATTGATTTTTCATCGGAAACTTCTGTTTCGGTGTTCTCTACTATTTGCTCGGTAGATTCTAGTTCTGTTTCTTCCGCTTGATGTTTCTCAATGTTTCCTGTGTTCTCCCCTACTTCTTGATCTTCAACACTGACTTCAAAATCCAAGTTTCCTGTAAGTTCGTTGTTTTCTCCTGTTTCAGATACCGCTTCATCATCTAATATACCATCCCCAATTGCATTATCTGTTTCTTCAAAAATGGGCTTTTCGGCTTCTGACTCTGACTCTTGCTTTGTATCTAGTTCTAATTCATTTTTTCCATTTGAATCAATCTCAAGAGATTTGGTTTCAACAGTTTCTATATTAACGTCAGATTTTTCTATATCATCCGTATCCTGAGGATTGTCATTTTGAGCTGCTTCTTTGTCGTCGTCCAAATGTATCATTACATCATCTGATGTAGAATCTAAAACATTGTTTTCTCTTTCTTCTTCTTCTTCCTCTTCTCCTTCTTCTTCTCCGTCATTTTCAATCATTTGACTTGTGTTTTCTTCCTCGTCGCCTGAGTCACCAATTACAAAGGTAGCGTCAGCATTGATTGCTTCTGGTTGCAACTTTTCCTCTGTCTGTTTGTTCTTGGCCTTTCTGGCCGCTTTCGACTTTTTCGCCATCTTGTTATCGCAGTAAAACGCACAGTTCTCGTCGGAAACTCACACAACCACCATACATGTCACCGCCGTGGATACTTCGGCTGCACCGAAACAAAGTGTCGGTGTCAAAAATAAAAAAATAAAAAAAATGAAAAAATGAAAAAATCGCGATGTCAAAGATTCTTACGTAACAAACAGAAAAGGGGAGAGAGAGAGAGGCTACTACACTCTACGTGCCGGGGAGAGGGGAAGTGCTGCCATGGGGAAGAGAGAACATGGCAATATTCATATTCAGATAATGGCTTACAGAGAGAGGTTATATGTGTACTGCACCCGTGTCCACGTGATGCGTTTCAATTGTGAGATCTAAACATTTCTATATCAAAGTTTGTATGGATCACTTAAGTATCGTATGATTGGACCATCTCCAACACTTTCCACAATTCTGTCCAACCACACAATCAAAGTACTGGATTGTTTCAATGCCCATTCTTTGCTCATCAAAACATAGACAAATTTAACAATTGCGTCAACTGCATCTATGTCGAATTGTCCAATAAAGTTATTGATATCACTTAATTTAACACTCACGAAAACTTCATATACTGCATGTAAAAATGCATCCTTGACTTCTTCACTTGCTCCATATGGGGCATGTGCAATTGCTGTTTCTAATGCATTGACAATATCCATACGTTGGATTGATCCACGCAGAGTTTGGGTCAATCCTTGAATATCTCCTAACGATGTGTTTGGACGTGCGTCGAGGAGCTCGTCGGCAACATACACGTTATCCGGGTCATATTGATCAACGTCTATTCTTCTCCAATCTTCCAAGCTCATGTTCCTACCGGTGTGTATGTGTGTGGTGTGGGTGGTATTGCTAAAACGTTATCACTGACAGTAATCAACAGCAGCTCCAGAGCTGTGTGTTGCACCGCAACATGTGGCAAATTGGTGCTGCGCAGTGCGGAAAATCGCCAATGCGCGGGAACATGATTGTGCATCTTGTCAAGCCTACGAGGAATGTCTTGTTTTTTCTGCTTTAGGAAGTTAAACAGAGGTATCTGATTCCAAGAACAATGGCGTCGTTGTCGTTGCAGGAGTATATGGACAAGAAGTACAGTAAAAAGAAGGAGAAGGCGAAAGAGAAAGAGAAAGATGTGGAGGTGGATTTGAAGGAAACAATAACGGAAATGGACGAACAGCAGTTAGACCCTCAACTTGAAGAAAAGAAGATTGAGGATAACAGAGTAACCAGCCCGCAAGAACAGGGTAAATGGATCGATTTACAAACAAAAACAGAAGTGGTACGGCATGATAATGGCTTGGAGAGTTCCACAGAGGGTGAATCAAAACCTCCTCCCATATTGTCTGAAAAAACCTCCGACTCTCAAAATCATCTGTCAAAAAATCCTCAAACAATATCTAGCAAACCGCAATTGGCAAATGAAGAAAATGGTGAAAATCATGTCATTCGGAAAGACTCTAAACGTAGGGCATCACAAACTGAACATTCTGAGCTCAATGACGTTCAGAAAAAATTAAAACTTAATAAAACAGAACAAAAAAATACACCTGTGCAAACAAGTTTGCAACGAGAACGTGAAATGCGTGACAAGCTACAATCTTTGAAAGAACAGAGGACTGTTGAAAAAAATTCAAAAATACCTAAGGAAAAAGTGGATGATGTTAAATTTGAAGACCCTGCTCTACTTTTCAATAAAAATATCATTTCTAAGCATAAGGAAAAAATAAACTCCCAGTTTATTAGTCCCGGTGGCCGCAAATTATTCACAGATGTTTCTAGGTATCCACCCAACAGGTTTGGCATAAAACCGGGCGTTCATTGGGATGGTATCATTCGGGGGAATGGATTTGAAGAGAAATGGTTGAATGTTCATAGAAATAATAAGAAATGAAAAAGTTTTAAAACTAAAGTTTTCCAAAATCTTAACATTCATCTATATTCGACTTAAAAGTCAAAATAAAAGTAAAGTGTAGTTAAAAAAAACAGTAATTTGACAAAATATAAAACCTTTATAGAATTGAAAAAAAAAATCAGAAGCAAAAAATTAACAATAATAATTACAATTTCATTTAGTGTCCATGTTAGTCGTCTTTGGGTGATGTTCATCATTTCCCCTACGTTTACCCCTTCCTCTACCTCTACCATCTCTATCACCTCTTCCTCTTGGATTTGCGTTACCGCCTCTTTTACCATTTTCATTTGAACGTGAACGATTGTCATTCTTATCACCCGATTCATCACCCTTTAATGCAGCTAAAATATTATTAGATAACTCTTTATCAGAGGCCTTTTCGGTGGAATCATTACTTGCTCCTTCATTGTGTATTTCTGCAGATTCATTTCCTTGTTGTTGCGCTGGTTGCATAGGTGGTTGGCCCATCATTGGGAAATGAGAGCCTGGAATAGGCATCATATGCGGATTATATGGATACATCAAATTAGGTGGAATCATTGGCATAGGGTATCCTGGTGGTGGTGGCACAAATCCGTTCATAGGAGGAATAACAAATGGGAATCCATTAGCCGGTGGATGTGGTAAAAATGAATGTGTTGGTCCCTTCTCCGTAGATGCCAAAACATTATTAACTAAAGAATTCAAAACATTTTTCTTATCATTTGATCTAGCAGCAGGAAGCTGTTTTTCAGTTTCTTTTTCACCAGTAGCAACATGTTCAGATTCTTCCTTCTCTTCTTTTTCACCTTTTTCTCCATTCTCGCCTCTCTTTTCATTATTTTCAGCTGGTTTGTTTGCAAATAAAGATGATAAAATCGCCTTCTTTGACTCTTCCAATTCAGTGTTCACTGGTTGTTCAGCATTCTTTGTTGGTTTGGTGTGTGACTTCTTTTCAGCAGCTTTGGATGTTGGTTTAGTTTGACCTCTATTTTCTGCTTTTGGTCCAACCTTTCCATTTTTGGATGCAGATCCTTTTGGTAAGTATAGGAATTGCTTCAAAGTGATATTAAGTAATAATGATGAATCAATAGATAAACCACGTTGAGTTGTTAATCTTCCATCAAAATTATTACCTGTCAAAACAGGTAAATCAAAAAGAACATTAACTGAAACAGCTGTATCGGATGATTGATATCCAACAACTGTACCTTTGGAAAATAACGGAACTTTACCAGAGTCTAAAACGTAAATAACTCTGTCACCTAATCTAAACTGTTGTTGTTTTAATTTCAAAACAGGAACGCTTGGATTTAGAACTGCCAGTCTTGGAATACCTTTAACATTCAATTGCTTTGTTGAATGTGGAACAGTTGTGTATTCAATTATTTGTGATTCTATTTTAGAAATAGAAATTCTTGACAATGAATCACTATCTAAAGAGACTTGAACAAAGTTCTCCTTTTTATTTAATAAATAATCTTTGACATTTCTAATCAATTCTTCAGATTTGTCTTTTGGCATTTTATTGAAAAGATCCTTCACCCGAGGAATATTGTTACCTTTATATCTTAATAAGGTTTGAATAAAAAACCCAAAGTTTGATAGATAGTCCTTAATAAGAGAAATTGCAATAGCACTGTATTCCCATGACCTACCATTCTTTCTTGTATATCCTAAAGTTTTGATACCCTTACCTTCAAACTTTAAACTTAAACCTACATTAATCTTCTTCTCATTGTCTAAAATCATATAAGTGGAGGTGATTCTTGATAAGAAGAAGGTTGAGATACCTAAAATTTTTGATGTTTCATATGTGCTGTAGTATTTAATACTCTCACTCTCAATTTTTGCAGCATCCAAACCAAATAATGGCTCAGCATTTTCATTTTTGTTAAACTGAATAGCCAGTTTATTATCTTCAGATCCAATAACAACGGCAGATGAACCATATGCCGCTTTACCTAAGAAAATAATAGGGGTACCACTTGGGAATTCCTCAGAAATTGGAATAGGTTCCTTTTCTTGGAATCTTGGATCGACATTTTCAATGGATGGAACAATTAATTGGATTGGAAAAAACTCTATTTTGTCAGAAAATTGCTTCACTAATTTACCAGAACTAGTAGGAGTGACACCAACAACTCTTCTAACATATACTAAACCATCAATTTCTTCTCTTGGGATTGCATTATTAGCCTTTGAAACAGAAGTATCTGAAATAATCTCATCGTTTAATTCTTTATTTGAAAATCTCAAACCTTTTTTGTTGTGCATAATATAATTAATATCATCAATATTCTTCTTGTACTCACTGATTTCAAAATTTTCTAATGGACTTTTGAAAACCTTGGAGTCATTTTTCATGATTTCATATTTCATCAAAGAATCAACAACATGAACAACTTGGTATTCTCTCAAGTATGGCCAGTTGGCATAAACTATTTTGTTGCAATACAATTTAGCAAACTGTTCAGGAGTGATATTCATAAACTCGTTCTGTAGAGTAAGAATCATCGATTCTGATCTAGTTGGTTGTTGAAAAACAACCAATTGGTCTTTTCTTAACGTTGATGTGTGAGGAATTGTTAAAAGGGTTGGGAAACCTGAAAGCATACTCTTTCCTGTCAAAACATTTTTGGACAAACCAAAAATGAATTCTTTACCATTCATATCAGGTAAAAGATATTCAGATTCTGTTGCATGAGAAGTGAAATCTGGAAAAACGTTAGGTAATGGGGATTTGATTAATGTTGAGAGTTGAGGATTAAAATTGTAGATCAGATCATTACCGAAAGAGTTCCTGTGTTTTTCTTCTATAGTTAATTTCGAATTCAATGGTTCCATTGCCAATTTCAATCTTTTCTCATCAACAAAAGATAATAAAACAACAGCTTCCCATGATGCTGTTTTACCATTTTTATCAATATCACAATCATCTGGATAGAAATCAATTATTGGAGAATCATCATCTGTCATAAGATGTCTATAACACACAGGAATCAATTCTTTAGATCTTGCAGGCAAGACACTCATTAATTGTTCAAAAGGTTTGAATGGTTGGCCCATCTCAAATGAAAATTTTGCCTTCAAACCATTTGATAGATCAGAAATACGAGGTGCATAATGATATCTATAATACCATGGCCATGAACAAATACCTTTGTAATAATAATTCAAAACCCATTGAAGACCTTCAATATAATTTTCAGTCATTTCAACTAATTTATCAGTATCTTCCATGGAAAAATGAAGTTTCTCTTTATAATAATTATTTTTCCAAACTGTGAATTTTTCATTATACAAATCTTCTTCTGTATGCAAAGTTGTTTCATCTTCAATCACTACACTTGATTGATATTTTCTAATTGTTTTTTTGGTTTCCACTAATCTTTCATCAAACTCCTCTTTGGTTTCACCTTGATTAATACCATCAATATCTAATTTAGCTGTGTATGTATTAGCACTTTTATGATGAACAATGAATAAACCTAATTCATAAGCAAACTTTTTGATAAAGTCCAGATTCAAATCACTTTCAAAGAAATCACTAGGTAGATTTACTTCAGGTATTTTAGATTCATCTCTATAAAACAAATCAATATCAAACTCTTCATGATAAACTTTCAAAATCCAATTTCCTAATAAACCAACAATTTTCTTTTGTTGCTTGAGTAATAATTCTTTACCTTGTCTTTCTCTAACTCTTTCACCTCTTCTTGAAACATTGTCTAATTGTTTGTTGAACCATTCCACATCAATGGCACCTTCTTCAAAATTTTCCAATTCAAAAATACTTAAAATATCAAGCCAAACTGCTAATCTTTTTAAATTTATTTGACCCTTTTCGTTTAAATAACCATCTGTACGTCTCATAGCTTCTTTGAAAGTATGTAACAATAATGGGAAAGCACCTTTGTTAAGATGTAAATCTGGTAAATTTGGCAAGAAATCATTACCAATGACATATAAAATTAAAACAAAGTCATCTAGAATTTTTTCAAAATCGTATTCAAATGAAATCTCGTCACTTAATGATTTGAATTCTTCTTGTAAATAATTTCTCACTATACTAATATGCAATAAGAAAAATACTTGATTGGAGACATCTGTTGATTGTTTTTTGTTACGACCAAATGTCACTTCTTCTCTCAAAATTGAAAAATGGGGTTCGTGGGCAACTAAACCTAAAATAATTAAATCTGCATCTAAACCATAAACACAATGTCTGGTATTTAAATTGTAATTTTCTTGTGCTTTTTGAACTCTAATATACTCCATAATTTTATGTTCACCCTCACCAGGTACTTCATGACCTGATAAAATAATTTCAATGTCTTGCCATTGTTTATCATTTGAAACTTTTTGATTGATATAAAACTTTAAATTCTCTGTCACTTTAGCCATAAACTCAGTACCTGGAGTAATAGCATTGGTGTCAAATGCAGGTTCCTTTGGAATTGGTTCACCTGATCGAATTGCCTTTTTCAACAATTCTTCTGCCTCAACTGCTGATCTAAAACGTCTAGCTCTTTGTTGGTTCATTTTAGCTCTTGGTGCAACACCATCAATGGCCATATAAAATACCTTTTTAGGTTTGATCAGATTGAAAAGATGGTCGATATATGCAAATACTGCACCAAAAATTTGTTCATCTGTAAGACGACTGATTTCACCATCATTTGAATGTGAACAATTGTGTAAAATTGAATTCATATCTAAATAGAGGTTATCATATTCAATTTCTTCTGCAACCTCAATTTGTTGTGCAATCAACGGCCATCTTTCAGAAATCAATCTGAAAAACTTTGGAATACCTGTATTAAATAGTTTATGTTAATATCAATTCAATTGATGTTTGATCTGTTGAGTGGTGATTGTCACAGTGGTATCTTCTTCTGCTAACAAATTTCCCCCGTCCATCAAATATATTTTTAAATTGGAGCACTTGGCACATACCCATTGTACTGTATAGTTATGTTCACGTAAGAAATTTGGTTAAATAGTTCCAAAAAGCAGTAATGAACCCTTCGGATGAGCTCAACATGAATGCAGGCCTCGAAAACTTGTCAATGTTGCCACTGAATGGAAAACCGACATCATTTCCCACCCTCAGTGCACCGCAATTCTGTTTTTTTTTTTCCGTTTCCAGGTGCCCTTGATCTTCCCTGCATGCACAATTTCAACCTGAAACTTTAAGTTGTATGAAGGTGTCCCCAGCAAGAGCAAGAGCAAGAGCGCAAGTCTTCCCTTGGAACAGCTAGATATTATGTTTGGTGCGTCGTCGTCCGGTGGTGGGTTTGGTTTTGGGCAGAATAAACCGGCCACATCTTCAGGCTTTTCTTTTGGTGCAAATAACAACAATAACAATAATAACAACAATAATGTTGCTGGCTCCTCTGGGTTCGGTGGTTTTGGTGCTTCAAAGCCTGCAAATACTGGCTTTGGCGCAAATAATAATAATGCTACTAATGGTGGTTTAGCTGGTGGCATGTTTGGAAATAATAACAATAATAATAATGCAGGTTCCTCGTCTTTTGGAGGGAATACAAGTGGTAATCTGTTTGGTGCTAAACCTGCTGGTACAACCGGTACAGGAACCGGGTTTGGTTTTGGAGCTAATAACACAAATACTGGTGCTAATAATAACAATGGTACTGGTGGGTTTGGTTTTGGATCAACTACTGCTAACAACAATAACGCTACCAACACTGCTGGTGGTATGTTTGGAAATAATAATAATGCTCAAGCGTCAGGTGGCTTGTTTGGTAATAATACGTCGACTGCACCTGCTGCAGGAGGAATGTTTGGTAACAATACAACAGCGACTCCAGCAGCAGGTGGTTTGTTTGGTAACAATTCCTCTGCACCTGCCACTGGTGGTATGTTTGGTAACAATAATAGTAACCCTACATCATCAGGTGGAATGTTCGGCAACAATAATACCGGTAATTCTGCTGGGGGTTTGTTTGGTAATAAACCTACCGGAACTTTTGGTGCTACAGGTACTAATGCAGGAACTTCTGGTGGTCTCTTCGGTGCTAAACCTGCAACCACTGGAGGTAGTTTGTTTGGTAATAATAATGCACCAACAAATGCAAGCTCTGGTGGTCTATTTGGTGCAAAGCCAGCAACCAATACTACTGGTGGTCTATTTGGAAGTAATAACGCAACAAGTCAGTTTTCATTTGGTTCTAAACCTGCCACCACTACTACTGGTGGTATGTTTGGTAATTCGTCATCTTTGGTACCGGCGTCATCTGGTGGTTTATTTGGTCAACAAAATAACCAATTTCAAAATCAACAGCAGCAACAGCAACAACAGCAACAGCAGCAACTACCATCACTTACTGCAATGACTAAAGTTTCTGATCTTCCACCAGCTTTTCAAGAAGAGTTGAAACAATTAGATGAGTATATTCAAACACAGGTTTCAATTGCAGAATATTTGAAAAATCAAGAATCACAACACAAAGAGCTCATAGTAAGTGTTCCAAGAGATATTGATTACTTACAAAAAATTTATTCATCAACTAATCAAGCGTTAACTGCAGATTTAAATTTTGTTGAAAGTTTCAAGAGCAAAACTTTGGAAAATTTCAATAATTGGGTGGAAAGACTAATCAAAGTTTTTCTTCAACTAACCAATCCAATGACAAGTTCTACTAATGATCAAGGACAATCGCAGGGATCCACAAAAGTGATTATTGGTGTTAGTGGTAATAGATTGGAGTCTTCTCAACCTGCTCAAAAACAAACACAGCAAGAAACTAATAGTAAGTCCATCAATATAACAGCATTGTTAAATTCATTTTATGTTGAAAAAATTGATGAGTTCAACGGTAAAATCGCAAAATATGAGATAATATTACAAGAGGTTGAGAATTGTGTTAACGATCTAGATCAAAAAAATATACAATCTAATTTTGAATCCCGTGGTGGTTTGGAAATGATTGTTAATACTTTACGTGAGGAATTCAAACTTTATGTTGAGTTAACTAACGAATTTGCTGAGATTCATCATAGAATAAATAGTCTCACCGATGACAAAGAAAAGTTTTGAGTTTGTCCTTTTACTTTTAATTTTAATTTCTACTTCTTGTGTATTCGACTAACTTTTCAATCTTTTCCCTTAGTTGATGGAAGATATATCATACTTAAAAATATGAGTTGAAAACTGAAAAAACTAATTTTTCAATGATGTAAGCAAACTTCGAGAAGCTATCACTTTTTTTAACAGCACTTTCTTAATACTGTGCTTCCTTCCTTTATACAATAAACAGCCTTAAACTAACATACGAATGGCAAACAGCAGTAAAAATGCGGACACTATTCTTGCAATGGCAATGGACCCGATGTTTTTTGGATTGAGGGGTGGCAAGGCCGGTAGAATGAAAACCATAAATCAGGTTAAGTATGAGCAATTGAACAAAAAGTACAATAAACCAGATGATTTAAAAACCAATTTTCAAAAAAAAAAGTAAGTTACATCATCTAGGAACTCGTGAATTTAGGAAATTACATTAAGTCAGAATTATAAATATTCAGAGAAGAGATAAAGATCTAAAAATACATTACAAAATTTCAGTATCTGGAGTAGTTATTTCGGCTGAAGTTTCTATTGTTATTATTGTTAAAATATGAAGACCTAGAATTATAACTGTCGATATTATTGTTGTAATTGTTCTGATTGTTCTGATTGTTTCTATAATTTTTGTTTTGACTGTTGGAATAATTTCTCCTCTGGTTTTGAGAACTTGGTCTTGGGGGTATATATCCTACTTTACTTGGACCAGTTGGATAACTACTATTGCTGCTGTTGTTATTTTTATAATTGTTGTTCCTATAGCTGTTGTTGCTCTTGTTGTTGTTGTTGTTGTTGTTGTTATTATTATTATTGGATCTAGGATATGCCGGTGGTGCATAATTATAATTTGTATTGTTTGCTGTATCATACGTTCTTTTCCTGTGTGTAGGATCAAATGATTCTGTTTGATATCTATTGGAATGTTGGTACTTTTTATACTGATTAATCAACTCTTTGGGTAAATTCTCTCCTGAAAACGCAGAACCATTTATATTTGGAGTTTTAGATATTCTCATCTGCGTACAATCATCACCATAATGGCCCTTGGCTGAACAGTTGTAACAGAAAATAGCAGAACTGGGGAATGCCATCTTTGTGTTTCCTGTACGTGATTTCAACACATAACTTCTCCAAATTGAAGGACATCTTTCGGAAACATGATTTCGTGAATCACATTCAACACAAAATGTTTGATGTTTTTTAGAGGGACATGTATTTCTAAAATGACCTTTCTCACCACAGTTTGAACAAACCATTGAATTAGGACATTGTGTTTCGTAATGATCATCAACCTTACCACAGGCGTGACAAACAACTACCTTACATTGCGCACGTCTGTGACCTCTCCTGTGACAATTAGAACATACAGGCTCATTTACATCAGGGTCTGTTACACCAAAATATCTTCCTTCGCCTCGTAATGTAGCTAAATGATCCTTATTTGTGGTGACTTCATCAATTGTTGGTGCATATGAAATCTCAACTTCTTTTGCAGCGGCAAGCTTTTGTTTGGCTTTCTTTGATCTTTTATTTTTACCATTCTTTTTGCCATTGTCTTCATCGTTGTCGGCGTCGGCATCAGCGTCTTCATCCGACACATCGTTATTTCCAGCTTTGGTGATTTCCTTCTCTTTTTGAATATTTTGCTCCAATCTAGCAATCATATCATCTTCGTCGAGTGTTCTCGACAAGATATTCGAAACAACATCTCCGCCGTCGTCCTCTATCACTCTGAAGCTCATTGTTCCTAGAATATATCCTGTTTATTATTAATGGAGTGTATATATGTTCACCACATAAATTTTTGTGAAATTCTTAAAAAAAATTCATGTTGGAAAAAAAAAGCTTACCCGGCTCCCTTCCATTTTTCAGTCCATTTCCAGTGCTTATGACATATTTTTTATAATCTGTTGGTTCGTTTACTTCCAAATACTGTAATTTTATTAGTTTGGCTGTGTTTTCTTTGAAAGATCTTCTTAACCACACAATGTCTGCTGAAGAAGTTCAAAAGAAGGTTGAGGATTTATCCCTTAAGACCGAGGCACCAGCTTCCAAAGCTGCTCCAAAGAAGGAAAAGAAAGAAAAAAAACCTAAGGAAGGTGAGTCAACCAGACCTGTCTTTTTGGCACCAGAGCCAGAATTCTTTGATCACAGAGTCCAAATCTTTGAAAAGATTAAGGCTAAGAGGGATGCAGAAGTTGCTGCAATGGAAAGAAAACCAATTAGTGCAACTTTAAAGGATGGTACTGTTAAAGAAGCAACTTCTTGGGAAACTTCCCCAATGGATATTGCTAAAGAAATTGGTAAATCATTCTCTGATAGACAAGTTATTTCTAAAGTTGATGGCGAATTATGGGATTTAGAAAGACCATTAGAAAAGGATTGTTCTTTAGAATTTTTAGATTTTGAAAATCCTGAAGGTAAGGCAGTTTTCTGGCATTCATCTGCTCATGTTTTAGGTGAAGGTTGTGAATGTCACTTTGGTGCACATTTATGTTTTGGTCCTCCTACTGAAGATGGTTTCTTCTATGATATGGCTATTGATGATGGTAAGACTGTTGTCTCTCAAGCTGATTTCAAAAATATTGAAACTGCATGTCAAAAGGCTATCAAGGATAAACAAAAATTTGAAAGATTAGTCATGACCAAGGAAGAATTATTAGAAATGTTCAACTATAACAAATATAAACAAGAATTGATCAAGAGTAAAATCCCAGATGGTACTTCATCAACTGTTTACAGATGTGGTCCATTAATTGATTTATGTAGAGGTCCCCATGTTCCTCATACTGGTAGAATTAAGACCTTCAAGGTTTTAAAGAATTCAGCATCTTATTTCTTAGGTGATGCAAAGAATGATTCTTTACAAAGAGTTTATGGTGTTTCATTCCCTGATAAACAACAAATGAAGGACTATCTTAAATTCTTAGAAGAAGCAGCTTCAAGAGATCATAGAAAACTTGGTAGAGAACAAGATTTATTCTTTTTCCACGAAATGTCACCAGGTTCTTGTTTCTGGTTACCTCATGGTACTAGAATTTATAATACCTTAGTTGATATGATGAGAGAACAATATCAAATTAGAGGTTATCAAGAAGTCATTACTCCAAATATGTATAATGCAAAATTATGGGAAACTTCAGGTCATTGGGCTAACTATAAGGAAAATATGTTTACTTTCGATGTTGAAAAGGAAACTTTTGGTTTAAAACCTATGAATTGTCCAGGTCATTGTTTAATGTTCAAATCAAGAGAGAGATCATATAGAGAATTACCATGGAGAGTTGCTGATTTTGGTGTTATTCATAGAAATGAGTATTCTGGTGCATTATCTGGTTTAACTAGAGTTAGAAGATTCCAACAAGATGATGCTCATATTTTCTGTACTCAAGATCAAATTGGTGATGAAATTACAGGAATTTTTGATTTCTTAAAACATGTCTATGGTATTTTCGGATTTGAATTCAAGATGGAATTATCAACTAGACCAGAAAAATATGTTGGTGATTTAGAAACCTGGAATGGTGCTGAAGCAAAATTAGAAGAAGCATTAAACAAATGGGGTGGTGCATGGGAAATCAATGCCGGTGATGGTGCTTTCTATGGTCCAAAGATTGATATTATGATTTCTGATGCGTTAAGAAGATGGCATCAATGTGCAACTATTCAATTAGATTTCCAATTACCAAATAGATTTGAATTAGAATTTAAGGATAAGGAAGAAACATCAACAACTGTTAGACCAGTCATGATTCATAGAGCTATTTTAGGTTCTGTTGAAAGAATGACTGCAATTTTAACTGAACATTTTGCTGGTAAATGGCCATTCTGGTTATCACCAAGACAAGTTTTAGTTGTTCCAGTTGGTGTTAAGTATTTTGAATATGCACAAGAAGTTCAACAAAAATTACATGATGCTGGTTTCTATGCAGATGTTGATGTTACTGGTAATACTTTACAAAAGAAGGTTAGAAATGGACAAGTTCAAAAATACAACTTCATCTTTATTGTTGGTGAACAAGAAGCCAATGAAAAGTCTGTCAATATCAGAAACAGAGATATTCAAGATTTACAAGGTAAGAATGAAGCTATTGCATTGGATACTGTTATTGAACAATTACTCAAATTAAAGGAAACTAAGGCAGCAGATAATCAACTTGAATAGATGGTTTAGTTCTAATTGATATAGCTTTTTTATTTTAATCATTAAGTTGATTTTCTAATATAATATTTATAAAATTCTTCACGGTTCATAATGATTTTAACATTATTCCGATATAACCATTAATTACTTTAACATCAACGACATATTAAGTCCGTAAAAAAATGCGCAAATAATTTTGAAATTTCAAGCTGAGGATAACCAACCTTGATCCCAAAAATATAGTTGTCCCCTCCGTCGGTCTTTAATGATCCTTATGCCCTGATTTGTGTTTTCTGACATCTCCACCGCGGCCGAACAACATGCTGAAACCTACACCGGTGGTACGTTTGATCAAATCTTCTAATACGGGTGACATGAGTTTCCAAACTATGAAGGAGAAACTAATGCATGCGTCCAAATCCACCCATAAAATACCCAATCAAACAAGTTCACGGCATAGTTCTATTATCAAAAATCCTCGATACTCCAAAGATACAGTCACTGGCGTTTATCATCATCCATCATTAGATAACCGAAATAAAACGAGTCATCCATCTGATTTTGAAAAAATTCCGAAAAGTATGAGTAAGAGATATAATGAATTAAAGAGTAAAAAGTTCACGAAAACTACAGATTTTGCAACATCTAACTTAACAAAGGGATCCAAAAGTGAATTTGATAGTATCATTAAACACTGGATCAAGACAAACTGGATAGATACAAAACCAATAATTCAAAAAAAACCATGTCATATATTTGTTCATGATAAGTTATTATGTGAGAATTTGGATTTACTAAGAGTAGTACAAAGTCTGATTATTAAAAGCATACCTGAACTAGATGTACCATATGAAGTTCTTGAAAAATCATGGAAAGATGAATTAAATAAAATATCCTTCCAAACAAATCAAAATATTAGTAAACTTCAAAAGGAGAGATTATTACGAGATTTAATAAAATCGGTATACATTCCATATGCGAAAGTATCCAGCAATGTGAACAATCAGTTGTTGAAATTTACGAGAGATTCATTTTTGATAAGACGTATTACAACTGCACTCAATTTGAGTGTTAATATCAACAAGGGAATATTTGATAAATTGAAAAATGTTGAGAATTTGAATGAACGAAACGATATAACCATCATCAAAGACAATGAGTTGAATCTAATACCATCTTTGGATTATATGTATTTATTAAATGATTTAAACAGCAAGCTTAAGAATCCATTAAAGGATTTAAGTATTTTAAAATCGAAAAACTTATTGGGTAATAAGACCAGTGATTTACAAAACATGCAGTCATTGAAAAGTATACTTTTATCTGAAAAACTCCATTGTAATGAGAAGTTCATCATATTAGCTAGAGAACGATCTATTTCTTTAGAGTATTATAGGCTTTTGAAGTTATTCAACAAAACATATTCTTCACTGAATCGTAAGGGATGTGTTGTTTATCTGAATAGTGAGGATGCGCGTAAGAATAGGGAGATATTGGACAATGTTAAGTATACGGGTAAGGAATTGTACTATGTTGTTGAAGATTTTTCAGAAATTTATGATATTATTGAGGTTTTATAGTTTTTTTTCTTTTTAACGATTTAAATGGTTACGATAAATTAAAATGTGTTTTGTTTTAAAAAAATGTAAATATGGACATGGAGTGATTTATTTTAACATTGAGGTAAAGTGTTTATAAATTTAAAGAGAAAAGCTATCTCTTTGCTTTTAGACTACTTTCTTTATAAAAAAATAATGAATTGAGTTACATGTTTGCTTCTCCTAGATGTAATAGACAAATAGGAAACCACCACAAGTTGTCCCAGTGTCCGAGTGGTTAAGGAGCCGCCCTGCTAAGGCGGTGGGCTCTGCCTGCGCAGGTTCGAATCCTGTCTGTGACGATTTTTTGTTGTTTTTTTAAAATATTTTTTTTTAAAATATTTTTTTTTAAATTAATTATTTTGGGACCCTATTTAATTTGACTCTGATATATTGGCACATGCCAATAATATTTAATTGAAATTACATTAGAATTAATATTAGAATACAATATTTTAATAAATTTACAAACAGTTAAACATTATTCATTCTTTTTAAAGTTTGTTTGAATTAGTTTATTCACCAAATCCCAATTATTCCTATCTGCGAAATCAAAGACTATAATACCGGAATTCTCGGAGAAATGATTATCAATGTTTAGTTTTCTCAAAGCTTTATCAACATTCGAAGGCCAGTATGTTTTATGCAAATAATGTGCACCTGAACAAAAGTTTATAAATAGTTTTGGATCTTTAGCTGCAATAGTTTCATTGAGGAGAGATTTTTTAGAAGAGCTGGTTGAAGAATTTGAAGATGAAACAAATGACGCACATGAGGAAAACGGAGAAGTTTCCGAAGGGGTAGGACAAGAGTTCCCACGTGAGATCGAGATGGAGTTATGGTTTGATTTAGAATCACTAGTTCGTCGACTGGTTGAAATGCTGTTATTGCTATTGCTATTACCATTGCTATTACTATTGTTATTGCCGTGATAATCTTTAGCCATATTGATGACATCTTTGAAGAGTTCCACTTTTTTATCTAAATCAGAGGTGCTCTTAATACAACTATAATCTTGAATACAGAGTGAATCGTTATCATAAAGAGGTAAATCATTGTCCCAAATTGCCGGTATTCCAAATTTCTTATAGGTTCCATTTTCAATTACGGGGAATCTTCTCAAAAGGACAGCTTTACCTCTTGCATATTTCAAAGTTGGTATTTTATCAGAAAGATACCATCGATTTCTGTTATGAGCAATGTATTTTTGAAATAAAATTTTAGCAAATTCATCAGTTTGAGCATTCCAATTCAACATTGTATTTTCGAATTTTATGGATATTAAGATTGTTTCAGTTGGATGTGTTTTAAGGAAATGATATACTTCATCCAGTACTTTTCTAAATTTAAAGGAACCTGATAACTTAACCGGGAATTTACCATGAACTACCATTAAATCATTGACATTTTCACCTCTGGACATATAATCCTTTGATAACTTGATGTCCAAGTATCTGACTCCACGGAGAAGTTGTTCCGAAACAGATTTCCCCTGACATTGCACCGATGGTGCAGCCAATTTGAAACACGCTGCTGAATTGTGTGTTCCTGCAATGGAAATGGAGGAAATGTCTGTTTCGTCGTGAATATGTGACATCCATTTTGAAGGTGGTATTGCCGTCATGGATGGATGTTTGTTATGTGTTACGTCTTCTTACTACCTCACCACAGAAGCAGAACCTTTATAGAATCTATATAGAACATTCTAGTCAGCATTCCAACTCCCTATCGACACATCCACCTTTGCAATACCTCTTATTTGGAAAAAAGACACGGCGGTGCAGACGGAAAGTTAGCAGCGACGAATCGGAAGCCGTTCTCTCTGCGGTGGGGGAACTCCGACAGCGAATTACGTAACGTGTGTTGTTTTAAATAGAAGCTAAACACTTTTACACATGAAAACACTCTCCTTTTGGAAAGCAATTCCGGTCCACTCATCCTTGGAGGGATCCGTCTTCTGAAAGCCCATATCTTCACAGAGAGCGATCAGTTTGCCGTTGGAAGATGCCACCTGTATGACACACTGGTTGAGGTGTCTCTTTGGACAGAGGCCGAGAGCATACTCGATCAGTTTCCTTTCGACGCCATGTTCCCATTTGTAAGCATCTAGTACTTTTATAAGGGCAATTTCAAGTGCAATGGGGCTCTTGTTGACAACTGGTTCAAGGACAACCACCCCCACTGGAACTTCGCTGAAGTACGCGTACTGGCACAACTCGTTGCTTTCTCTGCATTTCTCCAGATACGCGGTAGGGTATTCAGTCGGTGCGGTGATCTTGTTGAAGATACCAAGATTGTTCACAGTCAAGCTGTCGAGATTGATAGGGACTGACATCGTTGGTTGCACAGTAGACCTTCACAGAGACTGACTTTAAAAAATGGACGTAAATTAAATTTGTGGTACTACATTACAAATTACGTAATACACGGTCTTTTCTATTCAGCTGAATTGCGGATCAGCAACTAACTTACCAACACACGAATATTTACCCTTGAACATACCTTCCCAGCCATCGAGACTCTTCAATTCGACCTCGGTTAAATCTTTCAATTCATCGATGGGTTCATCCCATGCTTTCAAGTTCTCCAATTCGAATGAATTCATCGCTAGTCCTCGTGATGCGTCATGTCCTGCAAAATTGGAATATGGTCCACTAGGTCCATAAAATTGTCTCCCCTTGGAAACGTCGTAGACATTACCTCTCACTGCAATGTATATCTTTTCAAGATCAAATCCGTTATAGTTGGATAGCTCTCGTGGGGTAAAATCTCGTATAACTGTAGCTTCGTTGCTTTGTGAAGTTTCCTTCGATGGATCAATTTCCAACTCTAGATCAACATTACTCACATTAGTAAACAAGACGCTTTTAAGTCCAAATAGAAAGACTATTAATACCACCGCACTTATAATATAACTTTCCATAGTTGATTCAATTGTGTGTTGCTCAAGGAAAAGAAACAACTGGAAAAAGGGAGAAAACCAACATTTTTTTGTAAAAAAAATCACGAGAAAAGAAAGGGCCCCAAGATTATTTATTTATACGAGTGCCAAGGTGAGGATGACATTAATTACAACTCTGCATTTACAATTAAAATTACAATCACATTTTCAATTACAATTACAATTACACTACAAGAAATTTCAGGTTCGATAATTACAGTTTCACCATTGGGCTAGCCGTGGTGAAAGCGCACTCAAAGTTGAACATGCTAAAAGTTGATATAGCCCATTACTTTAATTTGCAAGTTTAAACTTGAAATTTAAGCATCCAGCTCAAGACTATGCACAATAAACATAGCCGAGCGAGGCAGAGGGCAGCATTGGTGTTCAGTCCTGTAGGATTATCCTCTAATATTTGTGTTTTATAGTATACATGTAGTTTCTTCTTATAATCATCATGACAAATCAACATCTTCAGTATTGTAGTTATCAAGAACAATACGATAAATAAAATTCGGTGAAAAACCTCCAATATTTGTAATGTAAATATCAATATGTTCGGGAACAACATAATCATACAATGGATTGGTAACTTCACATTTGCCAACTAAATCACGATCATCATATGGTAAAACTTTACCTGAATTACCAACCTCTATAAGTGAATTTCTATCAAATGGATATCCTGGTGAAAATTTATATAAACCTGCAACTGCGAAAACTGGTGTTCTATGTTCCTTAGCACATTCACAAACAGTCGCAACACCCGCTGCGGTGACACATCCTCCATTGGCGAAAACCGATCTAGCACCAATCAAAACTTTCCCAACTCTCGACATAACGGCGAAAACAGTTGAATCGGGTATGATGACACTCTCAATATTGGCATTTGCCAACTTCTTAGCAAATCGGTGACAAACTTCAATATCATTTGGATAATTCTCAGTGATTAAAACTGTGAATTTTCTCTTTAAACTTGCCTTTAAAAGGAAATTTAAAACTGTCGATGATCCCGGTGTAGGAGTCAATAAAATTTCATTATCATGAATTAAATCAACAGTCATCAATTCAATATTTTCATGAACAGATTGAACTTCATCCATCAAATCTCGTATACCTTGAATAACAATCGATCTCAAATCGGATTTACTACTAGTACCAGACAAATTACTTGTCGTTGTGGTGGTGGTGTTCTGTCCATTATTCTCTCTTTCCTTACCAGTGGTCACTAAAAGTTGAAACATCGACGTATTCACTGGTGCAATACTACTCGATTCTGTACCCGCACTACTAGAAGTTGAAGAGAGGGGCACTTTGATATTAATTTCATCTCGTACCAATGCCAATACTCTTCTGACAATATTACCAACAGCAAATTCTCTTGGTTGAGCATCTGTTATTTTTTTACCAATATAACGTAAAAGTGTAATAAACTCTTGGGCTGTATTCCACCTAGAGATAGATGTCACTCTCATAAGAAACTTGCATGTTGCAATGGCAACATTGTATGAACCAGTCACTTGTCTTCTCTTAAGTTGAGAAATAAAACTTTCAATTAGCACCTCAAGCTTGTTGGCAGCATCTGTGGCATTGGCTGCAGTGGATGCAGAGACAGTTGCAGCATGAGACGACATTTCGATGACTAGAGTTGAAGAAGATCTGGGGGGTTCAAGAAGCGGGAAAGAGGTTCCTTATATACTCAGGTTTTTAATCCTTCCAGGCAGGCCGTCCATCTTCTCTCCATAAGCTCTGGAAAATTTTTTTGCCGTGCAGTTCCCACAGCGAATTCCCCCAAAATCTTCTCCCTCCACTCCACTCCACTCCGTTCATGGAAATTTTACCGGAAATCTCGAAATGGGTTGTCACTATTTGGAAATAAGGGTTGTTTAAGAGAGCCCCTAAATACAACATCTATTTTCGTGTCTGGAGTTTCTTCTGGTTTCACTGAGGGAGAGACAGCACACACACACACACCCGTACCCGCATAACACACAGAACACAATGTCACTGGCTCGACAGCCCCCCAATACAGCCGTCGACCCGATGACCTCGGGTTACGATATATCTTTTTTCTTCCCTGTATGTATATTCATTTATTTGAGATCAATTGTTGATAAAGTTTATTAATCAATTGATAACGCTATTTTTCTTTTAAAGAGAAAAGGTTCAATGCGAATGGATTCATATCGAACACTTTGCATTTAATTCTCTTCTTCTTTTGTTTAAACTAACGATGCTAACATACACATTATTTTATTACAGGATGTGATGAGCCGATTGAATAATTTGAAAAGTGTAAGTCTACATAAACTTTTGAAAAATTTGAATCTTTCCTCTGTAACCAAGAGGAAATTAGATATGCTTCATTCAATTGAATCTTTTATTTTGAACATAAGGAATAAGAACGATAAACCAGCTTTCTTTGCAATAAGAATATTAATTGAATTACTTGAGAAAGATTCGGAATTACCTGCATTTCAACATCTTTGCACACATGTTCAAGGTTCAATCAATCGTAATCAAACTATAAAATACCCAGTGAATATAAATGACGATATACCCGATAGGGAAATAGTCTTCAAAAGATCAGTTTTTTATGATATTATTGAAAAAATCAATGCAAATGGAAACAATCCTTTTATAATTGATGTTTCCCCAACAGATTCCGAGAAAAAAAATTCAACACATATACAGCGTTTTAAATTTAGTTTAACCGATAAGGAAAGAACCATATTGAAACAACCAAATCATATTTTAGTAGCGTTGGCCAGTCCAATTGATAGATTTGAAGGTGAAAAATATATTGAATTTCCTACTCCTTGTAGATTTGTGGTGAATCAAGTTGAAGTGGATGCTAATTACAAGGGAATAAAGGGTAAGAAGTCTTCAGTCATACCTGTCAATTTAACACCTTATGTTAAGAGTAATGGTATAAATGAATTAATTATCAAATATAATTATATCGAAACAAAATTCATATTTTATTTCTATATTATTAAAATAGGGAAAGTTGAAATGATTGTCAATCAAATTGTGTCACGTCCACATATTACTACAAAGGAAACAATTAAAATGATAAATCAAAATGAATTGGATGATGTTTCAACATCCAAGGAAATTGTCTCTCTTTTGTGTCCTTGTTCCTTTGTTAGAATGGAATACCCAGTACGTTCAATTAAATGTAATCATATCCAATGTTTTGATTTAAGATTCTACCTTCTGTTACAAGAAAAGGCACCCATATGGTCTTGTCCTATTTGTGCCAATAAAATCAAGTTGTCCAATTTAGCAATTGATGAATATTTTAGTTCAATTATCAAAAATACAAGTGAAAGTTATGATTTTGTTGAAATTCAAAATGATGGTTCATATATTCCACAAAGAGAATTGAAGGCAACGATAAATCCTTCGAAAATCAATTCAAGTAATTTGATAATGAGTTCTTCAAACCCCATTGATTCAAATGTTAAAGTGAAAATGGAAAATGATGTTATTGTAAATGATATTGGGAAACTGATTCTTTTGGATCAGGATAATGATGGCAAATTGCTAGATGTTGAAGTGCCGAATAATTTAACTCAAGATTCTAAAATTCAACACGTTTCAGTTGAGAAGAATGGAAATTTGTCACCCTCCACTATATCGGATATTAAACAACAACCTGCCATTTTTACAGAACAAACAAACTCTCCTGTTCCTATACCGAGTGATGTTATTGAGATTTTATCTGATAATGATACTTCAGAAGTTCCTTTGAATACAACAAACACTTCTAATTTTACATTTAATACTGTTTCAGTATCTAAAACACAACATGACCAATCACAGTCACAACAACAAACACTGCATCAAGCTCTGGCACATGCAGAAAAGACATCAAACACTCCACAACCAGTACCTGAAAAATCAAGTGAAGTGGCAGTAGAAACAACGAAATTTGTTTCCCCTTCAATACCAAAAGCAAACACACAACAAGTGGGATCGATAAACACAGAGAAGGAAATACAAATAACACCACCAGAACCACTTGGGCCTGTTGTAAACTCAATTTCATCACAGGAACCTCAATCAATATCTGTTAAACCTTTAAATTCTACAAACGCCCCACAAGTTTTCCAAACAACTATTGGATCATCACCAAATGATGAGAAAAATGATAATACTCAGAATATTCCAGATATAAGGACAGTTGATAAATTATTAATGGAAAAAATAAATACATTGAACAATGTGAATCATGATTTAGAAATCAAAAGGAAAGAATATGAGAAGTTACAAAAATTAATTGAATCATCTGCCAAGAATCACAATATTCAACAACAACAACAACAACAACAAACATCAAGCCAACCTAATGTTACGTTAAATAATATTGACAATAATCATAATCAAGTAGATCCTACAGAGATCATGTTTTCTTTTGAAAGCTCAATTCCAAAAACAGATACAATTGCCAAAGAATATAAACAAATATCATCGATTTTCCAATCATTGACCTCCATGTATCAAAAAAATGTGACTAATGATATGGAAACAAGAAATATGTTGTTTGATAAAGCTATTATTATGAAGCAAAACAACATGGAATTCCCAGATATAATGAGAAACCAATATGGTGATTCATCGAAATCAGTTTTTGAATATATGAGATTTGCATTTAGTAATTGTTGTTTGATTTTGAAACATGTTGTTTCACGTGCGCAAAGACTCTGTGAAACAGTTGATTTTTTCATTAGAAAAGATCTATCCAAGTTAAAATCTGGAACAGATACTTACAATAATTATTGTTTGAAATTATATTTCCATGATGCGTCATATAAGGTTCATGCTGAATTTTCTCATGAATTGGATAGTTTATTGAACATATCTAATGATAGTAGTTATTTGGAAAAGAGAATTAAACTCAGTAATGCGTTATTAGAAGTAAGCAAGAAATTAAAACAACATTTTGATAATCCTTCATCATCGATATTTTTCAAGCTTTCTTTGATTAAATTAGCAAAGAGTTTGTCATACTATGGATTGAAATTTAATATCCCACCTGAGACTGACAATTATGAAATATCAAGAATTAAATATTTAGAAAAAAAACTTTCAACTTTTGATGAAATGAAAAATAGTGTTGGTTTAGTTAGCAAGAAAGCTGAAGATGATTCATTACCAAGAAAAAATACTAATATTGACAATAATAAAATTAACAATAATGTTTTGAGAAATTCTACGGTATCTCCAACAACAACCAATGATTCATTATTAAACAACAACGTTTTCGACGTTCCTACAACACCTCACACAACTCAATCATCAACGCTTCCATTTAATCCTAACACTTCTACGATTGTTCAAAATGGTTCCAATGTTACGACTAATTCAGAAAATATTTCTGCTCAGATTCCAAAACAATTGTTGAAACAGAATGAACAACAGAAACAATTGGATTCACCAAAAAAGCAACAACACTTAGAACAGAAGATGTTAGAAGCTGAAAGAATTGAACAGGAAAAGATTGAACAGCAAAAGATGGAGGAACAAAGACGACATGAAAGACTGGAACAACAAATGAGAATGAAATTACAAAACGATCAAATTGAGAAAAGGGCCAAAGAGAAAGATCTGCTTGAACAAGAGAAACAAAAACAGCTATATCAAGAACAACGAAACCAACATGAAAAGTTCTTGCCGAAACAAGTCCAATATCAACACCAGCAACCAATTGATCAATTGCAAAACCAGGAAATAATACCAAATTTTTCTTCAATATCAAATTTAAGTATGGAGAATGGTGTCAGTGACAAAATTGCAACAGAACCAAGTTCCAAAATATCACCATTTTCCGAGCCATCCAATGATAATGTTGGTGGTAACATATCTGTTAATTCAACAACACTACAGGTTTCTGATACACCAATTGCAAACGCTATTGTTTCCAATAATAGAGTTGAACCTGTGACGCCAGCTGGAAATAAGACATCCAAGATTACCAAGGCTGCGACAGAAACCAACAGACAAGTGGAATTGAATACAATCAATTCATCTAATAAGATAGTAACTCCTTCAGATAAAAGTTTAAAACATCAAGTAGTGGAAAGTTACGTTCCAGTTGTTGAAGAGAACGATAATCGATCATCAATTTCCAAAAATGAAGTTTCTTCCAAAATTGTTAAAGATGTAGTTATTAAGTCAAATGTTACTGATACAAACATTACCTCTAATGAAGGCACGAAACAAAATCATATTAAGAATAAACCGACTATTACCAAATCTTTTGAAAATGCTTCCAATTCTTCAATTTTGGATATAACTAAAAACAAGGCAAATATGCATGAAATCCCTAAAGATGTTTCTATTTCCAAGGTTACAGATTCTAAGATGAGTGGAAAGGTATCTTCTGGAAGAGTTTCAAAGAGTTCAAACATTCCCGCATTAGTATCCCCAAGGAAAAATTCAAATGAGAGTAAATCTCCAAAAAAATCAGATAATAATTATTTAGGTTCATCTAGGGGGGACCAAAAAGATGTGAATAATAATGAAATTCTTTTGAGTAAGGAGATGGTTATTCGAGCATTGAATGCTGAAACTTTTAACAAGAGAGCATTTATTAGTATTCCAAGTAATAAATCAATTAAGAAATCTGCGGAAGAGAAGAGTTTACTTGTTGATAAATTGAAAGCATTGGAGAATAAAGAGCATCGAATGAGAGATAGTGAGGTGGAAAATGATAAGGAGAAAGAAAAAGAAAAAGAAAAAGAGAAAGAAAAAGAGAAAGATGATGGGACGCAAAATCTTGAGGAAAAAGGGATTGCAGTGATTTCTAAGAAGAATGAAGGATTAAATGATGATAATAACAATAATAACAATATCAATAATAATACATCAATAGTTGAGCAAACTAGATTTAGTACCAGTGATCGTGTTAATAAGTTAATTGAAAAGGCCAAACAAGAACAAATGAAGAGGAAGAAGGAGAGAATTAAGATGGATATTGGGAAGAAGAAAGGATTATTGGGAATTTCGATGCCATCATCAGTAAGTTCTTTAATGAGACGAGATATAAATTTAAATAATGGAACATTATTAGCTGAATCATCATTAGAATCTAAAGAGAAGAGGCCACAAGATGATTCAATGAAGATTGATAATGATATGAACAATAAGAGGAGGAAAATAGTTGAAGATAGGAAAGGTAGTAATGAATTATTAACAATGTTTAACCAAAGTTCAGGAGATTTAAATTTTAAAAATAGGTTAGGCAATAATAATATTGATGCTAATAATAAGTTTTTGAATAAGATTGGATATAAATATCGTAAAGAGGTTAAGAATACGGTTAGTAAGGTTGATAATGAAGTGATTGATTTAACAGAGGAATGATTATTGTAAATATTATACAAAAAAAAAACATAGTATGAATATATAAATATATAAATTAATTAAGCATTTGGAGGAGAATTAATGAAAGGAATTAAGATATAAGTTTTCGTGCGATAAACTTTATAAACATCTCCAAAGAAACGAATCAAATGATATTCTTCATAAGGTATACGATTTTTAAAGAAATCTGCCAATAAATAAAAGAATAATAAGAATGAGATTGGATTTTGTAATAATAATTGAGTACCTAAAGCCCAATAATAAAACCCTGTATAACTTGGATGACGTAAAATATGATAAATACCATTAGTTATTAATATATGATTATCTTCTAATTGAGATTTAATATGATGAGAAAAATTATTACCAGCTGTACGCATTGCTAAAGTTCTTAAAAATTGAGATAAAATGAGTAATAATAAACCAATTAATGAAATAAAATTATTTGATTTCCAATTTGGATAATAATTTAATTCAATATACCATTCTAATAAAGCAAATGAATGAGCACCAAAATAAGCGTAATTATCTAAGATAAAAGAATTTACATCAAGTCTTTGAGGTTGATAATTGGCTGTTGAGAGGAATTCTGCAAGATGAAACCATGCAACTGATGCAAAATAGATTGGTAGTTGATAGTTGGGGAAATGAATAAAAGCAGTTGCAAATGATGCACCAATGATTGTACCTAGAATAGCTGCAGTGAGTACGACCCTAGGAATGAGAGCTGAGTCCATTGTTGGATGATGTATGGATATAGATATATATATATATATGTATATTTAGGCAGATAGAGTGTTAAATATCACCTAAGTGGATGGGTGGAGTTGGGAGTTGCTTTATAGCAGAGTGTTGAAGCATGGATGCGGGACCTGGGGGTGAGCAGAGATTGCCCGATTCGGCGATGTCAATGGGTGCAGTGGAGAAATTCCATGCCTCCAACCAAAAAAGAGAAAAAAAGAAAAAAAAAAGATTTTAAAAAAAGCAGTCACGTGCCAGCCACGTGACCGCAGTCCAAATTCTCTCTTTCTCCCTTCCCTTTCTTCATCCTCCGCTCTTCGGAACCGAGCCGCAGAGAGCGCCGTTGCAAATTTGAGAGGGGGCAATTGCGAGGGCGGGAAAGTGCAGTTAACGGCGCGCGCCCTCCCAATAAGTCTCCGGGGCCGTCTCCGGGTGTGCCCATCGTGTTCGCCCCCCGGGGGAAGAGGGAATACCATCTGCGTTCGCCCGTGTGTGGCTCCCGGCTGGCCCGGCTGGCCTGGATGGATGGGAGGGTCTGCCGCCTGCAGGTGGTCGCAGGTGCCGGCGAGGTGGCCCCTTCTCTGTCCGCTCTGCCCTCCCTCGCTGTTGCTGAGCAGTGGCACTTTAATTTTATTTTATTTTATTTTGTGCCATTTTATTGTGTGCCATTTGGCCAAGTTTTTAACGTCACCTCTGCTGGCCCAGTTACTGCAACGCTCCTCCGCTCCCCCCTGGCCTCTCCTCATCTTCGACATCATCTACAGTTCGCCTTGTTTGCAAATTAATAAAAAGAAAATATGTTTAGATCCGTCAACTCAGTTCTCTCCAAGAAGAGTACCACTTCTTCATTCTTCATGTCCTCCACTGCAGCTCAAAGACAATATTCTGCTAAAATTGCAGGTCAATATCAAGGTTCTCCAAATGCTAATGGTAGATATGATGTAACCCTTATTAAAGGTGATGGTATTGGTGAAGAAATTTCTGATGCTGTTATTAAAATTTATAATGCTGCTAATGTTCCAATTGATTGGGAACCTGTTGATGTTACTCCTTCTCTTATTAATGGTGTTACAACTATTCCAAAACCTGCTGTTGATTCTATTAATAAACATAAAATTGCACTTAAAGGTCCTTTAGCTACTCCAATTGGTAAAGGTCATCAATCAATGAATTTAACTTTAAGAAGAACTTTTGGTCTTTTCGCAAATGTTAGACCTTGTAAATCAATTGTTGGTTATCAAACTCCTTATGAAAATGTCGATACTGTCCTTATTAGAGAAAATACTGAAGGTGAATATTCTGGTATTGAACATATAATTGTTCCTGGTGTTGTTCAATCAATTAAATTAATTACTAAAAAAGCTTCAGAAAGAGTTATTAGATATGCATTTGAACATGCAAGAGAAACTGGTAGACATGAAGTTATAGTAGTTCATAAAGCTTCAATTATGAAATTATCTGATGGTTTATTTGTTCAATGTGCAAAGGATATTTCAAAAGATTATCCAGAAATTAAAGTTTCTTATGAATTAATTGATAATACTTCACTTAAATTAGCTTCTGATCCAACTCAATATAGTAAATCTGTTATGGTTATGCCAAACTTATATGGTGATATCTTATCCGATTTATCTTCAGGTTTAATTGGTGGTTTAGGTTTAACTCCTTCTGGTAATATGGGTGAAAAAGTTTCCATTTTTGAAGCAGTTCATGGTTCTGCTCCTGATATTGCAGGTAAAGGTTTGGCTAATCCAACCGCTCTCTTATTATCTTCTTGTATGATGTTGAGACATATGGGTTTAAATACTCATGCTGATAAAATTGAAAATGCTGTCTTAAAAACTATTGCTTCAGGCCCAGAAAATAGAACTGGTGATTTAAGAGGTACTGCTTCAACTTCTTCATTCACTGATGGTGTCATTAAGAACTTATAATCCTTAATTATATCTTGAAAAATCTTGAAAAATCTTGAATCTCCTTCTTTATTTATATTTATTTATTTATTCACATATTTTATATTATTACTATCAGATGACATTAAATTAATCTTCACTAATGAATTCTATTTATTATATTTATTATTCTATTTTTTTTTTTTCTTTTCTTTGTCCCCCCCCCTTTATCCCAATTCTTTCTATTCTTATCGTCATTTCATTCCTTGCTAAACATCCACCCACATCCATGACAATCGTTGACCAAATATGGTCTTCTAAAATAACTTGCAGAATCACATACATACGACGCAAATCAACTCCTCAATCATTCTACCTCTTAGCACACAGAAACTCATACATTCTATCAATTTTACCAATATGTTTCAATTATTTTGATATTAAAGAAACTTGTATATCCAATATAATTATAACAATTGCTAATAATCCCATAGATTGGTCAATACCAATAGATACACTTCATTCAATCTATGCTAAAGATACAATTTTAGATTTATCATTGGAATTATCCAATCGTACTTCAAATTCCATATTATCAAATTTATCTTCCTTTAAAGAATTACAATCATTTACAGAAAAATATTGGCATAATAAATTAAAAGAATCTTGTTATATTTTAAACAATTCTTCTAATATTGTAATGTCTATGAGTATACATCAATCTAAAGAATTTTGGAATTCAACAATTAATTATGATTATAAAATTTTCGAAAAATATTTTATTAAATTATCAAATTCTTATCAAAATATACCTTGTAAAATATACATAATTTCAAATGAAAACAATAAATATAAATATAATTATAAATCATTACAACCAAATTTTATTCAATTTAATGAAAAATCAACTTTAAAAGATTTAATTATATCATTAAATTATTCATTAAATAATGAAAAAATTTACGCTCATGGAATTCAATTACCTTTAGATTCACCAATATTTAAATTATATCAATTGTTAAAACATTTTGATACTTTTCTACATTTGGTAATTAAACCTTAAAAACAGCTTGTAACCAACATCTATACATTTTCAATTGTTTTTTACGATTAATCAATAATCTTTTATCAGTTCCAATTTTTTCTTCTTTAAAACCTCCCATATTGATAAATATTTCCCTTAATTCTTCTTCAGTGAAAAAATAAACTCTAGTACCATCCCCACGTACATAAAAATTATCTTCTAAATATCTATTCTTTTTGAAACGAATTTGTGCAAGATCATATCTACCATAATCTCTAAATAATATAATACCATTAGGTTTTAAAACTTTCTTTAAATTCTTTACCGCATTCTCCCATTGTTTTGGATTTAAAGCACTGAAAACGAAAATCATAATAGCAATATCAACACTATTCTCTTCCATTTCTTGAGGAATATCACCATTTTCATTGGCTAAATCCCAAACACTACTAAATGCATTACCTTTCTTATTTAATGGTTCAAAATTCTCATTACTACGTACTAATTCAACAGCAACATCAGAATAATCACATCCGAAAACTTTTAATTTTTCATTTTCATTTCTTGCAAGTATTGGATACATTGTATTACCAACTCCACAACCAATCTCTAAAATAACTTTCTCTCCTGCATCTTTATTTAAACATTTGAAAATTTCAGGGAATTCAATTTCTAACCATTTACGATCTTTAAAAAAATTAACTTGATTGTTTTTATAAAATAAATCCCAATATTTTTTAGGTTTTGAATTATATTCTTGTTGATAAAATTCATTAACTGGATTACTTTTCTGATTTTCAATATTTTCTTGAAATTTATTGTATTGTTCTTCATCCCATTCCACATTATCCCAAGCGTTATGTGAGAACACATCTTCTTCACCTGTCAACGTCCTCTGTCCAAAACTGAACGGATCATCACGTCCTATACGCGTATCCAATGATGGTTTGGTCTCCATTTATTGTTTGCTTAATTAAAAATTCATGATATGAAACCGAAAAATTCAAATTAAAAAAAAATTTCACTTCACTTCACTACAAAAAAAAAAAAATTAAAATTTCAACCTCTCTGCAACTCGTTATCATCCATCAAAAAACAATTCTTCCTCGATATATATGGGATAGAAGAATGTATCATATGAAGAGAAATAATATCATCAGATAAACAGTATTATCATAGATAGATCCCCAACAACACAAAACTCAACACCTATCACCATGCCTTCTTCACCTCACCTTCATCACGTACAATCCATTTCTATTCCAGACGTCCCAAATAGGCAATAGCAGAGCTCAGCCATCTCAATTTCGTCTAACGGTTTGTCAGTTTCATAACCCTGTAAACTAAAACCATTAAATACAACCTCCCCTTCTCATGATTCCAACGTCTTCCCCCCGCCCCCCTGTACTATCTCTCCTTCATGATGATCCCTTATGATCAATCGATTTTAACAATTATCATGCCTGGTAAGAAATCCAATGTAGATAGAATTGATCCAATTGAAGATTTCAAAGGATCACTTGCCAACAGATCAAAACTAAGTATTTGTAGCATTCCACCAGTTGAAAGAATATCCAAAACAGATGAATTTGATAAAAGAGGGAGAGTATTCTCTCAAGAATATCGGAAAATAAAAAGAAATACAGAGAGACAATGCCAACCAATACCTATTATTCCACCTCCTACTGTGAATAAAAGGAAAAATAGGGAATCTATTTGGGGTAAATTGGGAAAACGTATAAGTACAATTGGTGTCTTTGAAGGTTTAGATGAGATTGTTACTAAAAATCGTAAACGATTTGTGTCGATGGATTATGTTAATCAAATCAATGATAATTCTGATTTTACTGCATATCCAAAATGGAATAATGATAAAAAAGAATTAAATATTGATGAAAATAAGAATAAGAATAATAATAATAATAATAATAATAATAATAATAATTATGAAGATTTTGTTGATATGAATCATCAAATATCAGAAATTGTTCCTCCACCAACATCATTGGATACATTGGATGATCAAGATGATGTTGTTTATTCAAAGGATAATCAACTTTATATTAATTTTCCTAATGAATCACAAGGTTCACTTGTTTCTAAACTGCTTGATGCTTATTCTAAATTTAATTTTGAAGAATCAACAGTTATGACTCCATTAACTTCTCCACAACGTAAATATCATTCATCATATAATTCAACAGTATCAGGTGGTATATCAACAAATGATGATATTTTTTCAAATGCTCCAAAATCATGTTATACAAATTCATCAGATTCAATAGATTTAATTAATAATAATAATACTCAATTAGATAATCGTTTGCAAACTAAAAATTATAACAAACCATTACCTTCAATACCAATTAAAAATATTAATCAATTTGATTTAAGAGATTATACAAATTCTTTAAATACAAAAATAATCGATCATTCTGTACCACCTGAAGTCCCAAAACATGAATTACCAGAAAATGAATCAACACCATATTATGATTGTAAAGATACATTTTCATTTGCCTTGTCGAATGAATCCCAAGTTTCAGATGATGATATAGTTGGATACTATGATGAAGATAATAATAATAAAAAGGTGATAATTCAAGATACTTCCATCTATACGAGATCCAACACAAGAAAACAATACAATGGAATAAATAATAAAATAAAGGAAGAATCACACCAACATGTTGAGGGGAAACGTTCAGCTTCTAGTCAGTATTTAGAAAAAGTAGGAATTAATCCATTCATGTTAAATGGATATCAAGAAAATACACAATTACGTGTAGTTAATAATTAAAATCAATCAATAAATCAATCATATAAGTAAAATAAAATAATTTTTATTTTTATTTTTAGTTTTATTTTAAATACCCAATCTAGCAGCTTTGAAACGACTAACTCTTTGACTCCCCTCAGGACGAACAAATTCTTTTTCTTCGTCAGTTTCTTTAAATCCACCTTTATATTTATGCATCATATTTGATCTCATCTTTGTATAATCTAAGGCAACTTGTGTAGTTAATGTATCATCATTTAATTCTATATCTAATTGATCATCTGGTATAGCATTTGCTGCTAATATTTCATCAATATCATTTTCAACAATATCATTAACAACCATTGGATTATTATCTTCTAAAATTTCTTCAATTTTACCATCACTATCACCTAATTTACTATTAATTTCAACAACTCTTGAATGTAATTTAGATTCTTCAATTTCTTCAACAATTTCATTATGTTTAGTAAAATCATCTAATTCTTCAATAACTTCCCCAACAGTTTCCATATCATCATCATATAATCCTAAAACATAAGCTTTAGCCATTGTATCCATATCATCACCTAAATTTTTATAATCTATGGTTGTATCTACAATTGTTTTAGATTCAGTAAGTTTCTCATCTTTTTCATATGATGGGAAATAATTATTCTCCTTTTCAATTACATTTTTAGATATAATTTCAATATCACCTCTTATTTCATCTTCAACAATAATATTCCCACTCGATTGAAATTCACCTTCTTGAATTCCTTCATCATCATCATCAAATAAACCTTCAGTGATTTCATTTCTAACAATTTCATAATCTTCATCAAGTAATGATGGATTAACAGGTAATGGATTACTATCCTTTGGTGTTTCAATTTTTATACCCATACTTTTTTTCGTTGGTGGAATTAATGATTTTAAATTACTCTTTAATTCTTTATTTTTAACAATAGATTGTAATTGTTCACGAGTTTCCTTTGGAATATGTGTTTCTTGGAATTTTTTACCCATTTCTGCAACTCTGGCTAATTTAAACTTAGATGGACTCTTTTTACCTCCAAGTTTTGTAAATGAACCTTTATCAACCTCATTCATTCCTTCATCAAGTGTTTTCCTTAATGTTATTGGATCAAATGTTTTAAATGCATTGATATGTGGAGAAACATCTGCGGTTTTCGTTTCTGTGATTTGTCTTTCAACAACATCATTCATGACATTAATTGAAACATCATCATCAACTTCTTCAGGTTTTTCCTTCACTTCTTCTTCCATTGGTTTGGTGATATTACGTCTGAAAATAGATCCTGTTGATTTCATATTATTTTCAACATTGGATTTACGTAGATCATCCCAAATATCGGGTACTTGTTTAATATCTACCGTATTGTTAAAACTAACAGATTTTTTACCCTTTGAAGATTTGATCACTTTTTCTTCAGTTGATGTATTCTCTTTAATTTCTACTATACGATCAGATGTTCTTCCACCAACTTTTTGATTTCTGAGTTCAGTTATTTGTTGTGCAAATAAGTTATGTCCTTTAGTACCAAACATATTAGAAAATGTACGTTTTTGTACATATTCTTCATCACTATCTTCTGCATAATCTTCATCATCTTCCTCTCCTTCTTCTTCTTCGTCGTCGTATTCTTCACCATTGTTTAGATCAGGCAACTCATAATCATGCATGTCTCCATAATCATCCTTAATATCATAATTTTCCTCACTGATATTATTGAGTTCATCTGCAATCAATTCCAATGTTATCAAGTCGTTCTTTTCAATAGATAAATTCTCAGGAATGTTAATATCTTCCATTAAATCAGTAGTAGTAGTAGTAGTAGTATTAGGCTCATTTTGTGGAATTTTAAATCCCATGTCTTCAAATAACCCTTCTAATTGATCTTCTTCAATTTCATCATCTTCATCATCATTATTATTATCTTCTATTTCTTCAATCTTAGGTTCGACTTTTTTGTTTTCAACTTCTGGGATTCGTGATACTGAGCTTTTGATAGTATTTCCATCTTCATCAATTTCCTCACGTATCATAAAAGGACGGAAACTGTCTTTTTCTTCCACTTTTTCTTCCACCTCCTTTTTCACATTTTCTTTCTTCACATTATTAACTTCTTTCTTTGCTTTTAAGGGTTCTTTATTTGTTTTTGAGGATTCTTTCTTTTCCTGTATAGATTTATCCTTTTTATTCAAAAATCTAAATGAGCTTTCAGAAACAACTATTCCGTCTTCTTGATCAATATCCTCATTGATTTTCTTTTTTTCCTTTGCTATCTGTTTCGGTGCACTTTTAGCCTTTTCTTCTAACATTTGTTTGAGTTGAGTTTCTGCTGAAGAATATGGTTTGACTTCACTTTTAATAACTTCATCATTATCATCCAACTCTTCTCTGATATCCATAATAGGAAGTTCAGCACCTTCATCTTTTTCAATTATTTGTGCCTTTTCCTCCTTTTTGGGTGATATATCACCAACTATCGAATCAATATTCTTTAATGAATTAAACAATGTTATCAATTTTTCCTTTGATTCAGCTCTTGATTGGATATCCTTTTTGATATTCGTTATTTTCCCTTGTAAAAACTTTATTTTTTCAACAACTTCAACGATTTCTTTGTTTGTTTCAGTTTGGAAAATTGTTGATTCAGCCTTTAATTCAGATTCTATAGTTTCTTTTTGAACCTCAATCATCATTTTATGAAACGTTTGCAAGTGTTCATGTTCTCTCTCATAGAAATACTGGATTCCCGCAAGGTTGTGCAAGATTCCGTCAATTGCAGCCAACTCTTTATCCATATTGTCCGTTTATTTGTTGTTTGTAAAAGAAACGTATGGTAATTTCAGAGAGAGCCTTCTTCAAATACACGATATGATCTGAGCACACATGAATTAAAAAAAATTTTATTAGTAATATTTTTTTTTTTCAAGTTAAGTAAAATATGTTTTGTTTAATCAATTAACATCAATAAACAAACATACATGGCACCATATGGACAAATTGTTATTGGACCTCCAGGGGCGGGGAAATCAACATACTGTAATGGTATGAATCAATTTCTAAACTCCATAGGAAGAAACTCATTGATTGTCAATTTGGATCCTGCAAATGATAGATTACCATATGATTGTACATTGGATATCAGAGATGTCATAACTTTGGAAGAGATTATGGATGATGAAAGCTTGAAACTTGGTCCCAATGGTGGGTTAATTCATTGTATGGAAATTTTCCAAGAAAGTATCGATTATTTTATTGATAAAATACGTGAATTGATTCAACTCAGTAGAGATGGTAATTCAACTTACATTATATTTGACTGTCCTGGTCAAACAGAACTTTTCACAGTGAGTCCTATATTTAAAGACATTTTTATAAAGTTGGTTAACGTGTTGGATTTTAGACTCTGTGTTGTCTCTTTAATTGATTCAATGAACTTAACTATTCCATCACATTGGATTTCTTCACTTTTACTAACACTCAGATCAATGTTACAATTAGATCTACCACAGATAAATGTTGTTTCGAAGATAGATTTACTAAATGGATATATACAGAGTGACAAGATGAATCGAGCCGAACAAAAGAAGAGAACGGCTATGTTACATGAAGACGAAGATGGTGGTGAGATAGATGAGTATGAAGATTATAATGGTGGGTTACCATTCAACCTACAATATTACACAGACGTTGAAGACTTGCATTATCTTACACCATATGTGAAACTAGAAAACAATCAAAGATCCACGAAATGGTTCAATGAGAAATATTCCAAACTTACCGAATCAATTGCAGATTTAATTGAAGATTTTGGGTTATTATCATACAATGTTCTTGCTATTGAAGATAAAACTTCCATGATCAACATGCTTTCACTTATAGACAAGGCAAATGGTTATTGTTTTGGAACTAATGAACTTGGTGGTGATTCCATTTGGACTGATGCAATACGACAATCAGGGATGGGGTTCATGGAAGACATCGATATCCAAGAACGTTGGATTGATGAAAAAGATCGTTGGGATTCTCTTGAGGAGGAAAAACACAAAGAACTTGTTGAATATTACAAGGAGAAAAACCAACCCTTGGATGAAGACACTGAATGGGAAGAGGCCCTTCGTGAATGGGAAAACACCAATAAAAGAACCATTAATAAATAATTGTCTATTCGTTAATATTTGGAATCATTATATACATCTTCCATACACACATATGTAATCTATATCTTTTCGTTATCCAAATCTCTGGCAATATCCAGCAACTTGATAACCTCGTCACCTTCATCCCCCTTCAAACTACTCTCCAAATCCTTCAATACCTCTCGGATTTGCACATGGGCTTCCTTTATCAAATTTTCTGTGTCTTCATACACAATATGCATCGTCTTGTACTCCTCCTCGTCTCGAAAACGCAGCAACTCCGTCTCCGGCGTATGTCCCATCTTCCATCTTCCAACCTTTTCCTTCATCTTCGCCAGTTCTTCCGTACGCAGCTGCAAATCCTGTACAATCCGATCTCTCTCCCGTAGCATTACTCGCAACGCTGTTACCTTAATCTCCTGTTCCGTGGGTGTCATTTTCACTGATGGGGTTCAATCTCATCGGCAAACTGAAATACATACAAACAATGGACACTCTGTCATGCCCAGGGTCTTGAAATTTATTTTTGAAACGTCTCTTCTGTGGAATCTTAATTATCCGACACCGAATTTTTCATAAGTTGTCATTTCCTAGGAGATGGACTGAATCTTTACACCCTGCGTATTCCCCCATTTCTAGGTAATAATCGGTGCCTAACTTGAGTTCAACCACCTCATGGTCTTGATAGAATTAAACATAGCTAGCTATGTTAGGTAGCTATTTCAGCTTGATAATTGAATACCCGAAATTGAAAAATGATGCCATGGTGTGCTTGCTAAAACTACAACTGTTAAGTTAGACGAAACAATAGAGGTTAAACGGACCATTAAAACGTATGCGTTGATTACTGCACACCCTGGAAAGGATATTGCTTAATAAACTTCTATTAAGTTATAGCTTTATCAATGACAACTGATATCTACATGTAGGTGGCACTGAGTTTGACTGTAAAGTACATGTCAATCGGCAGTATAGTATTTTGCATGTTGCAAGCCATTTTTTCCATCCACATGAAACATGAAAGCACTTTCAACTTCATCAAAATTATCAATTTAAAAATGATCAATCTTACTAAATACTGAAATGGTAAAACCAAAAAACTGATTCAACTAGCATGAAGATATTTTAAAGTTTGAAAAGGTGGTTGATTATGGTATCGGGATTTGCTAGATTTCGCCAACATCGATTACTGCTATTGTGATATTACTACTTAATTATTTTCCAAATAGAAGATATATAAACAGAATTTTCTAAGAATCAGAAGTCAAACAACAATCATTATATTCATTCTATATATTTGTTTTCGTCAGGTAGGCTTTCAACTTTTATATCCTTCAATATCCAGTATTTTATTGGGCTATATAGAAAAATGGATATACACTCCCAAAATAAACTCAATTCTCAATAAATCAGTATTCTATTCAATTATATCGATGGCATCGGCCATCATTTCATCAGATTCACTGCCCTGGCTACCATCACCACGCAATTCATTCGATATGCTTTCTTTATTATCATTATCAGGTGCTGTATCATTATTTTCATTATTTTCATTGATTTCAAGATTAACATTATTCTCTAACAGTGATATATCACCATTATTCTCACTTTCCTTCACTTTCTGTTGCTTATCCTCTTCTTCCCCTTCTTCTTTGTCATCATCATTATCACCATCATCATCATCATCATCATCTTTAATTCCACTTGAAATTTTGAAAACGTCTAATGAATCCGCCCATCCGTAACGATTATTAACACTTTCAAATGTATGATTCAAGTTGGCATATTGGTAAATATGCTTTTGTGCTTGGGTCAAATTTTCTGGTTCTGTTGACGCTTTTGTCTTCTGATAAATGAGCTTCTTGATCTGGTGATAAGAAATTTTCTTACCATTGATTTCCTCATCAGGGACATCCTTAAATCTAGGATGTTGCTTATAATTTTTCTTGAATATGTTAGAATTACTGTTTGTATCTGGGTTATACTCAATATTATTAAGCATTGGGTATTGAAAAAATTTAGATGGCATTCCGTCTGGTAACATAATACCTTGTTGTGGGTAAAAAGTGAATCCTGGCGGAACCATATTACTCATAGGTGTTAATGGAGTATTAGAGCCGTTATTAACCAATTCACTTGTACTACTATTATTGGTATGATTTAAATTAATTTCAGTGCTATTGATGTAATTTGTCTTGGGGGTTATTAATGGTATCAACGGTTCATATGATGTCTTCTTAATCCAATTGAACACTTTCTGTTTCCCAATTTTTTCAATTTCCAAGTAAAAGCTCTTCACACATTCAATATAGGGAGTAGCTTGAGTTGAACCTTCCAATAGTTGATCCAAACAAATTAAAACACATTGATCAAGATTATTTGCAAAATTATAAACAACGAGTGGAATATCTAAAGGCGAATCATCCGAATAAGAATCATCTGATGGTCCAATACTTTTAACATTATATGATGAATGTGATTGATTATATTGTTTCAAAATCAATTCAAAGAGTTGATTGCGTATTAGTTCATTGGTTTCATCTGGAAATTCTTTCTTGCAATCAAAATTGGCTAATGATAAAATATCATTAAACACTTTTTTGATTAACGAATTTTGAATTGAATTATTGAGATCTAACTCACCGTATATTAGTGATAATAGGCCAAATGGAATGAATGACAATGTTTGTTTCCATAATATGCTATTTATTGTGGGTCTAACACCATTTTGAATTATACTACAGGGGAAAACTCCATTAGTTTGCAAAATATTTGTTAAATCAATTAATTTTTTCCCCTGAGCATTTGATCCTTTAAGGGCATCAATTACAATTGCTGATGGACTGTTTAATGTTGAACCAATTGTGGTGGTCACTTTATTACCTAAATGTGAGTAAACATTTTTGATATCGTATTGAAGTATTTTAACAATAACTTCCGATGTGATGCTTAATAAAACGTTATCTGGAAATTTAGATTGTAGAAAGCTTTCAAGTCTAGAACAGTTGGTTGAATCAACAAAAATGACTGTATTTCTACTAATTATCCCATTGATTGAATTAGCATATAAAAGGAGTTCATCAAGTTTGTTTGCACTTAAAAAAACAAAATCTACTTCATTTGTTAGTTTGTTTAACTCCTTCAAATCCATATACACGGATTGTGGATTGTACCCCGTTTCAGTATATTTTTGAGATGTCCAATGGACTTTGTCGTTTAAATTTTTTACAGCCCTGGAATTTACAAGAATAATGTCGCATTTCCCCACGGACAATCGCCATGATAAGAATGAACTTGTCGGCGTATCACCAACTATATAAAATTTTGGGTGGCCATGTTAGTAATTATATTCAACAAATTTGACATTGAAATCAAAAGATCGGATCCACCTACAGGATAGAACAGTGTAAGTCGGTGGCATTTATTGGCTGAATGGGAGAGAATGACACCGACAGATAATACGCCTTGGTAAGATAGTGATACCAAGGTGAAAAGAAGGTCATTGGAAGGGCAAAATGCTCCTTGGTGAACGGGGATTTTACCATCGGGGCACATTGAGAAGGCTCAGCTAATAATTTTTGAAAACTCAAATTTTTTTGTTCTATCTACATGTAAGTCTCCTATCTAATATTACACATTCTTCATTTGATGGTGGTTGTTATTCTGTAGCTAGTGTACAAAATAAGCGAGCACAATCAGTACTTAAACTTCTGCTTTTCGTTCATTCTCTGCGATTCTTTTGGTTTGGCAAGAAACTCGTAGGTATCGATCTTCGCCATACGAATCAAATTATCTTCAAGATCATCGTCATTAGCATCGGTTTCCAGTGCTTCTTTGTACTCTTTTGTTATTTTACGTTTGAGTTTGGTTGCATCTCTTTTCTTTTGCTTTCTGAGATTCTCTCTTTTCTCTTCAATCTTTTCGAAATAAAATGTGTTCTCCTTCTTGGACTGTCTAGCTGATTTAAAGCCAAGTGACCACAAATCTCCCATATTAGATTTTCTGGCATCGTGGTACTCTTGCTTTCCAACAGACTTGGAAATATGTAACTTCTCGACATGACCAGATGGTGCACATACGTCCATTATGATAAATCCTTTCTTTTTCATTGGTGGTGCTAGAATACGTGAGTATTCACCTCTATCCTTTGGAAGGTATCCAATTTGTCTTTCTGTTATTCCCTCTTCGAGTATCCTTTGACGTTCTGTTTCAAGTTTATTTGCATCTTCCTTGGATCTGTTGATGATAAGATAAGAGTAACTACCAATTTCATAATCATTTCCTCCTTCTCTACCTCTACCACCTTTGGCAATACCATCTATACCAACACCACTATTTTTAGATGTCCATTTTGTAGCTAATTTTTTACCTCTTTTCAATTCTAATAAGTATTTTGGTCTATGCACTGACACTTGATAACTGCAAAATTTCAATTTTTTACCTATTTGACCATAAGAATAAACTTGTGGATCAAAAAATTGTAATGGACATTTTCCATGATGGGCACATGGTGCAATAACAGATAAATTTATCGGTTCATCAATTTGATCCAATGCAATAGCTTCTTCTTCGTTTTCAACAATATCAAAATTTTCAAGCAATTCAGGTTCAATATTTTTCATTGCTAAGGCCTTCTCCTCTGGTGATAGATTAGATAATCTTAATTGATCTCTTGCAGAAAGCTTTTTAGCCGAACTTTTAAATGGCCTTGGGAATTTCTCAGTTTGACCTTCGTACTTTTCTGGTCTCAAAATAACTTGTCTTGCTCTGGCAATTATTTCAGAACCCAAGGGAGTACCCCTTTCAAGTAATATTAAATGACCACCAGGATTCAAACGTCTGACATATTTTTCCAATAATGCATCTACTTGAAATGGGAAGTTTTCCAATGATTTTAAAAGTTGATAAGAAACCATTATTAAATCATACTTTACATCAACGGGACGTAATTTATCTAATAAAACAGTTTTCACTTTGATGTTTTTCGTTTTAATTTTACCCATTATACTCTCATCATGATTATTAACAAATTGTCTTTCAAATTCATCAACTATTTCATCTTCCAACTCTTCTTCTTGTTTTAGATCCACTTTTTTACCATTGTTTTCTTTAGCAATATCATTCAGTGACTCTTCTGCATGTGTTTCTTCACTGGTATGCCTTGGATAATTTTCATTAACTTGTCTACTTAACAAAATCTTCGATCTTCTAATCATATGATAAACACCATTGACAACGGAGTCTTTTTTCGCTGGGTTCCAATCATCTCCCATCAAATCATTTAATGCCAACATCCCTACAGATGGTCCAAATCCAACATCTAAAACACTATGAACATTTTTTTCAATGTTCTCTTTTCCTACTCTTTTTATGAATTCATCAATTACCTGATACGAACATGCATAATCTTGAGCAAATGATGCAGCTATAAAAACATCAGCTGAAAGTTCAGAATCACATTTTTCTTTTATCCCTGTTTCATTTATTCGAGTATACCATTGCGCAACATGTTCCTTTAAAGCCTTTGGATCATATTGAAATAATAAGTTATTTTGAATAACACTCGCAAATGCATCAGGTATATGAATTTGCTTTTGATTAACACGACCCCAAAGCGTTTCTGGATTCAATCTTGCATCCCTTGAGGTTGCTGCTTCTAATAACTCACCAGTCTCTGAGTCACGAAATCTGGGATCAACACCTTCTAATGCTTCTGAGGGAGAAATGACTCTACTGTTATGTAATGGATCTCTATCATGATGGACTTCTTGAACAAGCTGACCAAATGTCTCTCCTGAAGCTCTATAAGCAAAGCTTAGCTGTGTAGATTCGGTAGAGATTGGACTAGTAGATTCGTAAATGAAATCAGGATCCTCAATTGTGATTTTTGGATCTGATGATTTTGAAGAGTTGAATCTTGTTATTTGAACAAACTTCTGACTCCTCAAAAATCTGGTCTTTGCAGTTGCTCTGCTAAACGTTTTGAGCATTATGAGGTATAATGTTTAGCAGCTATTCAACTTCCTGTGGTTTTAGAGCCAATAATAAAAGGTCATTTTGTAATATAATTTTTTTTTTCATCTGAAATTTAGTTTTTTTTTTCTTTTGACATGCACATTGAAATTCATGCTGAAAAGCACAGCCAGAATATACAGAGTAACTCCAAATTTCTAAATCTTTCAATCTCTTTTCGTTGAGAGCTCTTCAGATTGAGCGGACCACATAGGCATCCTTTATGGACAGGTCTGAAACAAATGATGAAAAGAATGATGGAGGAAATGACAAAGAATTTATTGCAGGTTTCAAAATAAAGTTCAAGTCTCGTAATGTACTGACTTCAAAACCAGAAGTTCGGCATGTTAGTGTAAAGAAGGAAAAATTAGCTACAAAAGTTGAAAAAGATAAGAAAAACATCAACAATGTTCCAAAAAAAAGTAAAGATAAAAGGCTTAAGTTCAAAGAATATGTAAATGATACAAATCCTAATAATCAAAGTGAAATTGCTGTTGATAATAGCGATCACCCCCAAGGTCATCTGAGCAATAGCCGTTCAATCAAATTCAAAAGACCGCTCAATGTTTATGAGTATGGGGATGATGGAAATGAATACAAATTTATTGCCTTTGATGAAGAAGAAGTAAAGAAGTATGAAGAACTGCAGAATCTAAATCAAAGTGACCCCGAAAGTTTGGGGTTTTCAACCGATGAGTCTACTGAAGACGATAACATTCATACAACTAACACCGTTGATCAATCAAAATATAATTATAACCAATATTTGAAGATATGGGATGATATTTATAAAGGTATAGAGTATGATTTCATACCATTGCCTGTATACGGTGATAACATTGATAATTTAAACAAGACGAGCGTCATAGAATTCTTGGAGACTTCCATAAATATTCGACGTGAACGTATAAGATGGCATCCTGACAAAATGAAGACCCAGCTTGAAAAATTGGGATTATGGGATTCCGATAAAGAGCTAGAAGTGACACATATTTTCCAGATAATTAATCAAGCATTTGAAAATATGTAAAATCTGTTTTTGTATCATATATACATTATTGTTTGAGTTCATAAAAATACATTCGAAAAAAGCTAATCAAAAGTTTGAAACATAAAGTTGTAATTTTCTAACATATTCAAGCATCGGGAGTTGCTGTTTCACTTTCAGAAATTTGTGGTGTTTCGTGATCTTCAGCTGAATCCAAAGGAGTACCAACTTCATTATTTTCCCCTCCATCTAGATCTTCAATATGTTCTATTTCTTCATCGCCCTCCTCCTCTCGTTGAAGTTCTTCTTCACCTTCTTCTTCTGCTGCTAATTCTTCTTCCTCTTCTTCCAATTCCTCTTCCTCCTCCTCTTCTTCTTCTAACTCTTCTTCATCGGCTTCTTCTAACTCATCAAGATCTTCTTCTTCCTCTACCTCCTCTTCTTCATCGCCCTTTTCTTTATTTCCAGCTTCACTTTCTAGTTTTCTCTTTTTGATTTCAGGTATGTTGTCATCGTTTATTGTATTTTCTCTCTTTGCAGATTCAAACGCAGTCTCTTTAACATCACTCTTTTCTTTCTCTTTCTCTTCCTCTTCTCCTTCTTCCTCTTCTTCTAAATCGTCCGCTCCCATGTCCATGATTTCATCGTCGTCATCAAGGATTTCTTCTTCATTATCTTCATCACCATCAAAACCATTACCTTCTACAGCTGGATAATCATCAACATTATCTTCATTATCCCAAGCAATATTAAATCTTGTGACTCTTGGCTTTTCAGCCAAAATATTTCGAACAATATGATCAACTTGAACTTTTGCAGGTGGGTTTTCTCTCAATTCTTCAGAATCATATTCATTATTAACATAGTAACCTACTCGAACAAACTCCTTTTCTTTATATGAACAACTTAATAAAATGACAGTAACACTTACCAATTCATTTGCAGGAATTAGTTCCGGGGATGGAGCGTCAGCGGTAAGTATGAATTTGTTTATACCAACGGGCACGGGACCAACAAGCAGAGAATCCAACTCTTGATCGTGTTCCAACGATCTTGAAGATCCAACATAGGTTAGTTTCCATTCAAGGTCATCCTTTAGCTGTTCCAAACATTCAAAAGTAATTTCAAATTCATAAGGGTCTGTGAACTTTGCCGGGTTGCTAAGCACTTTGATTCCCAATAGCGATACAATGGACATTCTTGTGGTTAGAACCTGAAAAGAAACACCAACTTATGAAACACTTTTACAGTCACTTTGTTAGACTTTGCTTCTTGTGTTAGTGAAAAATGAAAAAGCAAAAATAGAAACGCGTCATGTCGTGTCATGTCGCGTCGCTGCGTCGCTGAGTTTACAACATGGCAAATATCTTTGCGTCGCGTCGCTGTAATGGTGCGGCGCTGCGTCGGTATTTTGATGCCGGCGCTTCATTTGCTTTGTTTACGTTTCTTCTTAATTGGAAGAAAAAATGATGTTCAGGAACCACTAATATTGGCTGTTGCCTATTTGGGTAATCCTGTTGATAATACGAGCAAAGTATTTGCTTAAAATTTTTGAACAATAAAATTGTTATTTCGTCTAGAATTAGTAAGTATTTTGTTTGGATGCTTTTCTCTCTCCCCTAATCTTTTGGGGCCTTTTTCCCACTAGAATATCGGGGCTCTCAATACACTATCATGTTCAGGTATCCTAGCTTGGATCCTCAGGCTGGGGGTGCGTCCTCTGGCCCTGCTCCAGTTCCCAACTTAAGACATCCTGATCGAAATTTACACATGACGTCGTATAATAGACAAACTAATTACCATGGTGGTGCAAAAGCTTCCGACCCGAACTTTTCAAAAAAGGCAGTATTGGAAGATGATTCTCAAACAAAGAATGAAAATCCATGTCGGATGGATACTTCATTCTCGCAGACTCGACCAACAGCATTACCATCTTCGTCACTTGAAAACGTGTTCAAAACTTTATTTGGTACAAAACTAACAGAATGGCCATATTCAGAACAAACTTTACAAAAGGCCCTAGAATTACGTATTTCACAAGAGAAAACAAAACAAGAATACTACAAGGTGGAAAAACTGAATAGATCTATTGAATTGATGAAATTGGCTGCAATTTCTAAAGTTCCTGGTCATCTAATTCCTAAATTATTCGATGACATTAATGAAACACCTGCATTGCCTCTACCAAACAGTGAAAAACTTCAATCAAATCATCCTATATCCACTGCACCACAATCAAACCATCATTGTTCTCCTTTAAATTCCCCATCCCCGGTACGGATGAACCATCATAGAAGAAACAGAACTATTTCAAACATGTCAGAACTTAATAAAGATAGAGATGATAATCAATATTCGTTTCCGAAAAATGACAAATCACAAGAACAACCAAAAGACCAAATTAATTCAATGAGAAGTTTCAAATTTGGTGGGAACCCAGCTTCAACTAACAATAATGAAAACAATATTTCCAAATTGCAAAGAAAGAAAACTCTACTAACACCAAAACATCAACTATCACCTTCAAGAATTGGCGCTCATGCAGTTTCTTCATTAAGTAGAAATACACGCAATAGAAAATCGATTAATTTAACCAACTTTCGTCATGGTTTAAATCATCAAAGAACGCTATCATTACCTTCAACAGTTTCAATTCCTGAATATGAACAGATGGAATTTCACAACAATGAAAATTATACAAATGAAGGGTATAACAATCGCAACTTTGCTACCACTACTGTAGATTTAGATTTAGATAAAATATCAAACTCGGAAAATCAATTCAAAAATCAACTTGTGAAATGTAACGATACTTACTCTCCAAATAAAGAATCAGATGAGGTTGAGAAAATTTTAGATTTTAATAATAGCATTAATACATTAAATCGCAGAACTAAAAATAAGAATACAAACGAGTTGAGAAAACATCTCGGATCTCCACTGAAGGAAATAGTATCAGTTACATCTGATGAGACAGTAACCACTGATGATGATTCAATCATGAACTTTTCAAGCACAGCCAACAACTCAAGTTTCATGTCATCGAATTATCAGAAATTAGTGATTGATATTGAACCGAAAACTCCTTAGCTTTTTTAATATTGTATTTTGATTTTTAATATTGTGTAATTCTAGATTTTATCATAAAGTTTGATGATACGCTTCATCTGCAAAACCTTCTACATCTTCCAAGTTCAAAAATTCAAAAGTTTCATTTTTTTCAACTCCTTCTTCTGCTTCAACATTTTCTTCTTGTATGATTTTTTCAAAAACAATATCTTTCTTTGTTAATTGTTCAATCTGTTTCTTTAATGCATGGGAAAGATTCCTTAGCACATTATCATTACACCCATCTGATCTCAACGTCCAAGAGCATAAATTGTCAAATAAAATCTTACAATAGACATAATAAATATCATGTTTTCTAAATAACTCTCTAACTTCCAAAAGAGCCTTTAAAACACCTCTTTTACCACATCTTAAAATCCAATAAACATCTAACCATGATTTAATTATCAAATCATAATGTCTATATAATGGAAATCCTAATGCTCTTCTAGCCATTGTTAAAACAATAATTTTAATGACATTTGTCTCCGTTTCATTATTACTTTGAATCAACTGTGAATCTAAACAACTGATCTGTGGTGTCAATTTACCAATAGTCCATGCAGATTCAATATTCAAATCTCCGCTAAATGATCTTTTTTCATAACAATATGAAAATAAAATACAAAGTATAGTGTAATATAATGGTTTAGCATCATCAATCAAATAAGTCTTACGTGGTAAATCATTCATTTGATCTTGTTCTTGTTGAGTAAATTCAATTTTTATATTAGTTTTCGATTTACTTTCGTTAAACAATTTGGCAAAAGGTGAAATAAATTCAATTGCATTTTGAATACCTTCATCACGCATTTCTGTATTTGTTAGGTACTTTAAATTGATATAATCATTTGCATAGTATTCCATATCAAATTTAATATTTTCTTTGATCAACCTTTCCATAATTCTGTCATCCGGTTGTAAATGATCTGGATCAGATAGTTCATTAATATCGTTACCATTACTTAATGATGGGGTTAAATAATCTGAAAATTCATTGTTAAATCCGTATTTAACAGATTTTTGTAAATCGGTTGCTAATGGTGGTAGTTGTTGATGAATTTCCCAATCAAACTCTTGACCTTCTTGCTCTATTTTACTTATATTTTCAACACCAGTATTATTATTCACATCCATTTCTTCAATTTTTAAAACTTTAGTGTTTTTGTCTTCCACACTTGGTTCATTAAGTCTAGCTAATAATTTTGCACTTAAATCTAAATCTGGGAAAAATTCTCCTTTATTCAATTTAGCCACACGTATCTTAATGCATTCTTCTTTAGGTACAAATTCAGAATGTGCATCCTCATTTTCAACTAAAGATTTAGGGAATCTTAAACGTAAGTAGTATGGTGGTAGTGAAAAGACGAAAACGTTATCATTCACTACCATTTCAATTCCTGCTGCAGAAAATCTTATATTAGCAATGTGAATTTTGATATAAACAAAATCATCATCTTGATCTAACTCAAAACGTGGTGTAAGCATGTTTGGTATGTTTCTTTGTTGGATAAAAGTTGTCGTATATATAGAGTTTGATCAATCAATTTTATGTAAAAAAAAAAAAAATTACATGAAAATTTTATAAAATTTAAATCATCAATCAGGTTTTAATTGAATAATCTCATTTTATTTCTGAGGTTGATATCGATTAAGAAGTTGAATATTCCCATATAAGAAACATAAACATGTCTGAAACTTCAGCTCAGCCAAAAAGATCCAGATTTGGGGGTGCAAAGGCCTCACCATCAGAGAATAGTACTGGATCCTCATCGAAAACAGTTGTCCGTGCAAGAAAATCAAGAGTCATATCAAGACTTATCAATCAAATACCTGATGAAATTCTGAATAATGCACAGTTAAATGAAGCTATAAAACTATTGCCATCAAATTACAATTTTGAAATACATAAAACCGTTTTCAATATCAAACAAAGAAATGCTAAAAGAGTGTGTCTTCAAATGCCTGAAGGTCTTTTAATTTATGCACCTATACTTGCAGATATATTACAAGAATTTTGTTCATGTGAGACATTAATAATGGGAGATGTTAGTTATGGTGCATGTTGTATTGATGATTATACAGCTAGAGCATTAGATTGTGATTTTATAGTTCATTATGCACATTCATGCCTTGTACCAATTGATGTTACTTTAATTAAAGTTTTATATGTTTTTGTTACAATTGCAATAGATGAAAAACATTTAATAAATACTATTAGACTTAATTTTGATCAAGGTACAAGAATTGCATTATTTGGTACAATTCAATTTAATCCATCAATTCATAGTGTACGTGCTAAATTAGGTGATGATTCAAATAATGAGAAATTAATTTATTGTTATACACCACAAATCAAACCTTTATCAAAGGGTGAAGTTTTGGGATGTACGAGTGCATATTTAGATCCAGAACAATTTGATGCAATGATTTATATAGGTGATGGTAGATTCCATTTAGAATCTGCAATGATTCATAATCCAAAAGTTCCAGCTTTTAGATATGATCCATATTCAAGAAAATTCACAAGAGAAGGATACGATAAAAAGCAAATGGTTGAAGTTCGTCAACAAGCAGTTGATGTTTCTAGAAATGCTAAGAAATTTGGTATTATATTAGGTGCCCTAGGTAGACAAGGTAATCCAGTGACTGTCTCCAAACTTGAAGAAAAACTAAAGGCTAATGGTAAATCAGTTGTTAAAATTGTTCTTAGTGAGATTTTCCCACAAAAAATGGCAATGTTTGATGATATTGATGCATTTGTTCAAGTTGCTTGTCCAAGATTAAGTATAGATTGGGGATATGCTTTCAATAAACCTTTATTAACTCCTTATGAAGCAATGGTTTTATTAGGTGATGATAAACAATTTAATGAAGAGTTCTATCCGATGGATTATTATGAAAGTAAAGGTTATGGTAGAGGTGAAAAACCTGTACGTACATAAAAGAGCTTTTGTCTAGATATTTTAATGTTTTGAATAGAAAATTTATATAAAAGGGGTAAAACATTCACTAGTCTATTCAACCATGCGTTGTTCATAGTAATCTTCAATGCCGAGTAACGTGGCAATTGTTGAATCATCCCATTGGAAAACTTTGATCTCATTATCATTAGGATCTCTCAAATATTCTTTAACAATTATTGATAATTTATTATAGAATTGAATGAATTTCATTGATGAGTCAAAGAAAACTTTATTAAATATTTTTGGTGACATTAAACCGTTAAGTTCATTTTGATTGATATAATTAGCAAAGAACTCTTCTAATTTTTGATTAGCTGTTTGAAATGTTGAGATATTAAACAGTTTATTTTCTACAATTGGTTGATAGAAGGAAACATCAAAAAATTCATCATCTAATTTAAAAATCATGTTGACCAAATTATAAATGTCAAATAATCCAGAACTCTTTAATAATCCTGTAAACTCAACGTCAATCAATTCATTTGTATATTTATCAATTATGGATTGTAAATATTCAGATTTAGATGTAAGCAATGGATTTACCTCTATTTTGTCAAATAAATAATCAGTACAATTAAGATTCCAAATTAATTTTTCCTTTTTATTATTATTCGACTTAAATTTGACTTTATAGATTATATCAATTGGTTTATTTACCAATAATTCAAGTAACAGATTCCATTTATCGTCATTTAATCCAATAATATTTTTATTATCATCTTCATTATTTGGATCACTTGACATTTTTTGTGGTATCAAGGGACTCAAAATTTCATCAATAATAGTACACCATTCGACGATCCAATCAGGAATTATATCAGTATCATCGAAATCAGTGTTATTTGCATCTAAAAGCTCAGCTTCAATTTTTTTCAATTTAAGTTTAATAATGAAAAATATACGATCTTGAGTTTCAACTTTCAATAATTCCATTGTTTTCATTAATTCATCATTAATATTTATATTATCAAGATTTGAAGAATTATTTGAATATAATAGTTTATGATACATCAGAGAATATAGATCAATAAGCTCATAAGAGTTAACCAATGTAGATAACTTACTCTCCTGACGTAAAATATGTTCAATAGAACTTTTCAAAGAGTTATTGAGTCCTGATACAATATTAATAACCATACTACCAATCATACTATTCAATTCTGAACTATCATTTTTGTCTTCTGTGTTATTTCCCTCCTCTGATGAAAAATCAAAAGTGAAAAATGATCTTGCATTTTCCATTTCATTAACAAGTAAACTATGAACATATGCCAAAGTATCTGATATAAATCTAACTGTATCATAAGATGAAAGTAGAAGCCAGTTTTTCATAACATTATTCTGAGAAGTCTTTCTCATATTAGAAGAAGTTAATTGATCATGTGCGTTAACTTCTTCGGAATATCCCTTGAGTTTACTAACAAATTCATTTGAGATAGATCTACTACGAGTTTCTGTTATATTTTCCATAATTGAATCAAAATTGTTCTTATTATTTTTCCAAAGATAAATTAAAAAGTTTTGGAAAATTGGAAGGTTGATGTCTTTCGATAAATTAGTGTAAGAACCACCTGAATAAACATAATCTATATTTTTTTGAACATATGAATTGATTCTTTCATTAACTGTCAATAGTAAACTGCTCATTTGATTCATTATCTTCAAACCTAACTTTTCATTTTCCATACCCAATAAAACTTCGGAATTATTCTGTATATTTTTAATTTTTTCAATAACCTGGAAAAACTCAAGGCATGTAGTAGGATCATTAAGATCTGCAGATCTTACAAGATGTTCTTCATATTGTGAAATAGTAAATGTTAATTTGAAAGCCATCAATATATTCTTTTTGATTTCAATTTGTTTCTTTTTCTTCTCTAAATTTGAAATTTCATCTTTTAATCCCTTTGAATTATTGATTGAATCATTCATTTGAGTTATTAAATCATTATATTCACTTGTAACTAGTTCAATACTAGGACGAACATTTTCTATCATTTTAACTATTTTTTGGAAAGATTTCAATTGAGTTGTATACTGACGTATCAAATCTTCTTCAATCAGCCCCCTTAAGTTTCTCCTTGCCAAATCACCTTCATCACCAACTGATGTTAGATTTTCCAAACTCAAACTGGTACTCTTACTATCACTTGTATGATCATTTGTTTTCTGTAATGACATTTCATATTCAATTCTAGATTCCAGTACGGATAATGATTGTTTAATAGATGCGTCATACCCATCTTGACTTTCTAAGATATTGTTGAGTTTTTCGACAAGTAGTGCACCATCAAAGTTTTTGTTCTGCGTTAGGACGTCATTGATGTTATTATTGTTACTGTTGTTGTGATTATTGTTGTTAATTTCACTACCTGATGATTGAACCAGGGAATAATTCAAATCCAAAGAATTCAGTAATTGAATTGAATTTTTGGCCCTTTTAAAAGCCTTTGCATTGGAAGACATTGGAATAGATTTCCTTTCAGATGTGACATTTGGTGTTTTCAAATATGATCCTCCTAGTAGTGATAATGATTGTAGTCTTTTTGTGAATTCAGCTGTAGACAAAGACGACAATTTCAACGAAACTCCATTCGACGGTTCCGCTGAATCTACTTTGGAGCTGTTGTCAAACGTGTCCACGTCGTACGCAAAGTCCATTTCCTTCTGCTTTGGTGGGGTATTATCAGTTGTTCACCGTTGTTTCGCTTGGGGCAATATGTTACACAACAAGATCTGATGCATGAATAGAGATATAATACTCATGTGTTCAATGATTCGATGCTGGCGACGCGTCGTCGCGCGTGGCTCTTGGTGGTGGCGGTTTTTAAGGTGGAAAAGTTAAAATCCGTAAATTCCATTGCTACAGGTTTACCACACAGCACAGCGCAGCAGTGAGAAGTGAGCATTGTGCATTGTGCATTGAGCATTGTGCATTGTGTGTGCGTAATACCAATATTTTCTCCTCTTTTCTCATACTAGCCGTAATTGAATAATTGTAGACGTATTTGAAAGGAATAGTGCTGCGTTAATGGAAATTAATGAAATAATATAAAGAAAAAATTACTTAAATTACTAAAATTACTAAGATTACTATAAATAAATAATGAAATAGAACTTTGAGAGTAAACTCATGCAGTTGGTGCAGTAAAACCATTGTTTGCAAACAAGTTTTGACCAGTCATCCATTTACCGTCTTTAACGATGAACTTGATGATTGGAATAATATCGTTAATTTCAGTTAATCTTTGTTGAACGGATTGAGTTTTGAAGAATTCAACTCTATGTTCAGTTTCTTGACCATATAAGAAAGGAGTATCCATTGGACCTGGTGAGATACAGTTGTAAGTGATTTTCTTTTGAGTTTCCTTAGAGGAAGTCTTACACATCCAGTAAACTGCAGCTTTAGCAGCTTGGTAAAGTGAATAACCATCAGTGTAAGCACCTAAAAGTGATGATGTCAACATAACAACTGAACCACCTTCTGCAAGGTTAAGTTCTGCATATTTCAAAAATAAGAAAGAAGTTTTCACATTGACATCAAACATTGTTTGATATTCCTCTAATGAAGCAGTGTGTAATGGTTTTCTAAGAACCATACCAACATTGTTAATTGCATAATCGACTTTACCAAAACTCTTGATGGCAGTTTCGAATAATTCGACTGTTGCATCATTTTGTGATAAATCACCCTTGAAAGCAACAGCCTTAACACCGTAATCTTTGATTAAACTTTCTGCTAATTGTTCAGTTTCTTCCGCAGATGAGGCCGAGTGATAATGTAAAAGCACATCGGATCCTTCCTTAGCAAACGCAATAGCGGTTTCCTTACCTAAGTTTTTGTTGGCACCAGTGATAATTGTCGATTTTCCCTTGAACATTGTGTAGAGTATGTGTGATCTGTTTTGTCTCTATTATATTAGAAAAAAGCCAATCCAGCAGATGGGAGAGAAGACATCCAGCCATCGGAAGAGATGCTCTCAGCTTTAAATAGGGTCTGCGGTTTTCGGAGTAGCACATTTCGCGTGTCGTGAGACGGCACAATTTCCGGAAACCGCAGGGAGTTAAGAGAGAAGGGGGGGGGAGTTTCCCTCCGCGGAGCTCTCGCCGCCCATTTCTGCTGCGTACCGAGACCGCTCCGTTTCGGAGTCAAGGGTCCCTACTGCACGGTCCCTGCTGTGAAGTATTGAAACGAGAAAACATGTGGGTATGTGGTAATAGTTCTTTATTTTTCATGCTTGTCTTGCAAATACGGGTATACAAAATATAGAGAGAAGGTGGGGGGAGTGTCCCTGAATTATATAAGGCGTGCACGCTTAGCCGACGATCCTAGTGTAGAAGTGGGTCTCGGCAGAGAGTGAACAAGTTTGCCGTTCAATACAGACGATAGTGTTGGAGCAAATCTCGGGATTGTGTCGAATGATGAAAGCGGTGGTAGTGTAGTAGTTCTTCCATTTACCTTTGGATTGAACACAATTGATGATAATGGGGATATGGTTATTAAGCAATTGTTATTTCCATCAGACTCTGGTGTTGATGGTTCACTAATTAAAGAATAGTTTAGTACTGATGAAGTTGACGATGATCTAGATGGTAATGTTACAAATTCCTCACATTTATGATCTTTAATTGTACATTGAGCTTTCCCCTTGCATTTGGAACTGTATATTGGTTGACAACCAATAACTTCATCGATATATGAAGTTACTGAAAGACTTTTCAATCTAACATCATGAGAAGGACGTTGTAATAGAGTTGAAGTATCATTTTCACAAAGATAACTAACAATATGATACCTATCATCACCAATATTGTAACTAAATGATTGTTTCAGAAGTCCATTATCTTTATAATCAACAATATGACATGATTGATCTTTAGTAGTTGGAGGTTTCATTTCCTTATAAGTTAAAAAAGTTCCTGTTACCCGGGATGCAGACCATTTCCTACCATCTGTCCATCTTTTAATATTGGAATTTTTTTCATTCCAAATGAAAACGGCACCGGATTTGATACATTTTTGTCTTTCAAATGATGATAATCTTTGTTCTATCAAGGGGATCATATCATTTCTTGCAGCTTCGATTAAATAAAAAGCGTCAGATTTGCTATATAGTACTCCGTTATATGATTCCATTATGTATTTAGTTTAAGAATTGATTGAATAAATATCACCAATTAATTATTAAAAATTATCATCCTAAACTTAATAAGCTCAAATAAAGTTATAAGGTGAGAAACCGTCCCTCCTTTTATAAAGTGCAGAAGCATACCAACACGCACTGGGTTAAAACCACTACAGTCGATTATGAGCAAATAAGCTTCTTTTCAAAAATAACACAGAATTGGAAAAAATAAGCCTGGAAATTGCTCACATTTTCTTAGGGACTGTGCTGGTACCCCCAATTCTATGTTTTATTCATCAATACACAGCATGAGGTCATCTATAGATTGTATGATATTGGTTATTGATCAACATAGTAACTTATATATAATGTAACGTATCCAACACAGACATGGCTTGGTCTCTATTATCATACTAGATTACAATTATCTCCGTAACGCCATTTTTGTTGGCTCAATCGGGCAACTGTAGCGAGTGTGCAATTATACATTATAAAGAGTCCCATCTAATATACTCTCCACAAACAGCATCCGGAATCCCCTCCACTGCTAGCTGTGCATATACTTTACCAACAACCATACCATCGAGTAACTTGTTATTCTTGTGTAGTTTCATGAATATTTCGTGACTATCAGATGTCATCTTATCACCAAAATTTTCACGTATAGTTTTCTGCATTGAAGTATCTACAACTCCAGGTGCCACACTTACACATTTCACAAATGGTGACATTTCATCATGTAATTGTTTACAAAGTTGATTGACGGCAGCTTTGGATGATCCATATGCTAACCAACCATCAATACCTCTCGTACTTGCACCTGATGATACAAATATCAAACTAATTGATGTTTTGGTTGTTATACTTGTAAGTAATTGATTAATAAAATGAACAATACTAAAATAATTGACATCAAAAAGTTTTTTCATACTTTCAATATCATAATTAGGTTCATTCAAGTGACCAACAGGTTCTATAATACCAGCATTAAAAATAACTGAATCAATTTTACCAAATTTCAATAATGTTTCATTGATTGTTTCCTTAATGGTTGATGTTTCAGTAACATCACCACAAATGATCAAACTTCTCTTTTGTTTATCTTCATCCAAATTATTGTAAAATGTTGTCAAAAGGTCATTATTTCTAGCAACCAAGACGACTTGTGTGTGGGTGTATTGGTTGAGAATATTCTCGACAATGCATTTACCAAGACCTTGAGATGCCCCAGTGACAATTACTGTTTTATTTTCAAGCTCAACCATTGTCAATGAATGTTAAGTTGTAAAAAAAAACCACTCAATTGAAAGCTTTAAATTTCGGCATGAAAATGATTCTGTCGAGACGATAGATCATTTTCCGAGTTTCCGAATTCACCTTATGAAAGGAAAGGTGCACCTTGGAATCTGTTTGGGTCTTGTGACTGATACAATGTTTGGATGTCTGTGAGAGAAGGGAGAGCTTCTCTTGTTGAAGACCCGAAGAATTTATTTGGGATAGTTTTGTTCCAATGGGCTTTTATAAAAGATTAATAGGAAATAGATTATTTATTCTGCAAAATGTAGATAGGTTCTCTATATGGATAAAGAGAATCTATCAAATGAAGAACTATACGATACTTTAAATTAAGAATCTTAGTATCATTCAAAGACTAGTTTATGTTTAATGGGAAGCTTTCCATTCAATTGTTGTCGAAACACGTATGCGTTCCTGAACGATAACCATGGTTTCCCCCCACAGGTTCCGATAATTTGTTTGTTTAAGAATTTATTATTACGCGGTCTTTGATTATATAAACTCCGTTCGCTTTGTGGACTTTTCGGTATCAAATACCCACTTCTAATCTTCATCACAATTATTAAGTGACATACGAATAATATAAACAAAGTTAGTATTGGAATGCATCCAAAGATTTATCACAATGTTCTAAATATTTACCACTGATTTCTGATGGGATACCATTTAATGCAAGTAATGCACAAACACCACCTGGAATTTCTGGTTTTAATAATTTACCAGTTTCATGTAATTCTAAGAACATTTTATGAGCTTCATCCTTCATACCAACACCTAAATTTTCTCTAATATTGACTTGCATACCAGTATCTACAACACCTGGATCAATACTTATACTTCTAATAACACCATTTTCTTCACTATCTAAATCCATTGCTAAATGATTAACTGCAGCTTTACTCGCACCATATGCTAACCATCCATCATAACAATATTCACTTGCACTTGATGAAACATAAATACATGATGATGGAGTACCATTTTTCTTTGCAGCTTCTCTTAATGAAGGAATTAATTTTTGTGTTAATTCCACCAATGAAAAAAAATTAACTTCAAATAATCTTCTCATTGCCTTTGTATCAAGTTTATCAATATGAGAAATTGGTTCTAAAATACCTGCATTGAAAATAATTGAGTTAATTTTACCAAATTTTTCAATTGTTTCACTAACAATATTATCTGAAGTTTCATCACAAGTTAAATCACCTGCAACATAATGAACACGTAATTGATCCTTTTCTGATAAACTATTAACAAATTCCTTTAATTTATCTTCAGAACGAGCAACCAGGACTACTTTAGCTGTTTCTGATCTTTCAAGGACAATCTGTGCCATGGTTTTACCCATACCACGTGAGGCACCTGTAATGACAATAACTTTTGAATCTGACATTTTTGTTTGTTTGTTGAATTGTAATTAAAAAAAATAGATGTAGACAGAAAAATAAAGAAAGAAAGAAAAATAAAAATTTGATTCAATAGGTATTTATTATTGAAGAGTTTAAACAGCAATTGAATCATTTATAAAAAAATTGAAGGGAATCTATCAAAATAATAATTTAGTTTAATCGTGGGATGGAATTAAGTTTTCACCCGTTTCGCAACTCTAAATTCCTGGATTTTTTCAATTCGTCTTCTCCCCGGATTGACCTTTGAAACAGTCATAATTCTGAATATTGACACATTATAGGCTAAATAAAACTCTTATTATAATTGTAATTATTATAGTAAACTGGAAAATTAAGGTTTCCAATTTATGTCATCAATTAAAAGAACAAAGAAAAGTACCTAACCGTTGAAAACCCCTCGGCAATAGGAAAAAACTAAAATACCTTTTTTAGTCCGATCGACAAGGGGGTATCAAATCAATAAATAATAAATTAACCGCTAGATATTGGGGGGAAATGGGGGGTGCGAATACCGGGGGGAAAAAACAATAGAAAAATCAAATATGAAGATATTTCCTTGTGGTTCTAGTTTTCCCAGTAGATGTAACTGATTCAAGCAATGAATCAAGTTGTAAAATTCATTTAACTAAAAATAGAACCAACGTAAAATGAAACAGTTTAATGTATATTTTAGCAATGAGTATTTTATGTATTGTGAATGTACATATGAAAAACAATTGAAAAAAATATTTTAATTTTTTCATCCCAGTAGTAGAATCTTTCAAGATTAAATGATTTGACCTTTTACAAAAAAATATAACTAATTTTTTCAAAAAAACACTAATAAAATAATCACTGTTGTAAAATTTTTGAATCTTGTCAGCTACTCAAAAAACTGACGTAATCTTTAATTAAAAGAATCATCATTATTATTATTAAACTTGGTTAAATAAGATATTAATAGATTTTGTAACAGATGCTGATGCCCTTTCAAACACAACACCCCTCTGTAGCTCAGTTGGAAGAGCGCGAGACTGTAATAGGCTGAAAAGCATACAAGACATCTTGAGGTCGCTGGTTCGATCCCGGCCGGAGGGACTATTTTGGGAGTTAACATTCAGTTGACTTGCTTTTCTACAGGGTTAATGGTCTAGTGGTATGATTCCTGCTTTGGGTGCAGGAGGCCCTGGGTTCAATTCCCAGTTGACCCCAATAAAGAAAGCAGTTAAGTAAGTGTTAAACTTTCAAATATTTTTTTTTTCAATTTATTATTATTTATTTTTTTATATAGCGTAAGGAATTATCTCTTGTTCTTGCTTTTCTCAAAATTTTTTTTTTTATTTCAAAATTTTTCATCTGCATTAGCTTCAGAAGATTAATATTATTCCAACACACCTTGTTCGTTCTCTGGAAACATAGCCATTCCTATATAATCACAACCATGGATATTCATCGTTGCTCATTTGTAGACTTTACTCCAGAATCCATTACATCCTGTGCTTTCACCCATGAATCAAACTTGGAAGAACCAACTCCAAAAGAATTTAGATTAGCAATAGGTAGAGCTGATGGTACAATTGAAATATGGAATCCGCACAACTCACGTTCCAAATGGGTTTTAGAAACAATAATTCCAGGTTCAAAGGATATTTCTATTGAAGGTTTGGTTTGGTCATCAAATAATGATCCAACTTTACCACCACGTTTATTTTCAATTGGTGGTTCAACAATTTTAACTGAATGGGATTTATCAACAGGTGTACCATTGAAAAATTTTGATTGTAATGCAGGTTTAATATGGTCAATATCGATAAATTCAAATCATAATAAAATTGCTTTAGGTTGTGATGATGGATCTGTTGTAATTGTTGATATCAATGGTGGTCCAGGTGTTATTGAACATGAAACTATTCTTCAAAGACAAAAATATAGAGTCTTATCTCTTTGTTGGATTAAAAATAAAATGATTTTAGGTGGTTGTGCCGATGGTAGAATTAGATGTTGGGCTTATTCTGATGATTTGGAAATCTCAAATGATAATAATAATAATAATAATAACAATAATAACAATAATGATAACAGTAATAGAAATCAAGATTTAGATGTTGATTCAATTTCATCAAATAATAATAACGATCTCATCAATTTGAAAGGTAGGTTGATTCAAACATTAAGAATCGATAAAGCTAAAAGTGAACCAAGTTTAATTTGGAGTTTATTATATTTACCAAAATCTAATCAATTTGTTTCTGGTGATTCAACGGGTTCTGTTAAAATTTGGGACTTGAAACATTTAGTCTTGCAACAATCTTTCCAAATTCATGAAGCAGATGTTTTATGTTTAGCAAAAGATGCTTCAGGTGAAAGGTTTTTCACCGCTGGAGTTGATAGAAAAATCTATAATTTTGATTATACTAAAATATCCAAAAATAATCATAAATGGATCAATATGTCAAATAGATTATTACATGGTAACGATATTAGAGCAATGAGCTGTTACCAATCTAAGAATATAGATTTCTTGGTTAGTGGTGGTATTGAAAGAATCATGCATATCAATTCAATTGTTAATTTCCAAAGTTCAGTTTCTATCAAATTACCAATTAATCCATTGATTGAAAATATAGTAATTCATAAAGAGAAAAGATTGATAATTATGTGGCAAAAAAATGAAATTAAAATATGGAAATTAAAGAATGATAATTCTAAAAAACTAGTTGCTAAATTAATTCTTGCAGATCCTGAAAATATAACGAATGTAGATATAAGTGCAAATGGTGAATATTTATTAGTGTCAAGATTATCACTTGTTAAATTATTTCACCTTATTGAAGAATCAGAAAATAAAATCTTAATTCAAAAGAGCAATTCCGAATTATTGTCAGCCATTGGCGCAAAACAATCTAAATTTGTTAATAGTCAAAATTTGATCTTAATCTATACTTCTGATAATGAACTATTAGGTTTTAAATTTGATCAATCATCTTCTTCAGCACCATTTGATGATAATCAAGATCCAATAGAATATGACTTACCTGAAGATGATTCCAAAAATTCAAGTGCAAATTTCGATTATTTATCTTACTATACACATATTGCAGTTGATGAAAACCATTCATTGGTTGCATTATCTAAATATGATGGTTCAATTGATATCTTAGATCTTGTATCTAATGAAAGTTATAAATTAGTTAAACTTTCTTTAATTGCAACATGTATATCATTTTCATCATATTCAACACTTTTAGCAGTGACATTAGATCATAAAGTACATGAATTTGATGTGCTAAATAAAAAGCAAAATGGTCAAATTTATACTTCATGGTCAATGAAAAATTCTAATTCAATGCCAGCACAATTCCTTTCATTACCAGGTTATGCATTTGGTATCTTTGAAAATTTAGGACGTTTATGTGTTTATGGATCAAACTGGTTCTGTATGTTTGATACAAGTTGTGATTTACCTTCATCTAAAAACTCAACAGTAAATGATAGCAAAAAACGTTCAAGAAATGGTAAAAATGTTACTAATTCTCCATCTAAAATATCATCATCTGTATCAAACGAAGATAACAAATGCTTTTGGTTTACTAAAAACTACACAGATTTATTATTTGCTGGTAAATTGAGTGATTCGGAATTTGTTGTTGTTGAAAGACATTTAGAAGACATACCTAACCCACCTGCATTCAAATTAAATAAATATACAGTTTAATACTGCTAGATTTTATAAATAGATATAGAACCTTTGTAATCAATAATTTTTGAAAAAAAAAACATAAAAAAAACACACTCTCTTTCTTTCATCAAACCTTCATAAATAAAAACATTTAACATTTTACTGGTTCAATGTTTGGTAAAACTCTTGCAATTTGGAAAAACATATGGGCGGCAGCTGCTTCACCTATTAAACTTTTAACCACTGGTAATTTATCAACGTTTTCGTTATCATTGCCACCAAGTCTCTCTCTTTTATCAGGATTATATGGTTTATTACCACCAAATTCTTCTTTATATCTTTTATAAACCTCAGAATTGATTTTGTAAATATCGAAATTTATGAAATATAAACCATCTTTGTTATCAAAACAATATTTTCTATAATATGAAGCATGTCTAATTAATTGAGTTTTACATTGATCAATAATTTCTGGAGATGCAATATCTTTAAAAGTCAAAATATAATCAACAATCCCTTCAATTAATAATTGATTAAAATAAACAACACCATGTAAATACCTTTTATTATAATCAGGATAATCACGATCAAATAAGGTTTTGCCAGGATTTATACATCCATCAATTAATAAAGTTGCCTTTTCCTTCCATTCAGGGTTTTGATCATATTGATACATATAACAAAAAGCACTAACTGATGAGCCTTGATTATAACTATATTTGGTAACATCAATTACCTTAGAATCAAGACCTACACCATCCATTATAATATTATCACTAGGATCACGCATTTTCTCCCAAATGAAATTCATACAAGTTTTAGAAAATTCATATAACATAACTGCATCTCCTTTATTATTGGCATATTTGATCATTTTCATTGCACCCATTGCACCAACAGAATTAGAAATAGTTGCCATATATTTTCTTGAAATATGCCATTTACATCCTTTAATATGCCAATATTGATGTTCAGTAATACCAGATAACATAAATTTCTGTATTTCTGTACATAATTTCAAATATTTTTGATTACCAGTTGCTTCATAGACTTGAATTAAAGCTCTTAATAAATGTGCATTATCATCATAATTGATATCATCATCACCTGAATTTTCACCACCATGAAAATCCACTGAATAAGCCCCATATTTAGGATTTCTATATTTTAAAGTTGATTGAACTACCTTATCAACAATTGGTAGTGTCATATCCTTGAAAACGGCTGCAGAGTCTCCAATTGCATGAACTGCAACTGCTTGTGCATAACATGAAAATTGAGTTCCATGAGATTCATGACATGGCATTTGTGTTGTAAAACTTCCAATTGATGGGTTCCAAAATTGGTACCACATCTTCTGGCAGATATTAAACCCTTCAACATTGTTATCAAACATCTTTGATTATGAATTGATCAATTAAGGTGGTAAAAGAAGCAATTGCAAAGAATATGGGGAAGAAAAAAAAAAGGAGAAAGGTGGCTTGGGAATGGCTTGGTTCTCATTACCACTATTAATACTACAAAAAAAAAGTGATTCACCAACATGTGTTATCTGGATACGTCACGATATACCAGATCATTATGAAGTGCCGAAAAAGTGGTACTTAAAGTTAATGCATCAACTAAAAGTTATACTGATTGATAGCAATCCCATCTTAGTCAATGCCTGGACTCGACAGATTCAGTCGATTGTACAGTACAGTAATCAATTAGAATCGATAATATCTATTGAAATTCATCATGGAACGCTCTCATCACTAAAACCAATTAATCAAACTAACCAACGAACAACAATAGTATCACCTGCCAATAGTATTGGAGGTATGGGTGGTGGGTTTGATAAGGCATTGGCGGATCTATATACATCGAAAATTGAACAAGAGAAAAATACATCATCAATTGAAGGGTTTATACGGAAATATTTAAGACAAGGTTATACACCTTTAGGTACATCACACATTGTTGAATTTTATAATTTTCATGGATTTCAAGAATCAATTGCATGGAGAAAACTAAAGGCAAACTCTATAGTTGTTGTCCCCACAATGAGAGTACCGAAATCTATGAATAATATTTGGAAGGAAGATTCAAATGAAGTGAAAAGAATCAAACAATTAGAAATTGTTAGATTTATATTTGATTGCGTTTGGGAAATCATGAGTGCAGTTTCAAGATATAATGAAAAGCAAATTAATGGTTTGAATGAGGAGGAAGAAATAAGAGGTAAAATACAGAATATTGTACTTCCAGGATTAGGTACAGGATACGGTAATTTACCTATTGAACTGGTATCTAAGGCAATGATAGGTGCATTATCATTATGGGGATTGGATTTAGGATCAATTGATAAGGATAAATTGTATAGAGGAGTATTATGTTTAGCATTTTTGGGTGAAGATTACAATGTTTTTGGTAATGAGGAATTTTCTGATATTTTTGAAAAAATCGATGGATTCAGTATTTTGGATAATGATGTTGGTGAATTTTATAGACAATTGCTTAAATGAACTGTAATGAAATGTTCATCTAAGAAAAGAAAGGAAAAGAAAGGAAAAGAAAGGAAAAGAATAGATTATGAATTTATTTATATTTATCAATGAATCGTTTGAATTAATTAATTAATTAATTCAAGATTAGAGTTTGTTATTAATTTTGGAATTTTATACCTGAGTAGTGTTTCTATTTCTAGTTTCTACATCATCATGTTTATTGTAGATATTCAGAATCAAACTCAACAAAAAGGCAAATGCTGCTAGTAGAAAAACCAGAATCATTGCATCACCCACAGATTCCCTATAGATTTTTAAAACTTTGTGTAAATATTTTGGAGGTAATCCATCACGGATATAATATGTTGAACCTCTTAACTTCTCCAAAATCATTTCTCCATCCGGTTTTGCCTTTGCAATAAAGTAATGAGTCAAATCATTAATCAAATTATGATTATATAGTCCAAGAGTTATACCAACACCAGAACTTTGACCCATTGAACGAAACATATAATTCATACCAGTAACAGTAGCTTGTCTTTTAACACCAACAATTCCAACTACTAAGACAAGTAAAGCGACTAAAAATGCTCCATAACCAATTGATGAGATAATGGAACCTAATAATAATATACCAATTTTAGAATAAATTTGAAAGTTTAAATCAGATCTATTTTCAGTAGGTTTAATATTCATTGATGTAATCATACAAAGTGTAACACCAATAGCTATACCTAAACAACACATTATTGATAAATTGATACCACGTTTTACAATTACTGAAGCATGAGCATTTTCATCATCTTGTTTTAAATACCAACCAGCAATTAAAGAACCAGCAGATGTTGCAAAAACATTAAAAGAGTTAAAGCAACCTAATTGAAATTGAGAAAAATCATGAACAATTTGTAAATAAATTGGTAAAATATAATTAATTGCATAAATTGAAGCAGCACCAAATGAAATAATCAATGCAGTTATTCTTAATACTCCTTTAAATGCAGATGGTGGTATAATATGAACTTTCATAATATATTTTTCAACTAAAGCAAATGAAAGTGTACTAGTAATAAAACAAGCAATACAAATCCAAAAACTTTCTAAACTATCAACGTTGAAAATCATCAACATTGAAATAATTGCACAACTTAATAAGAAAGAACCTGGTATATCAATTTCCCATAAATTTCCCCATGCAAATCTATTATTCATATCAATTTCTGCTAGTTGATCTTCTCTATATTCATGAACATTTACATGTACAAAATAACCTGCAATAATAATCATTGGAACTTGTACTGCAAACATCCATCTCCATCCAGTTTCTTCATTCCATGTTAAAAATGCTGAACCTAAAATAGGTCCAGTAAATTGACCAACACCATACATCAGATTAGCATAACCTTGAAACATTCCTCTAGATCTTAATGGAATGATATCAGTTGTAATAATAGAACTTAAAGCTGACATTCCTCCACCACCAATACCTGCCAAAGCTCTAGATATTGCAAATTGAGTAACAGTTGTTGATAAGGAACAACAAAAACATCCTAGGGCAAACCAAAACTGTGCTACCAATAATACAGTTCTACGTCCAAATACATCAGAGAATTTCCCTACTAAAGGTTGGAAAATTGTATTTGTAATTAGATAGGAAGTTGCAAACCAGGCAATTTTATCCGATCCATTCATTGAACTAGCAATTGTATTGGCAGTAGTTGATACAATTGTTGTATCTGCCGCTGAAAGGAAAGAACCTAACCATAAAGATGCAATAATTTTAGTTAAATTTTCAGGAATGACAACTTCATGAAATGTTTGTTCTGGTGGATAATTTTCTGTTGGAGAAGAATATGTCTTTTGAGTGGTTTCTACCGTTTCATTGATTAAAAGAGATGTTCTCTCACTTTCCGTCATTCGGGGATGTACGTTTACGTGTGTATGTGTATGAGCGTGTGTGTGAGAGTGTCCTGGCTTCCCCTTGTTTCGAGACATCCGAATAGATCGTGCAGGGTATGTGTGTTTGCAAATGGAGAACCCTGTACCCCTTATATACCTCCCCCCAACCTTCCCATCAAAGCAACCAGCCAGTGCAGTATCGCCGATGGAGTGTCGCCAGTGGAGTGTGGCCGGTGCCCTCTCCGACCTTCGGCATCTTCTGCCGCGATTTAAGGGAGAAAAAACGTTCATTCGGCCGAATAAATGCCCACAACCTAACCCGAGGCGCGGGGGGAGAGCCGACCGGTAATGTTATACATGTCTAAATAGAGCTTATATTGGTACAGTGTGCAATGTAATGTTTAATTACAATAGGTTTTGTCGGGATTCAATGAGATCCACGTAGAACATATTGGAGTGTTTGCGCCAGGATTTCCCGTATTTGATAAAGACTCCAGCAAATCCCATGACGGCAAGTGTAATAACAGCCAATGCAATATAAGTATTTTCAATTCCAGATGATGCAAGCCATGGTGAACATGCAAATGTGAAAATACATCCAATGATATTATTAATAAAATTAGCAGCCACAATACATTCCAACATTAAATCTCGATAAGTATCCATAATGTATAACATTGCAAGATTATTAGATGATGAAAACATATAAGATATGAATGCTAATCCTACATAGAAAACACCACTATTTAAATTTCTTTCAATTCCAATTCCAAACATTAATAATCCAATTGCACCAATTGATCCTGATAAGAATGCAAAATAGAGTCGATATTCACTTTCAACAATTCCATTTTTCTTCCTTGCAATCCAAAGTATAAAATAATCTGTTAATGAACCTGCATAAATACATCCAATAACAGAACCAATTATACATGGAATTGCCATTAATGCAACTCTTTCAGAAGAATAATTAAATGGTGCATCATATAATTCTGTATCTTCTGTTGTTAAATAAAAGGTTAAAATTGCATTTTGTAAACCTAATATACAACCTGAATAAATAACAATTGGAAATCTCATACATTGAATTGGAGTTAAAAGTAATTTAAAATAAGCCATGAAAATATCATATTTTGTATTTTTATTATTATTTTTATTTTCGTTTCCGTTTTGGAAATTTCGTCTGAAAATTGACATTCTTTTCCAATAAGACCATTTTAAATCATTATATCCTTGTAATATCAAATCATTGGATTCATCATTACTTAACAATCCCTTTTGTATAAAACCTAAATTAAGTGTTAAATCATCTGATCTATTATTATGATATTTCGAATAATCAAATGAATTTTCTTCAAGTAAAAAAATAACAATTAATAATATGATAATTGAAGCAATAGTACCTGACCATCCAACCCATCTAAAATCATCATAAAATGAAATAAAATTTGCAATCATTGGACCTAAATATGTACCTAAAGAATAAGCTAAATTATAAATAGTTATAATTGAACCTAATTGATGTCTAAAGAAAATTGATGATAAACATAATTGAACATGAGAATCAACAGAACCAAGTGAAAATCCTATTAATATTTGAGAACCATATGCATCACCAACATTTTCAATCATTGCATATAATAAAGAACCAAATAAGGCAAATAAACAACCAAGAAATAATACAATTTTCCTTCCAAATAAATAATTTAATGGAGAGAAAAGCCAAGATGATATAGCAATTGCAATAAATAAAATTCCTGCAGAATTATTTAATGAATCATAAGAAATTGATGTAAGTTCATTAATTGAATCAGTTGGAGCAGAAGCATCATTAGATAAAGCTGAAAAAAAAGCAACTAGTAAAAGTAATATAATAAAATGTAAAGCCTTTCGACTAACTGACCAATTTAATGGATCATTTATTGAATTTGTTGGTTGAGGTTGTAATATAATTCCATATTTTGTCTTTAAATCAGGTATATTCTCAAATTTCCTCTTAGGATTATACCTATAATTATAAGAATCAGATAATTGATAACGTTTCCTTTTGGAGAGCTTCTTATTCACAGAATCTCTTTCCATATTCCCCAAAAGAGGGGATTCTATATTGTTCATTTCTGCAAGCAAATGTTTGTATCTTTTATATGTGAGATGATGTTGATGCCGCACCACCGCTGATGTATAGATGGAGTACGTTCCAGGTACATACAGCGGATGGTACCTATCCGTGTATTTGTCCATTGATCTCTATTCCAAGAAACAAAAAAGGAAAAGCAAATTCTATTTAAATACAGGTGTGCTGAACGCTGTTGCAATGTCTTGATCGTCAGATGTACATGCAGCAGCAGATGCAGCACTCTGCAGAGATAACGGATTTTCTAAATAATTTGGTGAAGAAAATTTATTGAAGGGAAAAAAAAGGAAAAAAAGGGAAAAAAGAAGCTCACACGCTCTTTTTCCTAAATTGCGACATGGCCGTGTGTTGTGCCCCTCTCTGCTTTTCCCCCGTCATGAAAATTTATCCGGGGCCACGTCAAATTGGGACACTGCAAACGAGCAAAAGGGGGTTGGCATTGGACTTTTGGTTCTCCTTCACCAGGGCGGGTAAATGCAGAAGAACGTGTTCAAGTCGACGTCAAACACCCCGCTGAGGGTGGCTGTTTTGGGAGGCCCCGACTGTGGGAAGTCATCGATTGTCTCCATCATTGCCAACAATTTATCATTGGATAATTATTATCCAACTTTACGGAACTCTCCTATCCTGTTACAATTCCAACCAAAGTTACGAGCGTCTAGAGCAATGCTCGATGTCAATGTGACATTGGATGATTTGCTAGAAGAAGGAATTTGGTGTAAAGAAAATAATGGGGATATCATATTAAGTAATAAATTATTAGATGTAATAAATAAACGTGGAATAGAAAAGTTAAGGGAAATTGGAACAGGGAATAACGGAGATCTCATCATTGATGATAGTAAGAGAATATTAGAGTTGACGCATGGTCATTATGATTTGGATTACACACGTTCAAATATGTTTGAAGATGACCGATTTTCTCCATTGAGTAGTTTCCATTCACCAAAGGGTATTGCGACATTCAGTAGAGGACATTCCTTTGGTCATTCATTTGGTAATTCTGCCGGCAGATCATTTGGTGGAATCATGACACCAGCTTTTCAAGAAGAAGAAGAGGAAGAGGATGATAACGAAGATGAAGACGAAGAAGAAGAACAAGGAGGGAGATGGGGAACGGGTATAAATGATGTAAACAATAAGCGTAAACGTGGGAAAAAACGTTACTTACCACCGGTTTCAACCCCAATTTTAGTTGAAATAGTTGATACGCCAGGTGTTTCAAGTGAAGATATTATTCCATTTTTAGAGAGATCTGTCGATTCTAGATTATCGAAAGATGTCTTATCTAATTTGGCCAATGAATATAATACATCATTTAGGTCACGAGTACTTGCATTAATTACTGGTTCTGGTATAAGTGATTTAAATGCTGCAGTCGATGCGTATATAATCTGTTTCAGTGCACAAAATGAAGAATCATTAGATGTTGCAGAATCTTTATACAATGCAATCAATGATGCATGGAAAGAATGGAATCAATATGAAGCCGGTTGGAAAGAAGGTGGTGAATATGATACACACAGTGTGTCAAGCTCAATCAAGCAACTTTGGAAACGAGAACAAGATAATAAGGGGAAGCAAAAGAGCATGAAAAACGAACTAAAGGCAATCAACGGCTCCAAAAGCTTTGTTCCATCATTCCCACCCATTGTGCTTGTGGCAACGCATACAGATACAGGTAGCGTAGAGACGATCGAGAGAGGCAAGAAGTTGGCACGTGAATGGGGTGGCTCGTTCACCAGTGTAGTCAGTGCCGGAGAATGCGAGAAGTG